>VFFE01006671.1:358661-591061 GCA_008921705.1 Burhinus oedicnemus
CCCCCCCCCCCCCCCCCAACCTCCAGTTTGATTTCCTTAGATTTTTGACCATATTTGCTTTCTCTCCTTGGGGTATCTGAAGTACCGCGCACACGCAAGGGAATGATCGTAACCCAACACTGCTCAGACGTCAGGGTTTTCTGAATATGCAGCGTTTGTTGTACCGATCAACCGGCTGAATTCCAGCGAGAGGTGATGAGTGTGGTCTGTTTGTTTGTTGGGTTGGTTTGTTTGTTTCTTTCTTATTCTTTCCTTAAATTTAATGGTACACTCCTGTTTTCCATAAGCGTCAAACCAGGGTTGATTGCAAAACAAGGGAAGCCGGCAAGTTTGCCTCTTGGCTCGTGAGGACAGACTGACAGCGGGTGCCGTTGCCCGCACATGCACCCAGGTAGGAGCCCGTTTGCTGCCCAGCGGAGCAGGCTCCCCTCCTGCCTTCTGTTAGCAGGGCTGCCCCTACTGCTGCAGCGAGCTGGTAAGGAGTTATAAGCTGAGCTGCCAGACAAGTTGAACATAGCCGCCTGTAAAGATGTGTTTGAAAAAGCGAAAATGAAGGGGAATACGCCACTTCGCAGAAAAGCTAAGTGTAGAGGCTGGGCATCGGCAGGTGACTTGCAGTGGCAACGCCGGGAGCTGAGGCACAGGTCGTTGCAGGGTGTGTTACTGCATCAGTGATCCTTTGGGTTTTTTTGTTTTGGACATATCCTTGATTATTTTTTCCTTCTCATTATGTATAATCTGTTGTGGCAGAAGAAGCAGGAGAGGGAATGGCAAGGTGACAGTATCGTACAAATGGCTTTTCATATGGTATAGATTGTAACAGGATAAATGACACTGAAAGACAAGGCAGTTTTATATATTTTGCTTCTAAGATTTTCTTTTGTAAAATGAATAATAATTAATAATAATAATGAATAAAAGGTATGGTGCTGTATAGATCCTCTCTATAATCTGGAAAGTTTGATTACTTTTTCTTAGTGTCTTGCGGGGGGGGAGGGATACAAAAAAAGAGGGGAAAACACCAATGGTACATAGGAACTCGGTATGAAGAGGTTCTGAATAGGACAGTGTATACATAATTCTCCAAAGCGATATATGAAGTTTTTTTCTTTGCATAAAAGCATTATGCATATAAATATATAAATATATTTTATTATGTACAGAAATGGATCATTATGCATGGGTGTTAGGAAAAAAAACTAGCATTTTAACCCAAAGTCTCAGTGCATGAGTTCCCACCAACCCGTGTCCCATGCAATGTGGAGTGACTCCCTCTTGCCACTGCCACCGCACATGCACAGTCTTGCACACACACACACAGACACACACACACATTCGTGGGCCCTGCCTCGCTCATTACTTTCCAGGTCCCTGAGGTGATATTAGTGAAACAACAGCTCCTAGTGTGATGGAAGTTTTGTTTTTGTATCGTAGCCCCCACCCTGTTCTCTCATAAAGATGCACCTATTGGTTTCTCCCCACAGTTATGACTGTGTAGACTCTGTGCAGTTGTGGTTATCGTAGCCCTGTAGCAGCATATCGACTCTTCCAAGCAGCCAAGGGTTTATCATTTGCCTTTTACAAAAACCTTCTCTTTTCTTTTTACACTGAGGTGGTCTATTTGTCAATGTGGGGACTAGTTTATTACATTTATTGGAGTTAGCTGATGCTCATTGCCCATCTCTGTCAGCAGCCAGCTACCTAGGACATTCGTGTGGCACAGTGGTCACCTGGACTAGAGGTCGCTTTGCTTATCAGAGTCCAGTTGCAGGCACCTTTTACCAAGGTTGGTTGTGTGCTTTATCACCAGCCTCCTCTGAGTGTATAGCATTATCTCTCAGCTTCCTGGTACACCCAGAAATGCAAGTGTACGCTGAAGGACTTCCCTTGGGTGCTCCATTCCCCAGGGCTCCTCTCTGGCTGCTGCCCTGTGGCTGGGCTGATCCCCCTGCCCCAGGGTTTCGGCCACCGACAGAGCTCACTCAGTAGTTCCCCTTGCCAGGGCGCAGCATTTGGCCCCTGCACGGGTGAGCTGCTGGTGAGACCTGGGATGCCTGCCCAAAGATCACCAACCAGGTCACTGACAGTACCAGTAAGGCCTGACTTGATGGTATGGCCAAGATGACCAAAATCCATAATTTTATTTTTTTTCTTGCTACAGATGCAGTTCTTGTCAAAGGCAAGGGAAGGCCCATTAACTTAAACCAAGTGGGGGCAACTTCTGCTCTGCTGCGGCATCCTAGCCCCCTTGAGTTCAATGGAGCTAGCTCCCGCTGGCAGAAATGAGAGACAAAACTATGTTCAGAAAATGGAGAAAAACCACTTGATTTAGAGACAGCCCATCAATGGCAGAGAATTTAAAAAAAAAAAAAAGAAAAAGCATTAGGGGCTGAAAGGCTTAACCTGCCTCCCACCGATGTCAAGGAAAGCATTTCCATTGATGTGCCTGGGACGCCTTGGGCCCCTGCTTTGGCAAACATCCCAACACTCACCGAAGAGGGGTGAACTTGGCCAACCTCTTCAGTTTGGTTTGGTTTCTCTTGCTCATTTTTGGGGCCAAAATTTTCAAACGGAAGTGCCTGGTGTCAGTCATCGAATGTGGGGGACTCCAGTGTGGTGGCAGGGGGCGAGCTGCTCTGTCCTCGTTGCTTCTCGAAGGAAGGAGAGGTGCCAGGTCCCCCCAGGCCCAGGAGAAGGTCACCACCCTCTATGCCTGCTGAGGTGCCCAGCAAACGCCTTCCTCTCCAGAGGTGCTAAGTAAATCTCGCTGAATTCAAAGGGCCACTTATTTAGGTGTCAAAATACAGACTTGAATGGCTGATTTTGGGAACCTACCTTTTGAAAATTTGGCCTTTGAGTCTTTGAACATGTTTATGCCTAGACATTTTCCTTCTGAAATCATGTAAAACAGATAAAGTTCCTGAACAATTACATAGTTACCGATTAAACACTTGGTCTAAACAAAAGGCCTAAATGGGTGACATTTATGCAGTTCCTAGTCACAGGTTTGGGGCTTGATTTAATGATTTTGTAAAAAAACTTTTCTCTTGAGAATCATTGGATAGTTGACCACTGCTTAACTCCAGAAATTTTTGTGCCACCGCTTCAGAAAGTTACCTTTTACATCATGTATTTCTCTAAAATGATGTCATTGCTTGGCAATCGGTGTCCTGTCAGTGTTTCTAGTACACGATATACCTTAGGAATTGCCAACAGATGCGAAGGGGGACCAGATACATTTCGTTACTATGGGTTGGAAAAAATGGATTGTACATTTGGCTTCACATGTTTAACTTTTTTTTAAAAAAAGTTGCATGATTGGAAAAAATATGTATACAGTATCTGTAAAACTGTTTTATCTGTTTTTGTTTCAAGCCATGTAAATTGGAAGAATATTAAATCCACAGCCTTATCGCGCATGGCCGTCTTTACATACCGAAGAGCTGAACAGTTTATACTTTTCATTTGGGCTATCTTGTACTTTCATTTGAAAGCAGACACTCTCATGTTGCAGTCTTACTGAGGATTTTATATTAAAAAAAAAAAAAAAAGAAAAAAGATGCTGCCCTGGAGGAATATACTACCTTACTACACAGAGGTTGGAAGGAAGTTTGTTTCGGAGCAAAACCTGCCCCTTTCCAAAGGAAGTAGAGATGCAGTGCTTACTCCACTTGGTGTTAGTAGATATTGCCTTGTGTATTCCATTTTAAATTGTAATCTAGTTTGTAAAAGAGATGGTGACGCATGTAAATAAAGCATAATTGATCTCTACATTGCACATTTGCCTTCTCTCTGTTTTATTGTGTCATGGACAGACATCTAAACGCAGGACCTGGAGAGGGGGGTGAATTCCGAGCTGTGGGTGAAACCGGTTGGTGGGGGGGTTTTGGGGCTGGGGAGGGGGCCTGATCCTGTATCCACTGGAGTCTGTCAATGCATATTTATGTGGGCCTCTGCACTTCAACCCTTCAGCCAAGCCAGTGTAGTTTTGGTGGTCAAATAACCCCCAACGGGATCATTTACTGCTGCTAAATATCACAAAGTTCACTTGATTTTGGGGTGGGGTGGGGGGTTGTCCCCTGGGATGGCAGCAGCACCCTGCAGCTGCAGCCCAGCTCACCCACCCTGGGAGACAACCAGCCCAACTGCAAATCAGCTGGGAGAAGAGTTAAACCCCCTCGTGGGCTTGGCTGGGTTTCAAACTGTCTTTGAAAAATGCGTGGAGTACTTGAAACCACACGTTTGGGATTTGGGATAAGAAAACCAGCAGCCTGACTCTGCGGAAAGTTATACGGAGGGCTCTGGCCAAGGCACAGGAGAGCGTGCTCAGAAACATGAGACATGTCGACAAAAAACTCTTCTCCCACCCTGATGGGGAGCCACAGATCTATACAGTTTTTCGGAGTCATTTTTCAAGAGCAAGTGATATTTTCAAGGCAGAGGAACCTTTTTGTGCAGCTGGGCGGGGTTTCCTGTGACTCCGCAGGGATGACGGCTGTATCGTCCATGCAAAGCCCATGGGAGCTCAAGTCCTGCAGTATAAAAAGCAGCTTGGGGATATCCCTTGTTTAACATAGCAAGAGCTATTCAGGCTTTGTCCTAACTAGAGATAGCCTGAAATATTGCAAGATCCAGTCAGAAAACAGCCTTTGACCAGGATGAAGTGTGCATCAGCCTTCCCACGCTTGTCCTGCAGCAATTACAACTTCTCCTCCGAAATGGGGCTGGTTTTTGCTTGATTTTTCTGAAGGCTCCTCCAACAGTGCTCTGCCAGGGAAGGACCCGTCTCCTCCGCCTCGTTGGCAATCGCCCCAGTGGTGCTTAGGACAAACGATGAGAGCGTTTGGCCCGGTGAGCTGTCAGGTGGAAGGGCCTCAGCTTTGACCTGAATTTGGGCAGTGGCAGCAGCAGTGACGATGAGCTGATCAAACCCTGTGCGAGTTTTGTGCTGAACCTCCTTGGTTGTGTTGTGCAATGCCTTAGCTGTGACCTTCAGTTCACCCGGCCTGGGAATAGATCATCCTTATCTTTCAGAGTACTTTCAAAATAAGTCCAAACATTTTAAACTTCTCCGAGTTGTCCCAGAAGACAAAAGGCTTTTCGAGCTGCTGCCGAGACTGGTGAGGCAACCGAGAGCTATTTTGGGAGCTCCCCACCACATATGCTGAGTTGCGAGTTCGACCAGACCAGGGAAAACAGTATTTTACAGCTCTTGTTTGGCTACCGCTGCCAAGGAAGTTAGGGGTGCTTTCAAGAAGATTGAGATAAGCAAATCTGGGAGGCTTTTTCTGGTGGAGTCATCGTGACTGGTATCTCCCTGTTCAAAAGGAGGACTTCTTGGGTGAAGTGGAGCCCAAGCCAGATGGAGTAGATACTGCTCTCGCTGGCGCACAGATTCATCCCGCTGCCAGCGACTTCTGCAGTGTCTCATCGCTTCTCTGTTTGCCCGACCCAGCCCACAGAGCTTTTTTCCCACTGGCTCTGCCTGTGGAATTTTTTAAAATGAAAATACTTTTGTCATGTAAACACAAAACATAGAAAATTCCATTAGGGAAAAAAAAGAAGCTTTTTTTTTTTTTTTTACTGCTGTTTAAATCTTCAGAAAACTTTGGAATTGTCTGACAAAATTCAGAAACTCCATTTTGGATTTTTTATTTTCACACTTGGATTTTCTTTTCATACTAATGACACCAGTACCTTTGCATGTGCCACAACATTTACTTATTAGAACAAAGCGTCTCCTGCTTTTATTGTTTGATGCTTTGATGACATACCAAGGAACCGATTTAATCTAGAAAATGAGATAAAATGTCTCGATTCAGTAGGAACAATTGGCCTAAATGAAGGTAACTGTTGTAACATTCTTTTAATGTTATATTATGCCATGCAGGTTTAAAGGTATCTATATCCTATGAATGATGTGGTGAAATGGGGGGAAACTAAAAATATATGACATCTCATAAAAATCTTTCCAACTTCAAAGACAAATATGATCCTCATCAGGATTTCCCCCTCCTCAATTTTCACTCTTTTTTAGGTGATACCTTAAAACTTTGGTTTTACTGAAATTCAAAGCACAAGACAATTCCCAAGTGCCGCCTTTCCCTGGGGATTAGTGCTGCGGCTGTGCTGACCGGCTGTGCACGCCGCCCTGCTTCGCATGCCCTGATGGGCATCAAGGCTGCTGCCAGCGCCCGTGGCACGTGACACTGCATGGATGTCAGGCTTCGGCTCTGTTTCATGCCCTGGGGACCACTGTAAGCCCCTGCTGCTGGTGCAGCGAGGTGCCAAGGCAGGAGGATGGGGAGGACGTCAGTGGGAGCGAAGCGTGGCAGATGCCAGCACCCTGCTCTTGTATTCATGTGTCGCACAAGACCCCTCTGAAGCTTCATCTGCTGCATGGACGATGGATCTTTCTTCTGTTTGTAACCATCTTGGAAAAGGACAGCATCGGTTAGAAAGTGCTAATTAAGAAATACAGTTGTAGTCTGACCTCCAAAGGAAAAGATGGAGGAAAGCTGTGCATTGACATGACCACCTTGGAGGTCCTTCCTGGGGAGCAGCAGAGGATGCTGCTCCTGACACCTTCCTCTCCAGGAGGGTGAGATCCAGCTTTCCAGGCCTCTGCTGTGAACCACAGGCCTGGTGTCTGGGCAGCCTTTCATGTCGCATCTGTTGTTTCAGTAGAAAATTCGTACTTCACCAGCACTTCATTTTAAATCTCTATGGGCTCCTCTTACTGAAGGCTATTCCAGCTTGTACACCATTAACTAGTTCATGGATGAATATCCTGGAGGAAAGTCAGTGCTTAGAAAGCGATTCGTAACAGACATAAAATAAAAAAAAAACCCCTTTAGTCCTTTTACTCATTAAATGAAACCCATTGTCATTCTCACTTCTCTTGAGAGTCACACTTGCCATATCAAACTGCGTTATCAACCTCAGTGTGCATCTGTTAACCAAAAGCTGTGGTGAGGCTGTCTCATTTATACAGAAGTTTTTGCTATGCATTGTCACTCAGCCTAGCGGACTCCTATGGAAAAGCCACAATTTAAGTCAAAAGTCTACTGTGCCTGAGTGGTTTTAAAATTATAATGGCTTTCAGAGCTAGGAGATATCAAAGTCTCTTCCTGGGGAAGGCAGCTACCTTCAGGTGCCTGCTCTGAAGCTTCTGCCTCTAGGACGACAGCTGGAAGGAGAAGGTAGCACGGGGAAAGGTCAGATGTGGATGTACAGGGGGGCTTCACTTTGCAGTAGGGTTGTGTTGGCTCTGCAGCCTGGGTAAGGTGGGCTACCTTGTTGTCACCAAAGGGTTGGTGCTAACTGGCTTACCACAGAGTAGGAGCGGTTATATGGGAAGTTACCCTGGAGTAATACAAATACAAAGCCTTGCTTCCCTATCTCTGTCTCACCCGTAACTACTTACATCCATAACTTCAGGGTGAGCCCATTTCACTCTGTTTTTCACTGGAGGACATCAAGGTGACAAGTCCTGAAGGTGAAAGTGCCCTGAATTGCTGGCTCTTGGGGGACTTGGCTGAGACTCTGTCACTACATATCCAGCCTCTTAAAGCTCCTGACTGAATATCTTTGCTTTTCCACAATCTCTTCACCTTACCTCGGCCAAAGCTCTGTTCCCTTCTTGAGAAAGGGCCTCAGAGACGATGACATGATGTTGCTGTTAGCAGGAGACTCTCTCGGTTTGACTCTCCCTCACAAATGCATGTGTGAGGAGCAGAGGCCGGCCCCCACCTTACCTATCGCATGGACCGTGCATCCGAGTGGGCTTCTCTGTGTGTGCAGAGAAAACTGCAAGAGATGTGAGGATACAGGAATGGCAAATGAGCCAGCACATGAAAAGAGCCTAATTGAATGCTACCCTTTAAGTGACACGTTGCCATGGGGGCACCTGAACCACTCCTTCCTGCCCTTCAATCATTCTTCAATCCACATCTGACATCACCGGTGTTTCCCAGTGTTGCCAGCAATGGCCTTCCTAACTTTTGATCTCTTTGAGCCTTTCTTTGAAAAAAAGACTTTTTGTCTTTTTTTTTTTTTTTTTTTCATTCTCCGACTTTTTTACATTCTCTGTTTTTCTGAGGCCAGGTATTAAAACATTTGTGGGGTCAGTAATGTCAGTTGTGGATACGATTATTTTGAATGTTGTTTTTATACAAGCAAGAAGCCCAGGTAACACAGTTATCTGGCGAGAGGCCGTTGCCAGTACAACTCACTCCATTCCAGCTACGCTGGCAAGAAGCACTCTTTTTTTTTGCTGCTTCAAGCTACGTCTGAGTCTGAAGACACGGTTTGCTGGTCTAGCTATGTCAGCCACCTTTTCCTAACGTAGGCTAAACCCTGGACATTGCTTCACATGGAATAGCAAGTTTACAACCAGTGTGACCTGGTGGCTGTATTCAAAGGTCTGCTAAGGTCAGGAGATGCCGAGCTGAGAGTACGTACAAACAGAGCGTGGACCTTTTACCCAGGTATGGCTGCTCCAAGGGACACAAGCACACCACTTCAGAGCAAACTGCTACAGCCAAAGGAATGGGGAAAAAATGAATGCCTTGCTCTTTTTAAAAGTGTCTCTTTTTGTTCATGCTCTGCCGAGCCTTTCTGTGAGAAATGGGTATTGTGAAGTAGCTTCGTACAGCCTAGATACAGCCTAGAACAAGCATCTGCAGAGTCGGCTGTGGTGCCCGCCCTCCGGCAGTGCTGGCACTTGTGACCTGTAATACTTCCCTGGCCCAAAATCTGCAAAATAAAATTGACAAACTCTGACTCTCTCTATTTCAGCGAGTCAAGAATCTGCTAACTTTTCCTCCTGAAGGTTAACAGAATTTGAACATTTTATGCTGATCACCTCATCCATAAGCTAACAAAAGGCTTATCTGTTTCTTTTCCACTGTAATTGACAGTCTTCTGTAGATGCATGTTCAGCATTTCAAGACTAACTTAAAGGTCAAATTTATCATACAGGCAGATTGGATGAGCTCATGGTTGAGCAAAGACCATCTAAAGGTGACTTGTCTAACATATCTCTACATGCACACAGAGCCCACACACATTTCTTTTTGGTCTAGCCTTGTCTCAGACATCAACTGTGTGCCAAGAGTCTCAGGACAAAGCTGTGCTAGAAAATTACAGGTGGGTTGAATTTGGCACCTGGAATATAAGAACAATAAGGGTCTGAATAAAGGAGATGTATTCAGAAAGGGTTAGAGCAGAATTTCATTCTTCTGACCCCTCTTGTCTGAAATCTTAATTACGCCAAACTGCTGAAATACCTCGTTTGTGTTTACTCCCCAATTTTGTGTATCCATTTTGCGGCATGGATCTGTGCTGCACCAGAGAAAGTGTAGAGACCCCTACATCTCCCTGCACACGTCCGGGTTCAGCATAAGCGCTGCAACAGCTGATAATGGTACCCGAAACAATCCCTGGGGACCCTCGTACCCCACACATGGGACAGTCATTCGCAAATGATGGCCTGTAATACCATGCACCCTGGGCACGTGCTAAGCCTTGCTCAGAGCACACTTCATGGTGCACGTATTATACGTGCTCAGCTTCTTCACACAAAATTAATGTATGAAACTCAAAATCTGATAAAACTGTAGGTACAGCTGAAAATGTGAACTGAATAGGGGAGGTGGTTAACTTCACCCAGTTAAAATCAGTATCTTCAGTGGCATCCCCTCTGCCCTATTTGGTAGGGCATTACGTGATGCAGACTGTTCTATTGGGAAATGGTGATCAGCTAAAAGTCCTTTTCCTCTGGGGATTTCTCTGCTGTGTCCCACAGGCTTTTTGTCCAAGTGTCAGTTTTCAGCCTGTTCCCCCTCCTCCAGGCAAAACCACAGGTGGTGGCCATAGAAGAGGAATTTGGAGGCAGAAACCAGTTCTCCGCCGGTCATTTCAGCAGCTATCAGCTCTTGCATGTATGTTTCCAAAGGAGGACCTGCACGCTATCTCCCCTCCCACCTGTCCCATCCTCCTCCTCTGAGACTAATCTCGTGCCACACTTGTCCCCCCGTCCCCATGCTGCCTGCCCCACCCAGCCTTGGCTGGATGCCCATGGCCATGAGGGCCTGGGGACCCAAAAGTTGGCAGCAGCCTCTGACTGCTGGTGTGTCAGCCAGCTCAGCAGCTGGAAGACACGTACCCCATACCCTAAGCAAGGCCCTCGTGCAGAAAGAGGTGTGCCACCACGAGGAACTGGGAGGGAAAATCAACCAGATGAAATTCAGTAGACAAAAGTGCACAGCACTGTGCTAAGGAAGGAGAGATCAGCTACGCGTATGTCAAGTGAGGCGCAAGCAACAGCACTGGAAAAAAGTGGGCAGTAATAGCTAGAAACTGTCCGAGCTCCTGCTGCGGTGTTGTGGCACTGGGGCAGTCCTGGACGCTGGAGCCAGCCTGAAGAAGAGCAACAAGAATGAGCTGAGTCAGTGAGAATGGGGACCTGTGGGAAAAGGCTGATTTTATTTATTAGAACGGGTTGAGAAGGGACATAAACTGCCCTTTACATAGAAGACTACTAAAAAAACCCCTTCCTGCCCACTAAGGAGAGCACATAGCTGTGTTTCGCCTGCAGCAAATGTAGGTTATGTTCTAGCTACGAGGGTAATTAACACATTTCCTAGAGGTGTAGACTTTTCTTCATTAAGAGTGTTTTTGGGAGCAAAATATTTGCCTGGATTTTCATTGGCCCTGCCTCAGAGCAGAAGTATGATCTCCTGAGATTCCTTCTAACCTCATGATCCTATGACTTGCCTTAAAGAGTTAAAACAGCTTTAAAATCAAAATGAAACAAAAAAAGCACAAAGGCTTCTACCTTTTCCTACCTGAGGCACAGATCTCTATGTACAGCAGCAAATTGTTATCTTTTCTCCCGGCTTGAGTATAACAGGTATTGAGTAACGTTGTCCCGGTGTGTTGACGCATGAGCCAGGGTGTGCCCCAGACCCCAGAGAGGTACTGATGTAGCGCAACCGCCTGCCAAAAGTCTGGTGTTTGGTTTCTTCCTGCTCTCTAGCGTCTCCCTTTGCCCCTGGAGAAGCTGCATGTTGTCCCGATTCCTTCTCCAGGCACGTCTCGCTGCAAACAGAAGTTGTTCTCTCCTATTCCCGATGAGACTCGAAGCTCTGAGAAGATGCCCTACCCTGTAGGTTTCCTTTTCCTGACAAATACCGGTGCAGAAAGTGCACCTCTTTGGGCACCACATGCTCCGGCATCTGTTGACCCCTCTTGTGGCTGAATGCCTGTAAATCTGAAAGACTAGAAGTATAAATACGGGTGAAAAGGCAGATATTCCTGCAGCAAGCCATGTTTGTTTCAGAGGTGGCCAGCTTCCCCCACAGAGGGCACGTGTTGGTCCTCCCAGCAGGGATGATGGGCTGGACCAGGAGACAATGCAAGCAGTAAAGCCTCACCGACCATAAGCAGCAGGGCTGGCATGGGCATGGATGCTGGAGGCATGGCTGGGAGAGGCAGCTTTGGGTGAGCACATGTGTCATCAGAAAAACCAGGCCCTGGGGAACGACACAGCCTGAAGCCTTCTGGGGTGTCCCCATCACTGCTGCCAAGCCACCAAGGCTGGTGGCTGGGGAGGCATCCCTCTGCGTCAGGAGGAGCCAGACAGCCCATGCCGGCAACTGTGGGTAAAGAGCAGGCACCCAAAACAGTGTGTGATGGGCTGTGCCAGAGGACAGCAGGGATGCTCACGATGGGATCAGCCTCCTCTCCTGCTGGGAAAGAAGAGCGGCCGCTGCCTCCTTGCCCTGCAATGGGGCTGGCAGTAACAGGGTCCCGGCATAGTTAGCCAGTAACTTCTACCGGACTTGGGCTCCCAGACAGAAAAAACACCCCACCGTGTTTTCGATGTTTACATTAGATGTTTATTTTACAGTTCGTTTCACAATCTGTTTCTCTTCTCCCTTTGCTGCGAGTTGATTTATAGTGCTGCAGATCCTATCTGCCGGCCCTGCCCAGAGCACGGACTTGGAGAAAAACCTGCCAGGGGTCCTTCCTTGTCCTTATTGCTGTTTTGTCTACAACTGCCCTTACCTATGAGTTGAACTAGAGCAGTTTCTTCCGAACTGCAACAAATTAGTCTCTTGCTCCCTTGTGCTTGCGTTGGTATTTTGAGGAGTGGGCAGCTCAGGGTCCCTGAAGAGACAACAGCAAACAAGCATGGTGCTAAGGGCTGCCCTCCGCTTCCCTCTGGCTGACTTCCTTGGTTGGACCAGCAGGTGTTGAGGACTCCTGGCACTCTGTGGGACCACAAACCCTGTGCCCCATCTGCTGTGTCCCCCTGATGACAAGGTGCCATACGTGGCCGCAGGGCAAGTCCCCAGGCTGTGGGGATGGTCAGTGACTGCAGAAGATGGATGGTCCCTGCCCACCCTGCACCATAAGGGACTGTCAGGGGCTGCTGGGATTAACCAGGATTGCTTGCTCCATGGTACACTTACATTTTGATTTTTATGCCGCTATGTCTTAGCAGCATTTGGGGAGGTGGTTTAGCTTCCCCAGTTTAATCAAGGCCTTTCCTCCACAGTTGAATGTGCAAAAAAGATGCGCTGCATTTTACTGAGAAAATAAAAGATCTGATCTGAAGATCTGGTGGGAAATCCCTGAGTAAATCTTGGCCTTCCTTGTTGGTTGTGTGCTTTGGAGGAGGAGAAGGATTCACTGCTTCCTCGTATGGAGCCAGGTGCTCCCCATGAATAACTGGACCCAACCTAAAAGCAGAAGGAAGTGTATTTAAAAAAATAGAGGTGTGGTAATGACACTATCATGCTTTATGTGTGTTGTGTAATCCGTGACGTGCATGGCTTCTGAAGAGCCTGCTCCCCAGTCACAGCTAAATCACTCCTTGAAAACAACAATAAAATCCTAATATGTTGGCTGGCTAGAGAGGTTTGTTCCTTTTCCCCAGGAAAATGATATTCACCACAAACAAATGTGTATTTTGTGGACCGAATGCTCATGTGACAGACACAGTGCCTTGTATGAATCAAGCCAAAAGTTTTGAAAGAAGAGAATGTCAACCTCTCCAGTTTTCTTTATCACCGCTAATTGCCTTGATGATGCATTTGTTTCACATGGTTTCACATAGAGGGCACTGAGAACCTATGGTTACCTAAATTAATATCTAAATAAGTGTCTCCCTACAAACTTGTTTAGCAATTACACCTTTCAAATTGCAGTTGTACCAAGTAGGGGGTAATGTTAAGAAATTGTTTTCATGTTCAACTTGATGCAAACTAGAGTCTAGAAGAAGGGAATTGGTTTGGCAATACATGTTTCTGAGCTCTAGCTCACTGGTCCCAGATTTAGCCCATTCTTGCAGTGGTAGAAGTTCTTATAGGCAATATGAAAATGCCTGATTTTTCCTCCTTTCCTACAAAAAGTATACGTACTTTTATTTAACCATGGAATGATTCTTTCTTATCTGTAATGATTCTGCAGGCGTTGGAGAACAGTGTTGGAAACAGAGAAATGAAATGATCAGGGAAGTATGAACTTCTCTGCTTTTGTGCGCATGGGGATTAAATACTTAAAAGGAAGATCTGCTACCATTTTATGTGTCAATAACACCTCCAAACAGTACATTAAAGAATAAGAATGCAATACTGTGAGTATAAAAATTGACCCTAGATTAGCCAAAATTGTATCTCATAAGCCCCATAAAACCTAAACCATTTGCATCAGTACTGTGAAGCTACAGGAGGGTTTGGGGGTTTCTTTTGCTCTAATTGAAACTGTGCATTTTAGGAAAGGCAGCAAGGCTAACACTGCTTGGCAGCCTGGTGTGGACACATTCCTAAAAGCTTGTAAGAAAGTCAAAGGTAGAACTGAAAAGCTGAGGGGTGGCCGCAGTAGCGAGGGCGAGGACGGTTTCTGCAGGATAATCAGGAGGTGCATTTCGTAAGAGAGGAACCTTCTCCCTGGATAATTTTTCATAGCTAGCAACCATGCCTTGCAGTTTCTGTCTTGCAACAGAAGTTGTATGTGGAGATTTTGTTTGCCTACCTGACCTGTCCATCCTGCAAGAGGGCCATGAAGCCTCAGGGGAAAAACCCAGCCCCTGGGGACTCCTGCTGACATCTCCCTGCCCACCTTTTGTCCCCCACAAGCCATGACTGATGGGGCTGCAGAAGGGGGGGTGGCTGCTGAGGGTGGACCCGAAACAGGGTAGCCAGAGGAATGGCAGTGGGACTTGCCTGGGCTGGAGTCCCCCACATGTGGACCAGTGGTGGGGCCTCCCAGGGCTTGGTCTTGAGCTCAGCTGGGCACCCTAACATGTGCTGTGGGTAGCCCGGCATTGCAGCATCACCATGGACAGCCCAGCATCGCAGAGGTGCTGCGGGTACCCTGAGATGGCAGAGGTGCTGGGGGTACTCTGACATTGCAGAGACGCCAAAGGTGCCCTGGCTTTGCACTGTGGGTGCCCCAAAAACCTCCCGTAACCTCTTGCACCCTGTGTAACCTCCGCCCAAGAGGCATTTGCAGAGCACGGGCTTCTTCCTTGCAAGCCTGACTTCGTGTGGAGCAAAAGTGGAGAGGTCGTCCCCCTCACCTCCTGCCAGCCTCGCCTGCCCGACCAAACTCAAAATCCCAAAGGAAAACATTTCAGTGGTGTTTTGCAATATCCTACTCTGTCTGTTTTTGCCGACCCCATTTCTCAGTCTGTTGGCTAAGATCAAGCATAGTATCTCAAGGACACCCTGGTCCCATCCTCCTTTTTTCCTCAGGACGGAAAAAGGGGAGATGCAAACAGTTTTGAAAACACTTGTTTACATTATTTTGTAATTCCTTGGGAATCTTAAATGAAGTACAGCAACCATGAACTGAAAATAACCCAAGGAAAGCAGTTAGTAAAGGGGTTGCCAACATATGCAGTGAGGACAGAAAAATGGCAAATACAACTCTACTGAAAGGAATGGAGATATAGTTGCTGGGCTCTGGGTTTCTTTTGTTTGGAAGTCAAATTTAGCGCCCAGTGAGGATGTCCAGCTCCCAGTTCCTGAACAGTTTGACTCCTGAAGCCCTACCCCTTTGAGTAGGCTCTGTAGGTTTGGCTCTCTGCAGGTTTTTTCCGCAAAAATTCTGGCAGTTCATGAGGAATGGTTTGCCAGCACTTTATTCCACCACGTCTCCTGAGAATGCATTATAGGATTAAGGCAAATCTACGATATCTCCTCGGAGCAGTTTGTACTTAGCAGTGCGGTATATGTAATATTCAGACAGGTACACCGTCCCCTAAACGCATGTGCTAGACACAGGGTATGAGCACAGGGCTGTCCCAGCCTCGCCGTAGGAGGGATACCTGGTGTGACAGCAACGGGGCAGCCGTCAGCCGCGTCCCAGGGAAGGGCAGCTTCGTGCTAGATCTGCAGCTCGGGGGTCTGCCACGGGGCGAGTCGCGAGAGCTGTGGACCACAGGCATGCAGAACAGATGTAATGGAGCCAACTGCTGGCATAAAAAGAGCTCCCGCTCTTTATTCGGCATCCAGAAATGGCCTGTGATATTGGGAAGGGATGGATCAGAGATCTATGGAGTGCTACTTTTTCTTGCTGATTGCAGGGGACTGCATTAATAGGGCTGCTGAGCGTTGATAAGGGCTGCTATAGCAAGAGAAGCCAACCAATATGATAAGGCGTATATTTTTGTGTCACATTTCAAGCCATTTAATAGCATTGGGTGGGGGTGGGGTGAACAGGAGCAAAAGTTGGGTTAAAAGATGTCCTTTATGTTAAAGGAACCTACTTGAACTCACTTTCCCGTAGTTTAAATGAGAAAGTGGGTTAAGTTAGTTCTGATGAAGCGCTAACTGCGTGAATTTTGTTCACAGGCAGGAAAAGTGCAAATTTGTATCACAGTTGTGCCCCTGCAGCCTTTTGGGTTTGGGGTTGGTTTTTTATGACACCCCCCCACCCTCCCAACCCCCCCAACTCCCATAGGACCGTCCTCAAGACCTTTCCCAAGTAATAGTATCGATTGTAGGAAACGGCATGACAATTCTGCGTTACTGCTAACCCGGGGACAGGGATGCCAAACTTGCTTTCATTGCAGATGATTTGATTAACCTTTCATGGAGTCTGCGAAAGGCTATTGAACCGACTCGGACACCTTTTCTGTGTTTCAAAGACCCGAGGTGTTTTTTATCCAGTCCCTCCCCTTTCTTTCAGCACACAGAAAGCCTGCAATTACGGGCAGCTTTCAAGGCTGGCAGCTCTTGCTAACAGCCAGGACTTGTTGGGGCACAGAGAGGAGGAGCTGAATTGCAGTTGGACCAGAATGAAAGCCATTTCAACCCGTGCCACTCAACTCCCCGGGGGCTGGTACCTCCCCTCGTTTCTGGATGCGCACACTTGGAGGCCAGGATTTGGCCTTGGAGCAGGTGTAGCCCATCATTCAGGTTGTAATCGGCTGCTCCTCTGCCATGGGGAACAAATACCCAGTGAACCTACGTAGCACTATGTCCTCTGCTGGCATCCCTGACCCCTCTGGTCATGCCTCCCTGTGCGAACCAGGAAAGGATAATGTTTGCATGAAAACTCAGAGGAACTGGGCGATCACAGAGATCCTCATGTCCTGCCATGCTTGACCAAAACCAGCCAATAGTTTCAAGAGCTTCTGTACAGGGAGGGTCTGATCTTATACGACTTGTTTCTGTACAAAACCAAGCTTGAACAAATCCTGAGCTGACCTGAGTGCCTTTGCAGAAGATGAAATTTCTTCACTTGTTTCCTGTTCCCTGGAGCTCTTCCGAGGGGGTCTGGGTCTTTCCATGGCCTTTTTCAAGCCCCTCCTCCCCCCTCCCAAAGCCTTACCTGAAGCACTTGAGTATGCTTGCAAGCTGGTGTTTTTCATCAAGAGGCTATGGCACCATCAGCATGTGGCAACATCCAGGTGAAGAGCATAAAAAGGGCATTGTGTATGAACTATGGTCTTCTTGGTGAACTTCAGGGCCTTCCATTACAGGATTGTGACTTGTTCCTAAAATTTTACTGTGATGAAGTGGCTCCCTTTTGTAGGACTTACTACCCTGCTCTGATGTACCTGGATCTACATTTAAACCTCGGTGTCCTGGTGGGTGCTTCTCGGTGTCAGATTTGTCTCTGGAAGGGATCTGCCTCTGGCACTGCAGGCAGCTCGGCTCCCTCAGCCTGCAATTTAGGTAGTTAGCTAATTTTTACAATGCTGCGGTTTGTTTGTGGAAGGAGAGGGATTTTTCCTCCTTGCAGAGGTGATTCTGGGGCTTTTTGCAGCTCGAGGGCTGGCAGCTTTTGGTCTTAGCTTACAGGGTCGTTAATGTTGTTAACGGTCATAAAATTATTGCACCCTTTCCTAATATCAGTTGACTTTGGACTTGAGAGCCAGTGCTACCCTTTACACTTTAGCATTTCACAAAGACTTTAAATGTTGGCAGTGAGAGCTGGGTATGAAATAATCTGGGCAACACGTTACAGCTGTGGCGTTGCTTCACTTAAGTTTTTCCACATGTTGATTTCAGGATCAGAGTCTCTATGTGAATCCACCATATGCAAATGTGAGAGTTCATTTTTTCCCCTGCCCATGTTGTGACTGAGCTTGAAAAATTAGTTCCTCTGAAAGCCGGTCTCTTTCAGGTTATGCTAAAGTGAACTTTTCTTTCCAGACAAGTGGAGTGCTGGGCTAAGATTAAACTTTGTGATTCAGTCCTTCAACTTGCAGCTACTTCTCTCCCTTTGCTGAAGTGACACAAGGTAGAGACCATTTCCTCCAAAGAAAAAGCAAAAAGTTCTTCTAAGAAGGTCTGAAATACCCATAGCCTGAAAGCTCTTTCGGGAATGTAATTTGTGATGCACGTTTGGCAAGGGGAATATCAGGTAGGTGTATCCCATACATTTTTATCTGTGCAACGTGCATGTCTCTTTGTATGATCCTTCACCCAGAATTGTATTTTAATATTACAATTTAAGATGTGTCTTTTAATTGTTGCGGTGCCTGTAAGAAACTACAGGCTCCTCTGAAGTCCTCTGAAACTGTGAAGTGTTTCACAATGTATGAAGAGGTAATTTGCATTGAGAATCAATATGCTAACTATTATGTCAACACTTATTGTTTTGGCGTGTTTCTTGGCTTCTTGTCCCAGGGTGTACAGCCACATACGGTCCCAGTTCATCTGCGAGACGTAAGATGTGCCTTGGCTCTGCGACAGTCACAGGACTTGTTAAAAGAGATACAAATCGAAGATGAAGAAGACCGGCAGAGTTTGTACTGTCTAATCCAGTCTAGCTTCATTCTGTCAGGGAATGTCAATTAAATCAGATGAAGAAATTGGGGAGCTTTTGTCTAGCCGGTAAGTTAAATAAATATTGATTAAAATAAAATTATTGTTAAACCGATGAGTCAAAATAACTACCATACCAATCCGTACGGTTTATATAATGTCAAGTGGTGTTGGAATACAAGTGTCAAATATGGGCCCAAAGATGTTCTGCTTCTTCATTTTATTTATTTCAAAGATGGTTGTGCCCTGAGTCAGGGACCAGGAATAGCCGTGCCAGGCGCCGCGCTACCTCCGAACAAAGAGATGAACTTTGCCTCTTGGCTTCTTCTGCAGCCCGACAGCTCTTTGGGACACCAGGGCGATGCACACGGGAGGAGCATGAGAAACAGGCGGACGGTACGGCTTTTAACATTGTGGCTCCCAGCGTGAAACAGCGTAAACACAGGACGCACGCAATGTGCGACTGCAGAATAGTTGGCCGCAGAGTTTCTGCCGTATAATACTCTGTGACGGGGCTGAGAGCCATCCAGGAGCAGATCACCTGAAATGGTGCTGGGAGCTTGGAGAAAGCAACCAGAAAACACTGGCTCTCTCTGCTAGACCTGTTAGTTCTTAATTGCTCTGTGGTAACTAATAACTAAGCTGCATAGGAAGAATTATAATGCAAACTTGGATTATGCTTCCAGCCTTTTTAAAGTGCTTGCTTTAGGGGCTATGCATACGTGTGAGGCATGGGGAAGGCCGGTGAAGTGGAAAGGTGCTGTGGGTTGGGATAAGTAGTTGTATGAGGAGAATGTGTCTCTTTACTCTCCCTCGGTGACCCCAGATACATGAAAACAGCATGCAGGCGAAAGGGACGGGTACACGCCTGAGAGCTCCTCGCTTTTCAGGTGTTCACAGCACAAATGAGAGTGGCTGGAGCTCCTGTGGTTGTCCAAACAGCCACTGCAAACTTTCTGGCAGATAACTTTGCTTCCTATTATTTCCCCCTCACCTGGGAAAAAGGCTGCTGGATTATCGCTTTTCCAGCCAGCTGCCAACCCAGTAGCACACAACCAAGTCTGACACCCCACTGGGCTCAAAGATGCTTACCAAATGCTGTTACTTGTCCCCACAGCAACAAAATGTCT
Source organism: Burhinus oedicnemus (assembly GCA_008921705.1). Lineage (NCBI taxonomy): Eukaryota > Metazoa > Chordata > Aves > Charadriiformes > Burhinidae > Burhinus > Burhinus oedicnemus. The sequence continues at coordinate 378,082 of VFFE01006671.1, forward strand.
CTTAAACCCATCGTGTATATGTCTTCCCTGGGACACATGTACCTACTGTGGATCCCAGTCACGGGGGGCCAGGGGCTGGTGGTGGGGTGGGTGATGCTGGGTCAGACTTGCACTCTCTCCAGGTTTGCTCCTCACATCCAGCATGAGGAAAACAGTTCTTTTCTCTTTCTACCACAAAGATAAAAAGCAAAAGCTAAAAACTTTTATAATCTGTTTCTATTTACAAATAATTTTCAGATAAAATTTTTGTATCTGTGATCAAAAGCTAGGAAAAAAATAGTTTGTAAGTGGTGCTACTCCCCACCCCAGGCAACCATCAAAACCTTTATTTTTTTTCACAAGTAGCTCTAGTTTTGCTTTATCAAGGCTGTGAAGGACCTTCAGAGCCTGATGACAAGCCTTTTCATTTGAATAAGCACATTTTTAGGTGGGTTTTCTGCCAAAGGTGAGAGACGATACATGTGCAGGGTGCAGCTAACCTAGAGATGAACTGCCCTGCTGCTGGCTCATCTCTTTTTTTTTTTTTTTTTTTGTTTTGTTTTGGTTTTGTTTTACTGACAAATTTCTGGACTACATTTGTTAGGCTTATGTTCTAACACCTTGCCTAATTTTGCTTTACATGCCAGCTTTTCGTTTTCAAGCTGCTAACTACTATCCGAGGTTAACGGAGGTTAACAGAGGTTTCTTTCTTTAGCTGTAACTTAGCTGAGAAAGAGTACTTCACAGAAGCCCAGGTATCCTTGACAAGTCCCACTGCGGGGTGGTGGTGGGGGAGTTCTTTAACTCCCTTACCTGCAGTAATTAAGCTCGCCCCCCCCAGCCCCCCGGTAAGCAGCTCTGCCAGCGGGACACCTCCAGCAGCCCCTCTCCCAGGTGAGCGCAGCGGCTCACAAAGCAGAAACGCCTTCGGGCCCCAGGGGTGTCGGTAGGTCTGCTCAGCTATGCCGAGCTTAGTCATGCATTTTAAGTTTCTTCCTGAACCGGGGTCTTAATTCTTGTGCCATTTTACTAGAACAAAGAGGTCAGATTATTTATAGCTCGGTCGCCTTTGTGTGCGTGCAGCTAGCGATGCCTTCGGTGCTCCACTTCCTGGGACTCTTTTTCCCTCCAGCTCTTAAGTCTCAGCTATTCTTTCCTAATGCAATAACAGTAATTATCCTCTCGCTGGCCACCGTAGCACCCTCCATTAGCACCTGCCTTACCTAGCGTAGAGTGCAGGCTGGGAGCCAGGTAAAGCCCGTGTAATTTACAGCTCATCAGAGAAGCCAACCAGCCCACAGTCTTCCTGTTTTGTAAAGAGACGAACTTATCACCTAGACGCTGCTATGATGGGTGCACTGGAAAGGCAGGAAGATAAAAGTAGTGCACAGACAAGCTCTGGCCCTGTCTCTCTTCGGTTTTGTTCTCTGTTGTTTCATCCAGGCATGCAGTCAAGCAAAATCACCATGACTTGATGCAACCAGAAGACAATATTGACATGTTTGGAGCTACTCAATAGACCCATGACATTTCACAACATAATTGTTGTTTCGCATCCGGCCACCAAGCACAGAATGAGAGACGTGGATCTGGCCCTGCTAAGGTTTCTCTGCTAAGGCCAGGATTCAGCGCAACAACGACCTCTTACACATTTTATTTGACTGCTGTTCTATAGCATCCTACAGAGCGTGCTGTACAGCGCACGGACTGACTTCACAGCCTCTTCAGTCCTCATACATTTGTGGGGTGCATCTGTGACCCCTTTGGGCTGAAGTCGCGATCCAGTCCTCCGACATGTGGCTTGGTCTCAAAATTGCAGAAAAGGGACCGAATGAGGAGGAGAGAAAAACCTGCTCTGAAGGCACCGGGATGTTTGGTTTCTGCCTGTCCTTCTGCCACCAAACCCCTTGGCCTGGGGCAGCCTGGGGCTACCCACCAGTCTGTCTGAAAGCAGCACCCCACTTGTGTTTTTGCCTCAACCCCTGTTCTTTCTATGGCCAAACTCTCTCTCACTATCCTTGCCCTGGAAAGTGCTGCACCAGGTAGGAAGGGGATCTTCGTGCATATCCCCCCCAAACTGAGCAGGGGTGGTCTATTGAGTTGTTGGTGACCCAAACGATCAGCGGCCACCCTAACGGCCCAGCTTCCCATCTCAGGCACCAAAGAACTGCTGCTGCTGTCAAAAGTGTTTTCAAAAGTGTAACCAAATAGAAAACAAGAACCTGTAAATTCTCCTTCGTGACAGTACTTGTGGTGTCTCTGCTCTTGGGAGGAGAAATTATTTTTCTTATACTGCTAAGCTGACATATCCAGCAGGATTTGGAGGGCAGAGGTAATTGATGAGGTTAGATGAAATGAAGAGCAGATCTTGAGAGAATCACTCCTGACACTTATCCCAGCCTCAAGCAGGCAAGGCCAGATAGTCCTTTGTGCTGAGGGTGCAACATGCATACATCTGCACTGGAGAGATTGGTCAAGGAAAATCTTCTCCGACACCATTTGGACTTGGCCTGCTTCTGTCCTCCAGGCAGTGAGGAGTGTTTTCCACCGTGCCTTAGAATACCTCAGTCTGATAACCATGCACTTCCCAGCATAAATGTTTCTCACAACATTTTGCTGAGAAGCTTTGGCACTTCTGATGGTTGCATGTGGCCTCTGAAACTCGGCAGGAGTAAAGCTGCAGGGTCAGAAATATGCTTTGTCTTTGTTCCTTTAGCTGCTGCTCATGTTTTTGGCTGAGATAAAAACTCTTTTGGAAATTATTCATGTCTTCATTCAGTGCTTTGGCAATCTGAGGAGACTGCATTACTTGATGATGCTTCAAGCTAGCAACGGTAGGGCCCAGATATTCTTGGATTTGACAACCAACAAACATCTTCATCAGCGAACTTGTATGAGGTGATGTTGTTTTGATGTTCAATTAAGTTACTAGGGATCTAGTCACAGAGCAGAGCTTTGAACTCACTGTTTGAAGCAAATGGGGGAATAAACACAAATATGTATGCATCTAAGACTCAGTTTTCCAGTGGGCAAACTGATGAAGTGGAGTGACGCTCCTCAGCAAAGCCAGCTTGAGCGGAGAAGGTGGAGGCGTGAGGGCAGGGGAGACACGGGCAGAGGCAGGGAGGTGAGGGATCCCACACCCTGCCTGCTCATTCCACGTGTCCATGGCAGTCAGTTCTCCAGTTAGTCCTGGGGAGCCTCAGGAAGGCTGTTGGGAATACACAAGGGTTCACAGGCTTCAGAAAGAGGACCTGATCATTTAGAGGCCAGGAAATGCCAGCAGAACTGTCAAAAGCAAACCCGAGCTGAAACTTGCAAAGTATTCCAGAAAAAATGGAAAAAACTTCTTCAAATCTCCATGTAAGAGAGTCAGGCTGCTGTGCAGTAAATGAGATTAAAGATAATCTAGGCATGGCCTAAAATCAAAGGAGTATTTTACTTCTGTTCTCGTTTAAAGACAAATCCTAGGGGCAAAAGCAGGCTGGTTAATGGGAACAAGGATATGGAAATGGAACCACTACTGTGGGGAAGCAAAGCTCAAAGAGCAAGCTGTGCTCCTCTTGAGGGGGCAGGTCATGCCTGTCCAGGAGTTCTGGAAAGACCAGCGTGTGAGGTGGCACGTCTAATAGCAACTGTTTATATACATCTGTCAAGTCAGTGAGAGACCCGTGACTGCAGAATATCCATTACAATGCATTTGGTTGCGCAGGGTTAAAACGTAATCCAGCCAACCATCGTCCTTGTAACTCTGACCTCACTGGTATGTGAAGCTTTGGAACATGCCTTGAAGGTTAATTAAGAATGCAAAGGCACATCAAAAATGGGATGAAATGCAACTAAAGGTACATCCTGCCAGACTAACTCGATGTTTCTCTTTGATAAAACAATTATTTTTCCAGACAGGTGATATCTGCCAGATTTCCTTTATCTAGACTACTTTAATGTATTTGCTATGATGTCAAGTGTGAAACAACTGATGTTGCTGGAGACAAAATAGATTAGGAGAGGAATTGCATCGTTGGTAAGAAGAGGAGGCAATGAGTGCTGAGGGTGGAGATCTCAGGCCAGGAGGAGTTACCTGGGAGAGTTCTTCAAATAGGAGTTTTGGGACCAATTCTGTTTTAATGTTTGCATTAATGGTATGCTCCTGGCCCATGCGAGCATTGTGCTGATGAAATGTGCTGCACAAAGCTGTGATGCATCACTGGCACGGAGGTGGTTTGGAGGCCAGGCAGGACGAGCAGGGCACCTCAAGAACGGCTGTAATAAAAGGAGGATGACATTCAAGTAAAAGACAGAGAGTCATGCAGGTGAAAGCCAGCGTCAGAGGTGGCTTTTGCTGTTAACAGGGAGTGAATTAGTCAGGAAAATCAGAGCAGAAAGAAAAATCAGCTTTAGACAGTCATAGAAGAGTTGTGTGCTGCCAGCTTGATCCTTATGTTGCATCTATTTCCAGTTGAGATGAGGAAATATTAGTGCCAACATATACAGCCCTGATCAACTCTCCTCCCTTCCCACCCCTTCCTTTGGGAAAGATGCATTAACAACAGATCAGCTGCAGAGAAGAACTGCAAGGAAGACCAGGGGACCCTCTCTCCCAGGAGGCCAGGGGAAGATCTTGGAGCACGTGCATGTGGTCATGGGCGTGGAGTTTGATGGAGCAGGTACCCTCTTGCAGTCTCAGGCTCAAGTATCTAAATGCTGCCTGCATGGGGCTGCTCTAGCCTAAGACCAGCCTGCATTGCTGCCAGCTGCTAGCATGCTAACACTTAATTTCTTTGGATTAGGGGCAAAAACAACCAGCAGGGCAAGTAGCGTAGGCGGGGATAGGGTAGAGGAGGGAGGAAAGGCCAGGCTGGACCAGCTCAGTGGTCTCTCCCGGTGCTGTGGTACCAAATGAAGCCCCGGTACAAAGTTTCACCCTCCGTCCCAGGAGTTACCAGCCCTTCCTCCAGCACCTCATGCTGTGGCTAGGCTCAAGATGTGCCGCAGCATCAGAGGTCCGACTCCAAGGACGGCGCGTGGTGAGGAGCAGTTGGAGTTGCATGCGATTAGATTTGTTTTACTATTTTTCCTCAAAGCTTGGAAAAGCAACTGAAAAATGAATAAAAGCAACGGCCTGTCTGCACAATTCACAGCCAGAGTGATAAACTACAGATTGCTCTGCTTAGCAATTACCAGAAGAGAAGTTTTTCTGCATGTGTTTGGAGAAGAGAATTTGCAGGAGGGCTCCAGATGAAACCTAAACAAACAGATACAAACAGAGTCCGACCCTCTGGCCATGCCTCAAGACAGTCAGACAGGGAGCAACCTGGGTCTGGGAGCTGTATTGCTGCCTTTGTCAGAGACGCTGTCGGAGAGGGGCTGTTGCTGGGGACTACCAGATAAGATCCAGGAAGATGCTAAGAAATGGTTTCCAGCCCAGGTTTGATACCCAACTATTGAGCTCAGCAAGAGGAGCTGAGATGCTCGGGGCTGTTGAAACCAGGCTGCAGGGCCATGCCCTTTGCAGAGGGACTGTGTGGTTATGCTTCCGAATTTCTTTAGCTTCCCTAGGAGCTAATGTTGTCTCTGTCATGGTTGCCTTTCTAAAGAGATGGACAAGAGGAAAAGGCAGAGTGTGAGAGAAGAGTAAATAAGACAGAGAAGAGCTGGGTGCCCATGCAAAATCGCAAGAATTTAAAGTGGAGGCTCTTAAAGCTTGTGTAAGACCCACACGGCATCCACAGGTTTGGCAAAGCAGCCAGGATGGCTCCTGCTCCTCTCATGAGAGCAACTGGGAGCAGAGCGGGACTCTCCCACCAGGGAACCCTGGCAGGCTGTTGATAAACACGTTAGTGTTGAGAAGCTAAGTCAAATACAATTATTAAACTGATTATTCATATTCCATTCTGTTCACTGTGGGAAGATACTCCTTTTGGGGTTATGTTTATGGGCCATACAGATTGTCAGAGTGAATCTAATTAGCAAGAGAAATCCGAATGGAACAATGACTGGTAATTGTTGTTAATGATGCAAGCGTATTATACCAGCTAAAATGAAATCTTGGGTTGCAAGCAGCGCTGAAAGGCAAACGAACATTAGCAGTTGTAGATTAAAACTCTACGAGTCCCTACCTGGCTGCTGTTAGGTGTGGTTAAGCTGAGCTCCCACCCATAAAACAGCCGCAACTTGCCAAATGCACCCCGGCGGCCACTGGAATAAAAAGCCGCAAGAAGTGAATGACCTGCAGAGTTTTGGTAGGAGAGGTGGTCTGGAACTGGCGTACGGGCTGAAAGCTATCCCCTGCTTTGCTTGCACCAAGGCAAACCTCAGCTGCCTCCAGAGCTGACTGAAAAAAACCAGGATCCTTTTCACTCGCACAGTCCATGGATTGTGCCTCTGTGCAGGTGCAGGGCCTCCAGCCGGGGGGTCGGACCATCCCGGGCTCCCCAGCTGTTGGCGTTGCTCTTGGCACGCCTCTCCAGCTCCACCAAGCAAGCATGGGGTGGGCTGACATCCAAATACTTTGGATTAAATTTGGATCATGAATTATGCAAGACACAGACACAGACACACAAGCAAAACCTATGTTGTTGCTTCTGCCACCGGAGGTGGGCACAGAGACCTTCCCGACTATACGGCGAGGGGTGCATCTGAATTCATTGGAAAGATCTGGTCCAGAGCCTGCATTTTGGTTAGCAGCCCCCAAACTAGAGTACTAATGACCGGCATACTCAGTTTGTGGAAACTGCCATGCTTAAACAGTCAGTGGAGCTGGGACAACTCGTAGCAGCCGTGGATTTTGTCTAGCACTGAGCTTCAGCTGTCACATGGGATGGCCCTGGTCCCGTGCCTCATTTCTCTCTTTTTAGCCTTCAAAATGTTTTGGACTGGTCTTCAGTTCAAGACCTACCTACTCCTCTGTGTTTTTTGGGTAGGATGGGTTTGTAAGAGGTGAATTGTATAGAAAAGTTGCTGGGAAAGGTGGTGCAAACTGCATAATTTTGTTTTTCAGAGGTTAAACGCAAGTTACCTGGGTTTTTGGCAATACTCTAAATGTAAATGTGATGGGAAGCCTGGACAGTTGAAACATTTTCTACTTACTCATCCTTCCAAACATGTGTGGGCAAGACAACCTGGTATAGACAAAAATGCAGACTCTCCCTTACATTACTTACTTTACATTTTCTGTGGCATAAAAGATGAGAGTTATAATGGCCAAGGGAGGGAAAGAAAGAGGAAGAAAAAATGTGAGAGTGAGAATTTTAAGACCACAGCATTGGATAAGACATCCATACCTACAGACCACTGCATCCTTGACCAGAATGTGCAAGCTGGCTGATAAATATGCCTTCACTGATACGGTGAGTGTTGGAGACAAAGCTAGGCGCTCAGCTAAAATGAAAATGTTTTAGTTAAAAAAGAAAAAAAGTTTATACTAACAGTTGTAGAACTTGAATAAAAACAAATGAAAGGGCTGGTAAAATCTAATCCAGATACTTTTGTTTGAAATAGCATTTAAGAGTGGTCTGAGATTATTGGTTTCTTACAAAAACCTTCAAAATTTCCACCTGAATTTTCAATTATTTTTTTAAAATAGGTTTATCAACATTTTTTAAAACATAGAGAAAATAAACCTTTCTTCTGTGTAGTTCTCCTCTTCCTGGTGCAGGTTTTGCATCATTATAATGAGTCTATTGATAGAGACTCAGTTTTGCCAAGGACGCATAAAGTTAAAAATTAAAAGCTGTGAAAGTACTCAGTAGGTTTAATGTATTTTAAGGACTTTTGTTTGAGTTTTTCCAAAGACTGGCATAGAAGTTTTTTCATATATCCAAATTCATACCTAGAAATGTATTTTCCACAGCTAAGAGTGTCATCATAACTTCATTTTTGTCTGTTAAATATAAAGATGAGATTTGACTTTTTCTGTGCTTTTATTTCTACAGGAGTATAAATGGTGATTTTTTAATTTCTCTTTGCTATTCAGATATGTCAAGGAATTTCAAAGAAAAACAAAAATTTACCATTGAAAACAAAATTCCTACACTGTCAGGCAAGCCTTTAAACATCAGGAGTGAATCGTTTCTTTGCAAATTATTTGAATAAGAGAATGCATAAAAACAAAATCTCCATTTTTGGAGACATGCAAAACTCAGTTGAGTAAGACACTGAGGAGCCTGAACTAGTGTAGAAACAGGTCCAGCTCTGAGCAGGGGGTTGGACCATATGAGCTCCAGAGGTTCCTTCCAACCCAAACTATTCCACGATGCTAAAACAGAGTTTTCTTAATTCACAATTTTTAGTATATTCTTTCTACTTGCATTTGAGTCTAGAGTTATTCCAGATTTGAGCACATTTTTTAAAATCAAAACCTGGGTCCCAGTTCATTTATCTCTTCATTATTATCTCCTACAATAAATAAATCTGTTACCTTCAAGCAGAAGGCTAGGGAATATTTAAAAATTACAGAGACCTCTTGGTATCTCTTTAACAAGAATGAACAAATGCTCAAGAGGAATCTTCACAAACCATTTTGCTAATTCACTTACAAATATTGTGTAAGAAGGCATAACAGAACCAGCAAGATAACTCTAATCATATTATAGCTGAGCTTTATTCTGTAACAGCTTCAATATACTAACAAAAACTTCACGTCTTTATTACCAAAACCCATTGCACTGTATCTAACTTAAATTGCCTGGTGTTTTAAATGCGCTTTTACAGACAGATCTCTGTGATACAAGTTTCTCACATATATGCCTTGAAATTTTCAATCAATGGAGTATTTAAGAGTAGGAAAATGGGTGAAGCGTGGCAGTATGGGTTGTGATGGGCTCCTTGGCGTGGAGCTGGATTCTCTCTTTCGCAGTAACTTAGGGAACATACCATACCTCACACAGAGTCCCCAGAGTAGCCAAGAAGGATGTAAATCTTTTTTATTCTAGAATCCATAAACCTGCACAGGTGGAAGTGGTTAGTTTATTTTGTTAAGCCACAGATGAATCTTCCAAGCCTGTTTCTCTTAGCATGGCTGCTGCGGGTTTTCAGGAACTTAACTATCCCACCTGTGAGATGGTGACTCTAGTGACTGAGAGCAGCTGTCAGTAGCACAAAGACTTGTTAGCAGAAGCTTAAAGGACAGAAATTGCAACTACATATATTCATTTAAATGGCATCATCACTTTTTTCCTTGATGTAGACTCGATACTATCCCAAGATGTTGTCCAATGTCAGTGCCCACTCCTCCTTTTTGTCCACACGACTTCTCCATTCATTTGCTTTCCTATGGGTTGATGTTTTGCCTTGTCTATTAACACAGAACCGGAGAAAGCAGCAGCAGGAGGTGAAAAAACAGCGGTTTTCCAGCTGGGATGGGAGAAAATGTGTTCCCAGCCTGTGATCATGGAGGCATGAGAGGAGATCTGCATCAGAGGAGGATGAGATTTACAGCATCTAAATTCCACCTCAGTCCTGACACCTAACATCTCCTGTTGAACGTTTGTTCACTTCCTGAAAAGCACTGTTTAAAACCCCCAACATTTTTAAACCTTATCTCCCTAATGTAATAAACCTTCTTAACCTTATAAAATGTGATTATCAAAGAACAAATATTGCCCCTACTTTCTTTTTACGTAGTTTCCATACTACCCCATCCTTCCAGTGCAGGTTGGTAATATTTAAAGGGCACTGAAATATGATAACGACAAGTACTGCACTTGCTGATGTATTATGAAACGTATCCCATTAGTCACTTTATATCTGAAAGGCAGAAAAATTTCCACCTAGCAAGAGAAAGGCTTTTAGGATTAAAAAAAAAAAATACATTTGGCAGACAGTAGGCATGTTAAACTACACCAGAAGGATCCCAATCAGAGGTTTCTAGAGGCAACAGGAGTGTAAATAAGTTGCCATCAGTGTTGTCCACCACAGAGCTGGAAGACAATTCAAAGATCTGTAACCTGAGGGAGCTAAAGACAACTGAAGGGCAGCTTGGTGGCAGCCAGCCATGTGCTTAGGAGGGGGCTGGGTGTGGAGGTCACTGGGAGGAACCGTTGCCCTCCAAAGATGCAGAGAGAAATGTGGCAGCAGATGCTCCAGCTCACCTGATCCCCACTGCGCTGCGCTCCTGCTCGGTAGATGGTCTGAGGGGCCAACACAAAGAAGATGTCTCACTTTCTTAGCTTAGGAAAACTGATCCACTACCAAAAATGCTCTATTAATGATGGTGCTGGTGAGAGAGGTTGAGAGATTCTTGCGAAGACTTGTTTTCCTCCTCCACTAAAAAAAATGAATAAAGAAGAACATAACTGGTGCAAGAGATCTTGCCACTGGAAACCAGAGCAAGCAGAATTGTTCCATTCTGGACACAAAGCAAGCCAGACAAAGGACAAGAACTTTTCCTGTTGTTTGTCTATATCATTAACTACCCAGAAAAGTTTTTTTCCATGATCTGTGATTTATCCTGAAACAGAAATGTACTCGATGGGCCAAAGGCTTTTTCCAAGAGCACTGTGTTTTAATCACATTAAAATTTCCATTCAACTCTTTTCCTTTGGAGAATGAGCTCTTTTAGCAGAAAAGGAGTATGCAACCAGCAAGCTTCCTGGCATAGCTCAAGAGCGGCACACTAAAGAGAAATAGGCAGCAATACTTTATTTCCCAGGTGTGTCCCAGCCCAGGACTGGAGATTTCAGAAGGCGGCCAGGGAACTTCTACAGGCTTTGGTGAAGATCAGAAATCTTCTCCTGCCTCAGAAGGACATGTGCCTCAGCCTCACGCTATGTTCCCAGAAAGTCATGCTAAAATCATAGACTCATAGAATGGTTTAGGTTAGAAGGGACCTTAAATATCATCTAGTTCCAACCCCCTTGCCATGGGCAAGGACACTTCCTATTAGACCAGATTGCTCAAAGCCTCATCCATCCTGGCCTTGAACACTTCCAGGGATGGGGCATCCACAGCTTCCCTGGGCAACCTGTGCCAGTGCCTCACCACCCTCACAGCAAATAATTTCTTCCTGAGATCTAATCTAATCTACCCTCTTCGAGTTTGAAGCCATTGCCCCTCGTCTTATCACTACATGCTGTTGTAAAAAGTCCCTCTCTAGATTTCTTGTAGGCCCCCTTCAGATACTGGAAGGCTGCTGTAAGGTCTCCCCAGAGCCTTCTCTTCTCCAGGATGAACAACCCCAACTCTCTCAGCCCGTCTTCATAGGAGAGGTGCTCTAACCCTCTGATCATCTTTGTGGCCCTCCTCTGGACCCACTCCAACAGGTCCATGTCCTTCTTATGCTGGGGGCTCCAGAGCTGGACACAGTATTCCAGGTGGGGTCTCAAGAGAGCAGAAAAGAGGGGCAGAATCCTCTCCCTCAATCTGCTGGCCATGCTTCTTTTGATGCAGTCCAGGATGTGGTTGGCCTTCTGGGCTGCAAGCACACATTGCTGGCTCATGTTGAGCCTCTCATCTACCAATACCCCCAAGTCCTTCTCCTCAGGGCTGCTCTCAATCCATTCTCCACCCAGCTTGTATTTGTGCATGGGATTGCCTTGACCCACATGCAGGACCTTGCACTTGGCCTTATTGAACTTCATAAGGCTGGCACGGGCCCACTCCAAAGCCTGTCCAGGTCCCTCTGGATGGCATCCCATCCCTCCAGTGTGTCAACCACTCCACACAGCTTGGTGTCGTCGGCAAACTTGCTGAGGGTGCACTCAGTCCCAACATCCATGTCGCCAGCAAAGATGTTAAATAGTACCGGTCCCAGCACCGACCCCTGAGGAACACCACTTGTCACTGCACACCACTTGGACATCGACCCGTTGATGAGATGGAGGAATTGCTTTTTCCACCTGTGAAGTGACAGTGCTTTCATATCTGACTACGATGAGCAAAATGAATATAAATGAGCATAGTGAACGCATGTGCCCCCTTGGTCTGGCTTCTGGTCCTGGAGGGAGCTGGTTTATTTAGAGGACAATCTGCTGCACAGTGGAGACCACCAGAGGAAGGAGGCCTGAGAAAGGGCAGACTTTGACAGCCCAAGCCCTGTTGAAGAGGCAGGAGATACACCCATGGGAGTTGATGCTCCTGCCTTCACGTGATGAGCCGTTACATGGACATTGCTGGATGTCTCTGGCTGTTTGTCAGGAGGAATGGACCACATCCTCAGCTGGGACTCACCAACATCCTCCCCTGATAGGAGGGGAAGATGTTTGCCTTATTTTATTCATGGCAAGTGACAGTATTTGTGCCAAACCTTCAGGAAAGGCTCCACACTGCCCAAGATGGCAGCAAGATCACTCTGAACTGAGTGTTCAGCAACACTGAAGAACACAGAAACAACATCCAGGCACCCTGTAGCCTGTCCCCCACATGCCTTCCAGCACCAACGGCTCGGTGGTACTCCCATGGAGGATGCCAGAGAGCAAAACAGTGTTTGGTAGTCAAAGTGGTTTGCTGCTGGTTATCTAAGAAGCCTTCAGGTGTCTTGTTTCTTATTCCCACCTATTGGCAATGGTGCTGGGGCTGATAAACTTCTGCCTGGAGTAAAAGTCTTCTTACCCTTTATGTTAAACAGAAGTCACTTTTCTCTAGTTTGGGGACAAGTCGTAAGCCATAATTTGAGGACAGCTAAAATGGTTGTGCACGTCCCTTCTGTTCAGCCCAGTCTTTGTGTTTCCTATTGTGAATTAGGTAGGGCAAACGCAGCCAGACAAAACAAGGGCTGAAACCTGCCATCAGAGCTCAGCCCCATCACACAACCAGTGCCCGAGGCTGGAATTCGATCATGGGGGAGCTAATAATAACAACACACAGCAAAGAGCAGAGTACTTTGCTGCTGTTGCTGAAAGCATGAAAAATACCATCCTAATTTAGAGACTTATTACGGCAGATTATGGCGCTGCATGCCAATAAATGTGGAGCAAGGTGGAAGTGCTATGCTATGGTATGTTCTCTTATTGCAATAATAATAATAATAATAAAAAAACCCCTTCTGAAAATACAATTTCAAAAAAAGAAAGGATGTTCTGCTGTTTATTCAACAATAAAACCAAAAAAGCTATGACGTCCACAAAATACTGTCTCTTTAAAATGGGCAAAAATAAACTAAAATGACCCAACTTACTTTTCTGCCTCTCAAAATCTGTTAAATGTCCCTGTGGCCTGCAGAATATTCCACACAAATGCTTTGTATCTATTTCAGATTGTTTTTTCATCATACTTAATATGTCCACTTTATCAAATTTTATTCTTAAAAATAACAAAGCTCACAGCCAAAGAAACACAGGCACTTGAAACACCTGGTGGCACTCCATGGCTTTCATTTTCCCAGGATGTGAGAAAAAAGCTAAAAACCTATAAGACATTGCAGCGAGCTCGGTTAGGACTCAGTGCTTGCAGAGGTGTACCAGAGGCCTCAGTACGCGTGCAGGGCCCACCAGTCTGCTCTACTGCCTTCTTGTGCTGCTCCAGCTGGGAAAGCAGAGGTGGGCTGCAGACCCGCTGGAGGTTCCCCTGGTTGAAGGATGATCTCAGCTTCAGAAGGATCGAAATCCCTTGCTCCTCACTGCCCTTGGCTTCCCAGCAGACCAGGAATGGGAGAGGTGGAGAAACTTAGGCGTACAATGGGGTTGCTGCTGACTGACATCCCTCAGGGCCACCACTGGTACTCTGTCGGCACCAGGGCTCCTCCGTGCCAAGCTGGACTCAGGCTGCTCTTTGGTCTTTCAAGGTGTCTCCTGCAGCACAATGGAAAAAGCCACTGTGGTACAGGAGCAGGCTGCGCCACCACCACCAGCACCGTCAGAGCTTTCCACATGAACCCTGGGAGGTGACCTGCATTTCATTTAACAGTAGTTCATAATTATTATCCAGTAATTGTAAGAGGGTTTCTTAATGAAATACTAGAGAAATCCTAAATTTGGCTGGAAAATGATCAGCCTTTTCTTTTTGCAGTTACTTGGTGGAGAGATTATTCTCAGGAGTTATAAACCATTCTCCAGCAAGGAAGGAGTGCTTGGGATTTCCAGCATTAATGCTGGTAAGAAATCATTTGGCTGTCACTAACGTTATGTAAATAGATGGTTCATGTTTATACTCTACAAAATGCATTTACAAGAAAAAGGCTGACTAATTCGGAGGTCAGCTTCTAATTCAAGGTTAGTGCTCAACATTTTTTTTTTTCCCTGCCAAATAAAACCACTAAAGGCTAAATTAAAACCATGTGCTCTAACCTACCTTTATGTAGTTACTGATATAAAGAGGGCGGAAGCAGTTTTGCTATCAAATTTAATGCCACTGTCTAAGGAGTGAAGTAAAACATCCTACAGAAGCTTTTGCACAAGGATGTGCATAAAGACTCCCTGACCTAGAAGGTGTGATGTGCTCGAGTACAGGAAAGCCGCCTTTCAGTGACATGTCACTGTTAGGGACCAGAGGCTTGGTTTCCCAGGGATGCATTGAAATAAATAGCAATTTAATCAACAAATCATTCTCTCCATTAGGAAGAGCAATTGGCTACAGAAAAAAAAAAAGGGGATCAGCATGATGACATTTGATTCTCTTTTAGATGTTTGGATATCCCAGTCATGGTGAAAGAGGTTAGGTCCATTAACTCCCTTAGACCTATACTAGGTGGTTATATTGAAGATGGCTGCCAAATTTCTGAAAACTATCAGATGCCAAAATTTGTACCAGCATTTTACTTTCCCTTCTAGCTATTTGTTTATCACTGCTTAAAAATTAACTGGTCTTTAAAGTTTCACTGAAAATTGAAATGAAAACTAAACCCGACTCTTAGCTTCTCAGGTGTAAGAAAAACTTGAAATTCACCTTGCATCTTCTTAAATGTTTTGCCTGGAGAGAGTAGGAGCATTCACCTGAAGACTTGAGCAGAAGGTCAGTGATGCTACTCAAGCTGTGCCACACTAGAAGCAGGGTGCAATGTTTCTGTTCAGTCCTGTGAGCACATTCCCAAACGGTTTGAGGACTGAGGTCTGTTTGGCCCCAACTCTCAATCCCCCTGTGTCTAAGAAATGTTTGGCCCAGGTCTGTGAATGTGTGTCAGGGTGATAAAAGCCCAAGAAGATGCAGTCAGTGCTTGTCAAGCGGTGGGACTGTGGCATGCAAGCAACTAGCTCCCATGCAGAGCCAGCCCGGTCAGGAGCTTCCCAACTCCTTGGCCTCTGAGCTATGGACCTTGCTGGGATCATGCAGCCTCTCCCACAGATCCCAAACAACACTTCTAGTGCTTACAATGGCAGAAGGAAACCTTCATTTTATGAAGGGAGGATTCAGTTGTGCAGCAGTTGTCTGTAAAGCCAGCCAGCTCAGAGAGCAGATTTCTTTCTGCCAAAATAACTGTGGTTATTTGAAGTAATCTGCTAACTTTGGGGTATAAAATACAACTTGAATTATGAAATAAATAACAAATGTTTGCACCTCATTGCCCTGGTGAAAACAGCCGCTTAATTTGTATTACAGGGGTTTGCACCCCTTCCACAGCATCAAATATTTCGCTTGTCCACGAGCTCAAACGTCCTGTTTCTCTCGATGTCCAGCTTTTATAATGCACTTCTACATCATAGTGGCCGACGTGCATAACGCAGACTACTAGGGCTGCAAGGAAATACAAACAACAGCCAACTGCAGGATGTGTCTTCAATTCAGTGAAGGCCAGGAAATAAAGAGCATCCACGTTTTTAACTGCCGTGGGCAGGGACAGCACAGGCATAGGGCAGCTGTGTTCAGGGCTGGGTTTGCCGTGCTGGCTGCCTGCCTGCCTGCTTCCACCCAGGCTGGGAAGGCTCCTCTGACCTGCACAGGACTGGAAGGGCAGCAAGAGGACTAAGCGCGTGTCTACAGCCCATGGCCGGTGCAGGGTGGATGTGGCAAATGGAGTCTCCCAAGTGCTTGGTGATGTACTCTGCCCAAAATAGAAAAAACAAGCAGGACTCTGGGTTCGAGGCACCGGTTCAGACACTAAACTGACATTATAGCCTGAAAATTACTGAATCTGTCCACAGAATCATAGAATGGTTAAGAGTTGGAAGGAACCTTGAAGATCATCTAGTTCCAACCCCCTTGCCATGAGCCGGGACACTTTCCACTAGACCAGGTTGCTCAAAGCCCCATCCAGCCTGGCCTTGAACACTTCCAGGGATGGGACAGCCACAACTTCCCTGGGCAGCCTGTTCCAGTGTCTCACCACCCTCACAGTAAAGAATTTCTTCCTAATATCTAATCTAAATCTATCCTCTTTCAGTTTAAAACCATTACCCCTCATCCTATCAATACATTCCCTGATAAAGAGTCCCTCCTCATCTTTCCTGTAGGCCCTCTTTAGGTACTGGAAGGGGCTATAAGGTCTCCCTGGAGCCTTCTCTTCTCCAGGCTGAAAAATCCTAAGTCTGTCCAGAGCAAAACAAAGATCTCACAACTACTATGAAAAGTGCTAAGCATTCACTCTCACAGAAGGATTTTTCGGATGCGAACCTCAGCCATCTCTGCTAAAATCTCTTTATTTCCTAAACCCTCTTATTTTGGGCGTTACATCCATACAGTACATTTAAACCAAACAAATCCTAAATTTCTTTGCAAACTGAACCATCACCAAAATATAAAAAGATGCATTTTAAATACATGCCCAGGCTAGAGGTGGTGACACTAGAAGAACTGCAGTTAGTATCATCTCATACACTAATTTTTAATGTCTAAAAATGGTGATCACACACTTTTATAACAGGCTCAGTACTGCCTGTAGGTCTAGCACACTATCCAGGGGTGTATTGACCCAGCTGAGAGTGGGAATAATCAGAGTGATTATAACCTAACATTGAGTCTATGGAACTTTAATTGATCCCATTGCATTTGTACCTGGATTTTGACCATGACTATAGCTGTAACATGCCTTCCATGAGGCAAGATATTGCAGCCTGAAAAGAAAGAGCTTTAGGTTTTCGGATAAAGTGGAGAAATGGTTTGGAATGGATCAGCCAAGATAGCAATAATTGCCATGAGGCTTAATGTAGCTTGTGCAGAAAATGTTTCTCAATTGCTTATGGTGGTTTGTCAGATGTAAGAGCAGACAAATTGAGCAGATTGTGAAAATAATCCTAGCTTAGCTTCCAACAACAGAAGTTAAACTTTTTTGTTGCTAAGAAATGTGAAATTACAAAAACCAGTAATATCAGTTGCTGCAGAACCCACAAAAGCATAAAATACCATTAGCTGCAATCATTCGTTATATACTATCTGATTAAAAGAACTAGCTAAGTAGCATTTTCCAAGACTTACCCTTAGATAAAATGATACGTTTTGGCAGAAAAGGTCTTCTGTATTGACATATACATAGTGAAGCTCTTTGCAAATTGAGAAAACAGTTTTAAAAACTTTGCTGGAAAGAGCGTATTTTTTCCACTGTTCACTAGAGACTCAAATCGTATTAAAACACTTCCAAAGGTTTTTCATTATCTGAAAGGGGACTAATCAGTTGTTTGCCTGAGCATTTTCAATATGGCAATGGAGCAATGTTAGGAATTTTGGAGGGGAAAAAAAAAAAAAGGCAACCTAGATTACAACCAAATTATTTGAATTTCAGTACTATCCTTATTTGGAGATGTCAGTATTAACTTTGGGAGATGCTATTTTCTAAAAATTTAATGAAAAATGAGAATGAATGATTGCTACCAGGTAACTGTTGAAATCGTATATATTGTATACGCCCATAATAGATGATCATTTAATCTTCATTTAATCTTGAGGGTTATGCATAGCTTTCAATCATTTATGTTTAATCATCTCTGCAAATGTCAGAATTACCAACCTTTGTCAAACTTCAGTTCATGGGAACGATAAGGCATGCCCCCACATGACAGTTTATCTCTGTACCCTAAAGTTGAAAGATCTTAAAATGTTTTCCAGCTAATAGAAGTTATTTTTGTCCAGTAGTTAAGAATTACTCAACTTGCAATTTTAAAATTCCTTAAGGATGAGAAAGACGGCAATGAAGGAAAGATGTTTTCGGTGACTGAATACTCCTTATCTTCATCTCATGCTGTGCTAAAAGTTTGACTGCTCTAATTTTAAAGCTATCTAATCTTTTATGTGCTAAAGCATATGAAATCATGCATTATTAGAAGTATGAATTACAAGAAGAGTTCATTTATTTGGTGTTATATATAACCTTTATCTAAAATACATTATGTGGTTAAAAAATTTCATTTAGTAATATTCATTAAATCTCAAACTTTTCTTTCAGAGAACAAAATTGCTTCAACCTGATTGAGATATTTTATCTGAGGAAAAAAGTGAATTTTTCACAAAGTCCATAAGCATCAGTGACTGTTTCGACACTTGACAGTGAATTGGATGTATAAAGGATGTACTTTACGGGGAGATCCATTCAAGTGAGGGTACAGGCCTCAGGAGTCTCACATTGGAAAACAGTCACATATTCTTTCTTCAAAAATCCGAGTTCTTCAATTTCTTAGAACATGTGGAACGTGTTATATTCATTTCACTGTTGCATCTGAGGCATGTATGAATATTTTCTTTGTATACACATGGTTGGAAAGATTGCGGAAATCTATTAAAGGCAAACCCTGCTTAAGGTTGAGCTTCCAATATAAAGTGACTTTAATTGTAGAAGGAGTTTTATCAATTGATTTTTTAAAGACGTGCTTAAATGTACTAAAGCGATGCTTATTGGTTTCCCAATAAACTGAAGCTTACCAGAGTGGAATGTTGCACTTGAGAGCAGTGGAAATTTCCATCTTGGAGAAAATCAGCTGATACATGAAAGTCAAAATAGCATTTCCCTGAAATGTTGCTTAAAATAATGTTCCTAATTCCTACCCAAAAAGGTGGCCAACCTGCCCAAGAACGATGCTTTCAGGCCAGATGATTTGTTCTGCGATGAAAACACAGTGCGAGCCTGCACCCACGCTTTTAGTTTAGTCCGAGGACTTGGGGGGTCGCTTTTTGTTTTCAAGTGCCACTAAATCTTTCTCCCTGCCCCTCCGCTGCTAGATTAATTCTTTTCTGTGCAAAGGCCCTTCTTTCAAAGTCCTCCATTATTCTGTTTTGACCATACTGGGGAACTTATCCAAGTCAACAAAAAGGCAGCCTTTATGACAGAGAGGCTGTTCATGAAGTGGATGGTTTCATACATTACTGGGGGAGAATTGCCTTAACGTCGCCTATTCACGCTGATGTGCCAGGTGCATCCACTTACATGGCTCAAAACGCTGCTACCACCACATCCTCCGCTGCCAAGACCATTATGTACTCTGAGTGATGGAGCAAGAGGCAGGACTTAGATCTTCTCCGCTGGGAAGTGGAGGGAGAGACACCAATCTTTGTGTCTCAGAAAAAATCTGCTGTAGAGAGCCTTTTAACTCTGCGGCTCTGCGACTGCGAGAGCTTTGGAAGAAGATGGGGAGGAAAATAGCATGAGTTTAGAGCAAGACTCTGCTCTGCATCACTGCCCCGAGATACTGTAAAGAGGACAAAGGGAAACTGGGATATAAATAGAGAATGACATTTTCCTTGCATTGTCCACAATGAATACATTTCTACATGAACAAAATCGTTGGAACGAGACAACATGCATGCCTGATGTTGAAGAAAAGCCTGTTTGTGCTTAGTACATTGGAGACATTGTTCGAAAATAGTTCATCCTTTTGTAAATATTGCCTTGGCATTGGTGCCAGGGTCACTGTTGCTTTGCGTTATCAGCTGGGTAAGTATCGGTCATGCATGTGCTGCTGGGAGAAATTTTAATATGGGCACCAGATTTAGAAAGAGAAAATTATCCTCCTAAGGACTGTCCTGTTCATTTGCAGTTAATACTCCCTGCTTTCCTCTTCTCGTTTCTTCCAGACTCACCCTGTTTCCTTGCACCTAAAGGGTGTCACCAGGAAATAAAACTTGCCACATCTCTCAGGTGCTGCTAGTATGCGTACAGAAAGCAGACGTCCATTTCAGACAAAACCTTGGTCCGTGGAAATCTTGCCTTTGTTTTTAATCTGTAGTGATTCAGCTGCAGCAGGTCCAGGCTACACACCCTCCTCGTGCAAAGTGGCTGATGTCAGATGAGCGGCACCGAGTTGGAGATCTTGGCTCTTTGGCTTGTTTGCTTGCTTGTTTTCTGGAAAGACATTTACGTGGCAATGTTGCTTTTTTTTTTTTTTTCTCCTCTTTTTTTTTCCTCCAGAAGTTTTGAGAATCCAGCAAAACAAATACTTGTATCACATGGAAAACAAAATCTATGAAATGAATAAAATATGTTCTGCAACCAGTGAAAGCCGCCTTGTATCCCTGAGCAGAAGGCAAAACTGATGAACAAGATTCTTTTGTATTCGTCCCCATACCCAGCTTTTTTGGCATAAAATATAGACAAGAGAATCAGAGTTCATTAACATACCGAGATAGTGGATCACGACTTGTCTTTAAGTATGCTTGTGCAACTCCCCTGTTATTAGTGAGAAAGAACGGGTGCAAATGAGGCAGAAGTTAACCATCAAATGAAAAAAAATCCCTTCCTGTGATGTATCACATCAAACCACTCGCGATCCCAACAAATCATGCAGCTTCCTTTTAGTCAAGGGGAAAAAATGGGCTTTCTGGAGCACAACTCCCATGACCTGCTTCAGATCCCTAGTTCAGACTGAGGTGACCTGGTACTTATCTCTCTCTCACAAATAAAAGGGGAGTTCAGAGAAGAAGAGGCATGTGCTGTGGAGGTTTAAAGACGGACGAGGCGGATCCAAAGTTTTTTGTTAATTGATGTGTACTAACACCTTTTAGCAGCAGCTATAGCCTTGGATGAATACTTAAATAAAATTTAAAGTAATACTCAGGGGTTGCTCCAAACAAGGCCGTATCTGTTGGGATTTCCAACAGACCATGGTTAGTCTGGGAGGCAATTCTTACTGCTAGGCTATTCATTTAAAATCATTTAACCAATGTGTTGGTTTTGGCAATCCAGGAATCGTAAAGGTATGGGGGAGTGTGGAGGATGGCAGAGTTAGTCTGGGCCCTGGCTGAGACCTGGTTTCGGAAAAGGTCATTGGAAATTGAAAGGTTTTAACTGAATAGTCTTTGAGTGATGCCCAACAGATGAATCCTGGTTCTATGTGGCCTTAGTCTCTTCCGAAATCCCAGCTACCCGTATCCAATAGGATTGGTTTAACTCTTATACAAAACAGAACTTTGCATAATTTGAGTCAAATAATATTACCATTTTTCATACTTCCTTGTCCTTCAAAAAACAAAGCCAACACACTTACATGTGCATCTTACATTAAAATTGCAAATATATTGTCTTTGGATATGCCATGCTGCCCTCATTTCCCTGCCTGATTAGGAATGGGCTTTTATTTCCTGAAAGCCTCCTGCTCCAGGAAGGAAATTAATATATTTGTAATCTAAGGATACTGTTCCCCATCAAGATAAACCACAATCTGAAACTACAGAAATTGCAGGACCCTCCAGCATTTCACACTAGCAGGCAAATACAGTTATCCCTATGATGCAGACAAATAAATCAGAAGAAAGTGAACTACTGGCTTGCCCCAAAAGTAGTCAATGGAAGAGCTGAAAATTATACCTTTAAAAAATGCTATGATGTTCAGGCAATTTTGAAAATGTTTCTCTGCCCTAAAGAAGGTATAGTTCAAGTTCAAACAAGATGTGGCAGGAGCTATTGTACCAGGCTTATGCAGTGTCTGAGGACAATGATGCCACACATCCTGATGATTACTATACTCTGCCATTCTCTGCTTTTATCTCTACGGCCATGCCCCAAGGTTAAAAAGTGGCACCCTTCAAATCAGGCCTCCAGATTTTGCAGTTGGCAGTGGGAGTTTCATTAAGCTCCCTGACAGAACAGGGACATCGTGAGTATTCTTCTTTCTCTGGAAGGAAAAGGACCATGGCATAGGTAGGCACCACAGGAATCCCAGTTTCTTAGGAGGTCCATATGCTTCAGTTCAACAACTGCTTTCGTGCATTTGACCTCTGCCTGGGTTATGGCACAGATGTTCTCTCCTGGGTATCCACTGCTCAAATAGACTTGTTGTATTACCACCTTGATTGCAGTTGCTTAACTGAGGCCTTTTATTTTTTGCCATGTTATTACAATAATAAAGGTTTCGTGTTCTGCTGTCTCCTAAAAAAAGTAAAATAATCTATAGGTCAAGGATGAATGTTCAAAGACCGTACTAATTAATGAATGGAAAGTTTACTTCGTATCTGATAATAATGATTTACTGGAAATTAGTCCATCATATGTTGCTTCAGCCTCTCCTGATAAATACCTTAATGCAGTCAATTTTTATGTCTTCTAACTCAGGTCTGCCGTTCAGGCGCTATTTGGAGTTTGTGAAATACTAGACAATTATCTGCAAGGCTGTTGCACCTATTTTTTTTCCAGAAGCGATGCCGTAACCCCCCAAACTAAAATATATGTATGCTTTCACACATATAAGTCAAATAACAAGTATATAATTGAAAAAAAAGGCAGACCACTAAAATTCATAATTCAGTCTTTTATTATTACTCAAATCCTTCGTAGTTACACTGCACAAGGTGATAAATAGATTTTTTTTCCTAGATTGGTTATGTAGTTTTCTGAGCTAAAACACTGAGAAGACTGCTCAAAGCCAACTACACTACCCAAACAACTTTCCTTTGAGCGTTGAACACCTTAGGCCCTCATTTCAGTGTAGTTCTCTGCACGTTTTCCAGCACTGCAATGGGGCCAGGACTCCATCCTTCCTGCTTCCACGGTTCAAAAAGAATAAAAAAAGTAAAGGTCAAAGGAAAACAAAATGCTTTTGTAGTAAAATTAGATTGAACAGAAATGTGAAATTCAATGAAAACTGGAATCCATTTCTGTAGCATACACTGCTGTGATTGGCTTTTGTATATGGTATCACTCAGCAGACTTTTTTTAGTAAAATTTGTAAATTTTACTCCAAAAAAAATGGAGTAAAAAAGTTCCTCCAGCCCAGCAGAAAACAGAAGATCAAAACGTCGCTATTGTAGAAGTGTGGACTGACTACTCAAAGAAATAGAGGACTGAGTAGTCAAGGAGACAGTATACTAATCCTAAGTAGGTATAGCTTTCATCCCTAGTTCTGCTCTGCAATGGGTACAGAGCCTTGACCTTGTGCCGTATTTCTGCTAAGTAGAAAGGAAGTTTATCCATATCTTCACAGGACAGAATGAGAACAAAATCACTGCAATACAATGGAGTTATTTCAAAATACAGTTTCTCTCAGTATTGGGTGATTTCTTCATAGACCATAAATAGGGAGTTAAATATAAATATTCAAGAGAAAGCACTGTCAACAAAGAAATATCCTACCTTATGCCTTGGGAGTGATTTAAGCAAGCAATTTTATTAATAGGATTCTAGCAGTAGCCTATACTACAAGGTTTTACCACTGTCTTTAGATGACAATCTGACACCATAAACACAATATATTATTAATTATAATTTGCTTTTATCACCCAGGTGTCCCACTTCAGGCCAGGGACCTTTCCTCTAGGCACTGTAAAAATTCATTAGAAATGTGTCTGGAGAGATTAAGATGAGTATCTG
Source organism: Burhinus oedicnemus (assembly GCA_008921705.1). NCBI lineage: Eukaryota > Metazoa > Chordata > Aves > Charadriiformes > Burhinidae > Burhinus > Burhinus oedicnemus. The sequence continues at coordinate 401,657 of VFFE01006671.1, forward strand.
GCTACATCTTGGCCTTGATTGCAAAAGAGCACACTGTCAAGCATCTTAATAACATATTTACTGATGTTCAATTAGATACTAGAGAACAAAATTGATCGCCACGCTTAAAAATGTTTGCTGCCGCCTTACAGTGGTGAAAAATGTTACCATCCATCATACCTATGGCAGACCCTTTGGCTGAACACCACTTCCCACAATCACTCTCCACGCCTTGCGGACGAGCTGGTGAGTGTATCCAGCCCTGCTTCCTCCTTGCCTTCAGTTTTCCACAGGTACCTGAGCAGCAGGGACGGGGAAAGCTGTGGGAGTCAGAGAACAAAAGCCCTTCCAGAAAAAAATATCCCCTCCCTGTTCCATCTTTGGTTAATGAACGCAACCCTTTTTAACCAGTTCTCACAAGACAAGCTCCATCTTGTCCTGAACAGCTTTCTGCACGTGCTTATGTTTCACATTTCCTGAGCACAGGTGACCCGAGTCATGAATCATATCGCAGATGCCATTTGGTCTGGAAAGCCGTACCGATACTGGAAATTCCACATATGCACTTGTTACACCCTACGCCTGCATTTCCTTCTTTCCCAGCTGCATCACTCCTGTGCTCCACGGGGTCATCCCATGACCTTTGCAGACCCTCATGCCTGTCTTGGAGAGTCTCACTCGTAAGCTCCCATCTATAGTTGAAACTCCTACTAGTTCCTTAGCATGCAGACATGGTTTTTAATTACATTTTTACCCGCTCTTATTAAGGTAGTGGACACAGCCGTTCAATTCCACTGTAACAGCCTAGTCCTCTGCTGTACCGACAGCGACTCCCAGCTCTCGCCTTGTTGGCCGATTTCACCAGTAGGGTTCACACATGGGCTGTGCTGCTGGTAGAGGGTCAGTAATGAAAACATTAAATAGCCCTGATCTCTGAGGTACTCCTGGTTGCCTCATCTAGGAAACCATGTCAACAGAGTCTGCCATCACATCTCTCTTGCCCAGTGCAGGGGTGTGTGTGGGAGTGTGTGGGAGTGGGGTGTGTGTGTGTGGGTGGGGTGTGTGTGTGTGGGTGTGTGTGGGAGTGTGTGTGTGTTACACTCCTGGCCTCAATGCCCTCTCCTGCTTATGAGTGATTTTTAGCATGGCATTGTAACAACTGCTTTATTAATAGATTTGATCTGGAAGGATAAAATAAGGGAAGAGAGGTGCAAATAAGGGTGCAAGTATAATCAGGCTATTCTACATACTCACCTCCATCACTCCTTAGCATGTTTCCAGCAGGGCCACGGCTACCCTCCTATGTTGTTTCATTTCCTCTTGGCCTTTCTGAAGATGGAGGAGAAGCCTGTCGAGCAAACTGTTGTTTTCTTTTTGTACAGTGGGTTTTGTTTGTTTGTCTGATATTGGCTTTCTAACTTTGATTTTGCGATGTTTTTTAAACATGTACGTTGCTATACATTTATGCTAACGGCAGCCAGGCCAAAGAAACATGTGCAAGACTTGTAAGTGGTAGAAAAGTTTTACGCAGTACCATAATAATGGGGTTTTTTTGTTTGTTCCCTGTCCCTTTCTTTGTAATTCCTAAGATTTTGCTTGTTTTTTGAACCACTGCCAAGCAGCACATTGACCCCACCATTTCCCCCCGTGTAACACAGTGCAGTTACCAATCCTGAGGTTTGTCTGCTGTTTTGTTGCCCGGTCGCTCAGCTTCACGGTGTCCTCCCTCCTCTTGTCTTCGTGCTGACAGTAATCTCTGCAACTTTTATTCATGCCCCTTCCCAGAACGTTTCTGAGCACGTTGTATGATGCTGGCCGAGGGGCTCTGCTATTTGTCTCCCACCACCAGGAAAGGTGAGCGCTCGTTTCTGTCCTTTGCTTTCCATCTTTTCATGTGTTACTTGTCCACGTGAGAAGCTGCCTCTTGCCCATGCAGCTTAACTTCTTTGAGAGCCTTTGCTAAAAGATGTCGGATATCTTTTTTTTAATTCCTTGTAGGTGTATTGACCAGATCTCCTCTCCCCATCCAGAGGGACTTGCAAGGCATTGCTTCCCTTCACAAAAGCTGCCTGTTTCTCCCCCTAAGTCATACTTACTTACCCAATTGTTCACTAATTCTTTTCTTTGACTAGTTCACCTGGCTTGGTCATCAGGCCTAATGGTCTATAGTTACCTGTATCTTTCTCTAGAGCCATTGCTAAAAATTTCTGCCATGACAGCCACTGAGATTTTTCCTCGAACTCATTTTTTTTATATACTTAATTGCGTATCAATGCATAAACACATAGAATTACATGTGTATACACATAGAATCTGCCAGATAGATGGTTTTTTTTCCGTTATCTTCATTTGGGTAAAACTTCAGGTTTTTAAAAGATGCCTTTTAACTTGTAGCAACCTTAACCAAGCTGTTTAGCTATGTTCACTTTCTTTTTAAGACTTTAGAAAACCTCCAAGATATGACGAGCCCTCCAAGCGTGAATGTCTTGAAGCAGTAAACTGCAGGATTTTGAGGCTCATATGTCTATGGTCTTCTCAGCTACATGCTAAAGACTCCAAGAAAATCCATGTTTCACCACCATCTCTGAGTGAGCTTCTTCATGAATCCTTTAGATGGAGGTGAAATGACAAAAAAAATTAGTTTCATTCTGCCTTTCTTAATAACTGGGTGGGGAAACTTGTACAGATTGGTCTTCGAATCCAAGTGGAAGAGCAGCCACCTCAAATAGGATTTTGAAGTAATCTGAATTTAAAAGGGGAAAAAATTGGGACTGCCCACCAAGAACTTGGATGCAAGGAAGTGTAGGATAAAATTGGATAAATACAAAATAAGAAAAACACCACAAAGCTTTCCTAAGAATAGATTATGGCACACTAGCCAGACATTTAAAAAAACACCAAACTACATCAAGGAAATGAGTTGACCTAATCTGACTGGATTTCAGGAAAACATTTGTTAGTACGCTACTTGAAAAAAAAAATTAAACTAAGGAAGTCAGCAATTACTAAATTAACTCTTAGTATGAATAAAAGCTTGCGAAGTAGTTTTGAAGGGGAAGTCTCAGGCTAGAGGAAAGTTGACAGTGAACTTCCTTAAAGAACAATCCCACACAGATCTTATTAATTATTTTCACTGACTACCTTAACTGAGGAATGATCAGCCAATGACACAAAGCTGGGGCACTGTTTGCACAAAGGGGGGCTGAAATATCATGTAACAAAGGGCACAAAAGTCATTTTACCTGATGGGCTTGACTCAGTATCCTGGAACTTGGCATACACCAAACCTAGAAAAAGCTCTTCAGTATGGTATTTTCACTATAAAGATAAACCACAGTGGTCAAGTTTCTTAGTTGTCCTGCAGGCACAGAATTAACACATATCAAATAAAATTGCTATATAAAAATGCCACAATACAAATTTCATATGGGAAGTTCCAAGGGAAGACAAAGAGAAGAAAGAAAAATAGATTTTTGCTTGTTTAATTAGAGACAGTCATAATGCTATTTAACTGCCAGAAACATAACCACTGAAATCCTCCAGATTCTTCTATAAAAAAATAATTCTTATTTTTACATGTTATTCAAGAGTGCCACACAACTCTTGTACATCCCACTCTCCCTTCAATCTCACAGGCATAACCTGTAAATGGGAGATTAACCTACAAGATCAATAGAAACAATATAATGTGATGTTCTGTCCATCTCCTCTGTTGATCCTGGAAAAATATTTCAGAATTTGGTCTCTTGCTCCCAGAGCTGTCAAGTGAAGCCAGTGCAGGACACCGAGTCAGAAGTACTGTATGACTTTCTGAAGGCTGACCTGAAATAACATACTGTGATGTGCCCGAGGTAACGTAATGCTAGAGACAACTCTGTTTCATGAGCCAAGCCAGCTCCCCTGTAAAGCCCTGCGCCGTATCATGTGCATATGCCAGCTCACGGCTATAGTTGTGCAAATTGTAGAGATTCCTGAACAAATCTGGACGCGCCAGAAAACCCAAGGGAAGCCCGTGGCTTGGATGAAACTGAGGACACTCTTCTTATAAAAAGCCTTTTGACATCCTTGCCATGCAATACCAGTATAATAGTGCAAAGTTCACAGTCATAAACTAGGAACAAATAACAAGAACTTTTGCTATCAGCATCCATAAAAAAAGGGCAAGTTAGGTGCTTTGGTCAGTCCTTGAGGCCTGTGAGATGCTGGTAGCAGGTAGCTCTGAATATAAAAGTTTAAAAATATCAAAATATTAGTTGCTGTATACCTAGCAGGGATAGGAAGGTATTAACGCCACCAATCAGAGGCCCTGATGACATCTGGAGTACTGTGTCTACTTCTAACCCTGCACGTTAAAAGAGATTTACTGGAAGTGGAAAAGGTACAAAGGAGGGTTAGAAGAATGGTGGGGGAAAGGCATCCTCCTCTACAACAGGGACAGCACGGCTGTTTTGGCTGAACTGAGGCTGAGCAGGTTTTGGCAGTAACCTACAAAAGCTCAAGGGGTGACAAACTGGAAGGGACTTTATACTGGGAGAGAGAAACACTCTTTACACTGAAGTCAAAGACCCCACAGAACAGGAGGGGGACAGCTGGTGCGGAATACACATCACCCGAAATCTTGAACTGTTCAGAGGAATAGAAAACAAGGAGCAACCTCATGACAAGGGTGGGTAGCTTCAAGATGGAGTCTGGTATCCCCACAAGCAAGTTGAACAGTGGAACATGGCTGTCTGCGACAGCTGGGATGGGGCCCTAGGGCTGAGGAGGTCTTCTCCAGTCTTGCCTACGTCAAGGTCAGAGCCGACTATGAAAGCTTTGATTTCCAAAATTCCTATCAAATTTATACATTTGTCACCAGCCAGTTTATCACCACCTGCTATCTTGTATTCAGTAGCGTTACACAAGAGTGTAAATTAACGTGGAGTGCAATCCTCCCGATTATTACAGTTGAGGAACAAATGGGTCTGTGTATATGCAAGTATCTAATTAGTCACATCATGGTGGCATATATGTGGAAATACCCTGTTTGACTATGAAATCATACTGACTGCTTTGGCTTATACAACGATGTGTGTTGCTGCGACTCTTGCATAAGGAGAATTAGGCCTTCTGGTTTAATAATACTGCGCCATTCCACTCTATTCTGAGCCCTTAATCTTGCATCACAGTGAAACATTGCAGTAGCAACACATAATTGTGTATTTTTCCAATTTCCCATTTTGTAAAATGCTAGTTCCTGACCTCTGCTAAATGTGTACAGTGGCCTACCTTGACACAATATTAGATTAATCGTAACTGTGTAGCTGTAATAGTAAACAGAATATGACTTTACCTACTCATGAGTTTCAGTTTTCGGTCATTTTTCTCGTAAGAGCTCTATTGTCTTCATATGTCACGTGTGTAGTTTCACAAGTTCTGTTTGTTTTAGACTGAGATGACTTGGCCTTATTAGCTCCTTCTATCCCCTCCAGTTTTGGTGGGGTCCCAAGTGCCTCCTTAGCGGTATTACAAAAGGAAATCCCCATAAACCTCAGGAAGCCCTGAAAAAGCTGAGGGCAAAATTGAGCGGATCTCTGCTCTCGCAGGCAGCGTCCTCCCCTTGCGCAGCACTGCCACGGGTGTCAATGGCAGCTCTGCAAAGAGAAAGAGAACCCCAGCCCACAGGTTTTGCTCGCTCTCCACGGCTGAAACGACGCCCTCACCCTGAGCACCTTTTCTGTATTTACTTGGTGGTTAAGGGAGCTTATCGCTGGGATTTCCAGGGCAGAGTGTCATCACTGCAGCGTTTCTGTAATTTACAGATAATGGGTGACAAAACAGAAATGTAGTTTGGAGGATTGAGCACGGTACAGGGTCGTGTTCTCTAAGGCTGGCAAGATACTTGCCCTTCTGCTCAATTTCTAGGGGCCCCTGCATGTTTCTGAATTATCACTACTTATTCTAGATGAGCATCAGCAATGGACAGATAAAAAATTGTGTGGTTTTAAAAATTAATACCTGGATCTTTTCTCCAGAACATGATAATTTCTTTTACTTATATATAGTAATTCAGAATCCTACTAATTACCGATTTATTTTAGGGTAAATTTTACTTCCTTTCTCCTCTCCCAACACACAGACATGTATATACTTATGTACATGTACATACACACAGATCATCAACGTTATTTCAGCATAAGTATGAATGCCATGAACCAAAAGTTTGGCATCCCTAGTACAGTGAAAGCTGACTGCCACCTATGGGTAAGAGTTCATGTTAGCATATTTTGATAAAATTTTAATATTATTCTTTGTGATTAATTCAATTTGTAATTATTCTAGCAGGACAGAGTTTTGATTAATTTGCTATATATTTTGTCAATAACAGTCACTGCTCATCCTCTGAAAGCTGGGTATTAAAACCAACTGCCTTATGAAGGAGCATCAGCTTTACGACGAGTAAAAAAAAATGGGGTACGACGTTCTTATTTTTCTTATTCTGAATAAGGAATACATAGAGGTACCCTAATTCCCCATGCAAAGAAAAAAGACTCAATGCTACACAGCTAGGTACAATCCTGTATTTAATGATTACTGTAATTTTAAAGTTTACCCATCTCAAGGTTTTAAAAATTTGTTTATTGCTTTCTTTTACTAAATCCATAAAAAAAGCTTAGCTATGCAGACTCATGAAAATGTGTATATAATCAGTATCCCATAGCAATTTTCTATTCAAAATTTTTCATTTTTCAGCGTAAAATGAAAGCTAAGTGGGGGAAGGGAGGCAGTAGAAAAATGTATGGCTTGATTATGTAAGCCTCGATTTTTCTGATAATCAGCCTATGTAGCATTTACTTACAAAACTGAAAAGGAAGTACACACTGAAAAGCCAAACTTATTGTATCAAAAATATTTTTTCCGATTCAGCTTTCAGGTACTTAAAAGCAAACAGGCTGACAATTCTGTATATCTGACTACCAAAGAGAAAAACGCTAAATTACAGCTGCTATACTGTAGTAAGCTGCATTAAAGTGGACATCACTATCCATTTCTAAGAAATAACATAGGTAAAAATAGCTGGAAGTCTAGCAAATTAATGCATATATTTTGGTCTGGGAAAAAATCATTTTGCTCCAGTAAACAGAAGCTAATTGTAGCCATTATATTTCTCCCTTTCGGGGCAGGGGTATTTCTGAACGAAGAGAGACAGAAAGGAACTTACAAAAAGGAAAATTATATTAAAAGAGATAGTAACCAATGAAAACTAAGAATGAGTCTGATATTCATTTTTTGAAATCCCCCTTTTAAAGTAACCTTAGTCCTGGGCCTTCTCATTCGTATTCTACTTTACTAAATATGATAATCAGCCGATCTAAAAAAACTGCAATAAATATTACACTAGCGCTTACCTTGTGTATTTTCACTAAGTTTTATTACTAAACTTATTTTATAAAGTTATTTAATACTGTAAAAGCAGTCAGTAAATGCCACTGAAGTATCAAACGTTATTACATCAACATTTCATGCTTGCTCTCCGACAGCATTGGTACCCTTTATAATCCACGTAATTCAGATGTTTATGGTAAAATCTTTGTGCTTTATAGACAAAAGCATCTTGTAGCCAAAGTAACTCTGCTCCATAGTAATGTATTTGTGATGCATTTTCCTTCCTACTTCTGAACTGACATATTTTAGACACTGCAAAAATAGCATTCTCCAATTTATTTCCTTGTGTCCACTTTGGCTACCAAATCAAGCTGCCAACTGTCCAGTAACATTTCCCTGTATTTTCAAATCACAGTTTAAACTTAACCCACTTAGTTTCCTTGGATGGGAACTTCGTATCAGACAGAAACTACTCCTTATCATGTTTGATGAATCCAGCTTAAAACAAAACACAGAACTGCACGAACATCTGTGACAAATGACTTGTCTCAGCCATTCTGCTCTTTCTTATTTAATCTCCCACTGGAGTACAATTTAGTAGGTACTATTTTACAGTGCAGACCTTCTCCCACCAACCTACTGCTTGCAAAAGGAATAAAAAAAAAAATATTTCCGATGTGTCATACAAAAATCTGAACAGAGTATAGTTGAACCTTTTAAAATAATGACTAGTAGAAGGGAAGCACCCAAAATTTACAAGAGCAACAAAAAGGTAAAAAAATGTAAAAATGCAATACAGGTTTGTTACACTAATAGATCTATTGATAGAATATGAAACAAAACCCTCCTTTCCTGGTGACACATCACTGAGTTACTACTTGTATACTTCTGCAAGTATAAACTGAGAGCAAAATTTTTCTTTATATAGTCAGTATTTTGAATTCTGAGATATTCCTATTTCGGTATCTTTAAAACTGAGGCCTTGTTAAAGGACAGGCTACTTGGAAAGATCTCCATTATATTGGAAAACCCAGATAGGTTCCTCCGCATTTTTTTCTACCAGTGATGATCTCTGTGCTTGATAGAGGGGGAAAAAAACCACAAACCAGGCAGTGCACCTAATTCTCTGAAGGGATTGTTGTTAATTTTATGCCTTTATGAAAAGACAAGGAAAATTCCACTTCCCAAGTAAAGAAATACACAATGTTGTAACATCATAGCTTTAAAGAATGATTCTTTCTGTTCTATACAGATGTCTCATCAATTTCACTTGAATGCTGCTTATGCTGTGTAACACAGGTTTTACTTTAAATAATAGTACTTAATGCCTATATGGATTTTTTGTTATCTAATAGCTTTGCTAGATTGGTCATGGATTTTTGCTATGCTACGTATTTTTTCAGTACTTAGTTACATGCCTGCATTTTCCAACAGAAATTAAAAATATTACTGTATTCTAGTCTATTCCACTGTATTTTGACACTGCAGAAGTGCATTCAGATAGTCAGAATATAATATGCTTATAGATGCAACTCAACAATAAAACAGATTACCTTGTGATACAGTGGAATGAATGGGACTTTCTTTTAATGGGGAAAAACCTGTTTGTTCATAATAATTTAGTTTATAGTTGAGAAAGAGAGCAAAGCACCTGGAACTGACTCATTGTAAATTCCAGAAATGCAAGGAGCTTCACAAAAAGTCTGCGGCTACCTTGTTTTTTAAGTAACCATGCCAAGCTGAGAGCTATTAACAGTAGCAAGGACTTGCATAACGAGGACTTGAAGGAAGGCTTAGTACTATCCATGCCGGAGTGATTTAAAGAGAATGAAGGCTCATATTTCTTTATGATGCATTATGTAACAACACAGAGGGCAATCCGAGGCATTCAAAAAAATATGGGACCCACATTTGATCTTATACTTGTTATTTATCACACAAATATTTTCTAGTGCTTATAGCTTAAAGGTTTATGAACACCTAACTTACGAACGTTATCCAGTACAAATGAGTTTAAAATGTTTTAGATGACATATTTTATGTTTTGTGCATCTTTAGGAAAATATAATAGGTCCTATAATTCATTTTCTTCAAACTTCTGCAATACCCACAATCTCAGATAAAATAAAATTGTCAAAATCAGTGATAGCTGGACCTTCTGGTTCACATTAGTGTGAAGAGAAAACTGCTGTTGAGCTGACACATTGATAGATTACGAGTTCTGCTGAAGAACAGCTAAAAATGGTGATTCAATCTTGTCGCTACGATATAAGAAGAATAACAGAAGTGGAGATGTTACTTATGATATCATGTCTTTTATCAAAACCCTAAAGGGTTCTGGTGCATCGGACACATTCTCTTCCTGAGAGCTTCTGGCTTTTAAAAATGCCAGTGTGAGTAAATGAAACTAAATTGGCCTATTAAAAAAAATAGGATGAGCTTGTGCCCTAAATTTATTTAAACATGAAAATAAAGATCAGATTGTAAAACGACTACCTTTTAAGGGGTTTTTTTTCCTCCTCTTTTTTTTTTTTTTTTTTACAATAGATATGCTGGTCTTGTAATGATGAAATGGAGAGCTAGGAGGATTATGAAACACAAGTAACATGAAGGGCAAATCTGACTGAAAGAGAGGGAGAATATTATTCCAATTATTTAAAACTTACTGGGTTAGTTCCTTAACTAACTTAAATCAATACAGCTCCCCTGAAATCAGTAAGGTGATACAGATTCACCCGAGACTTATCTAGTATGTAAGATAAGGCGGGCCGTCATCTTCTATTAGGACACATAAACATAAACACATGTGGAGAGTCATCTTTTCTAAATAGCTCCTGAATCTTCAAATACTCAAAAGAGAACTTTTAAAAGAGGCACCTTAAGTACTTCTGCTATTCTATCTCCTGGTCCTCCGTTGATCTGAACCCTGCATAGTCGTTTACGCTGAAGTGAAGTCAGGTTTAAACACTGACTTCAGTCCCTCAGTGCTTCGTACTTCCCTGTGCTGCTGCAAATCACCACAGAAGGCTCAAGATGGAGGGAACGGGGTCTTGGTGGCTTGTGCCTTCCTCCCACAGACATCATCGAATACTCCTGGCACTTGCTTCCCTTTCATCCAAGGAGTCCTGCAACAACAGAAGGGGAAATAAGGCTTCACAGTCCTCATCCTTCACAGACAGGGATAACAGGTAAGGAAAAGGAGGAAATGGAAACATAGAGGGGAAAGGATTTCTTATTACAGGCTCCTCTCTTCCACAGGGAAAGAATCCTTGACACAAACTTCATCATATCATAAAGCTATAAACAGGCACGCACCTCAGATTGCTGATAACTCAGTGGTTTTGTTTCAGGGAAGGATAAAGTATTCTTTTGATTTTTGTTTTTACTTTTACCAGGGCCTCTATAGTAAGAATTTGCAGCTTCTCCTATGATAATTAACATTTCATGTTGCATAGGAATTTTTTATCTTAAAAAAAAAAAAAATCCCCAGCAAAACTGTGATGTGTTTTATTCTCAATTTGGGGATGAATGGGGGGAAGGGGTAAAGACAAGCAGCAAGGCAGAAAGTTCATCACCTTGCTCTAAAGCATTGGCAGAGCCAGATTAAATCCAAGAAATATCTCAACCCTGTTCTGTGTTTTGCCTACAGTTCTTGGACACACATTTGCTTTCTGAGTATGCACACCGACATCTTTAGGATATTCAGGCAACACACTGTGGATAGGGGAAAAGAAACAAGTCAGAAATATTTGGAGGGTGTGAAGCAGTAAACAGTAACCAAGCAGAAATGTTTTAAGCAATGCTATTACGGCCTGACGGCAAAGTAGATTTCTACATTCTCCTTTCAAGCTTGTAAGCTTGGTAACAAGTGAAATGAGTTAAATTTTCTGAGTTCGGAATGTAATTGATTTTTGCTTGTTCCACAATGCTACGCAGCTCTTAAATACCACAGCTCTTAGAGATGACAGTCTGCTTTCAGGACGGGCCCGGCGGTGACGGGCTGCGGCATGGCGGGGAGCGACCCGGCAATGCTGGGGGGGGACCGCAGGTCCCCAACCCGCCTCACGCAGGGCTTGCCTTCTCCTCAGGCTGCACCTCGCCGCCGCACAGGGCAAAGCAGACGCGGCTACTACATCTCCCCTGGGCCAGGCCCAATATCCACATCCTCGTATTATTTGTTATTTTTCTTGCTTTCTTTCTCTCCAGACAGCACGTCTACACGGTGGCGTTTACCTATTTGCTCGAGCCGTGGCTGCCATGCAACCTATCTGGGCGGCCGGCTGCAGAGCCTACGTTCAGCGGAGCGTTGCCGAAGAGGAAAACCCCCGTCCCTCTCGGGCGCCGGGCGAGGGGCGCGCTGCGGGCCGGCTCCTGGCGAGCAGCTCTCCCTCAGCGGCGGCGGCGGCGGCGGGGCGGCTCCGCTCTGCGGCCGGGCGGCGGGCAGCGTCCATTGCAGCTCGGCGGGGAGCAAACATCCACGGCCTCCGGCAGCCTACGGGGGCACCCAGCCCCTCTCCGTCTCCCACCCCCAACCAGGTGCGTTTACTTCTCATCCCGTCCTCCCACCCAGCCTCAGGGCTGATCCCGATCCCGATCCCGGTCCCCGGGGCGCGGCGGGGCGCAGCCCGGCACAGCATAGCGCACCTGACAGCCCGCCGCGCCGCGCTGTATTTCCCTCCCTTAGCGACAGGGGAGGGGCGCGGCCGCGGCGGCCCCGCCATTGGCGGAGGGGAGCGGCGCGGCGCGGCCATAGGCTGGCGCCGCCGCCAATGGGGCGCGCTGTATCCGGGAGGCCGGGGGGCTGCGGAGCTATTTAAATCCAGCTCGGTGATGTCAGCGGGGGCGGCGGTTGGCGGTGAGGCGAGCGGCCGTTGGCGGTGAGGCGAGCGCGGCGGACGCGCCTGTCAGGCCGCGTTAGTCACGGGGCGGCCGCTGCCTCTGAGGGGAGGTGAGCGGGAGCGGCCCGGCACACCGGCCAAAACATCCCCGCGTTACGGGATCTGGCAGCCCCGCTCACCCGGAGCAGTACCCTTGTCCTGGTGGCTGATCCTGGAATATGTGGGTTAATTTCAGGGTGTTGGCATGGCGCACGCTGAGACTGGGCGCAGTCAGGTGCGCTCGCGAGTTGTACGAGTTTTTATGCTAAGCTATCCCTAAAAAGAAGGCAAAAAGGCTACTATCCGCATTAAGAATACTTCTGTTGAGGGGGAGGGGTTACCTCACAGTACCTTTCTACGCCGCTCTGATTCACGTCCAATGCCTCCCCATGGCCTCAGTGATACCGCAAAAGCAATCAAGTGCGGTGAATTTCATCCCTTGAACCATGCTTTCAGGGAAGGGTGCCTTATCCCTTGGTGTTCCAGGGGTTTGATCCTGAAGGACTACCACAGGCAGGGAAATCGTCAAGTGATGATACTAGCTTAAAGGTGCACGTTGAGGCCATGAAGTGTACCGATGGTAGTGTACAGCCACGTGGCCAATTTTCCTCTTGCATTTCTAATTCCTGTTAATGGCAGGTCCTGTTCTGTGAGCCACAGACTTTTAGAGGCTAAAAGTTGATAGATCCTTCTGGCTGCATGTGTTGTTTTCTATTGTCTTCCCAGCACAGTAATCACAGATGGAATTGAAATGGGGTTATGTTACAACAGAAGATAAGCAAAAAACAAGATCCAAATGCACTGGTCTGTCTTGGCAGAAAATGTCTTCTAATTTGCTCTGCACTTCAATATGCTGGAGACTTGTCCTGCAGCTCATCTTGTTTAGCCTAATAAAGGCTGAAAAGTGGGATTAGAGTTGTTTGACCTGAGGCATGTAATCATCTTGCCTGCAGCCTGACACCCAATACCCTGATGGTTCACAGGTCTTTGTCTCTTGTGTGACCTAGGCTTACTTACGATCTGATGAAAATGCAGGCATCTCCTATCATACAATGGCATGTCACTCATTATGTGATGGGAGCACAAATGAACATCGGATAACAGACTGTAAACTTTTCCCAGTTTGCAGGTGGATGTGTGCCATGACCATATGTTTTGGCCTGTAACTACAGGCATTTTGGTTGCCTAAAGATACATGTCTGGATATGTGGCTGCAGAAGGACATATGGTGACCTGTAGAAGTGGTTCCATAAGAGCAATGCTGTGGTGCAGTGAGCTGAACGTACAGGGCATCACTGAGCTGAATGTTGTTAGTGCCAGAGATTTGTCCTGAGGAAATTCGGACTGGAAACCAGGAGGAAGGAGATTGCTGACAACCAGGGGACAGCCACCCAAACAGGACAGCAGGAGCAAACAGCCTATGCTATTTCATGGTGGACTTCATAAATTCACAGTCATAATTAGCATGAGAGAGCAGGTTTCACCTACAGCTTAGCAATTAAAGCTGGAGTATGGACTTGGTATCCCCAGGGAAGGATGAAAAGCCCTTACTGTTATGTGTGAAGGAGTTGTCATTGAAACAATAGTTGCAGGATAAGGCAACAGAGGTAGGAGACAGCACGGGAAAGCTGACCATGGAGGTGGCTTCTGTGAGAGGAAGGAAAGGCTTGTCATAAATTGGTGTCCTCAAGGTAGATTTGTTTTTTGTTTAAGGACTTTCTTTCACCAAGGGTCGGACGGAAGGATGGGAGAGCCCTTTTCAGGAACTGACTCCGTGTGCCTTTTCAGTTCCATTGGCATTTTCTTACTCTTCCCACCCTATTTGGAAAGCTGCTTGGAATAAAGATGAACTCACTACGCTCAATGTTGTTTATGTATTGTATTTGTCCATTAATCCCACACTCCAGATTTTCTGTCAGTTGCCTGCAAGGCTCAAGAAATAATAATATTTTGTTGTTTTGATTGAATTTTCTCCCCATGGTCCCTGGCTGCATGACCTCAGGTGACCTGGGGAAGTGTCACCTTTCTCTGAAATGTCAGATCAGCATTAGCAAGAGATGAGAAGCTGGGCAGAGGCGTTTGTGGTGGTCCTGCTCCTGACTCATGCGTCTTGCTCACATGCTTGGAACTAATCTTGTGATCAGATTTCAGTTGAGAAGAAATTTTTCTCTAACATGGCATCATTTTGAGGGAAAAAGGGAAGGGGGAGGCATTCACCTGCCTCTGCAAGATGGAATGTGTTTCACTTTGTACAATGAACTTGGGTATTTTGGGGGCAGGAACCGCTGGAATGGACAGAGCACTCAGCCTGGAATAGTACAAACCTGAAGTCTGTTGAGCAGGAGATGGTTTTTAATACAGGTGAATGGATGAGGGAAATATGAATGGATCTTTCTGGACTTCACATCTGTGGCATAGACGTAGGAGGCAGAAAGGTATGTGAAGAGTTCATCTGGTCCATCCCGTGATTTCATGGCCATAAACCAGGATCCAATCTCCCCATCTCTTTCCTGATACATATCCAAATTATGCAAAGACCTTCAGGAACGGAGCTTTATAACCTCCCCAGGCATCTCTTCCAGTGCTCCACTTTCCTTAGCTTAGGACAGTTTTCTCTTGCCTCCAATCAGAAACTCTTTAGGTGCAGATTAACCCCATTACTTCTTGCCCTATCCAGGTAGAGAACAGGTCATTCCCTTCCTTACCATAATTTATGTATTTTGAAGACTGTCAGCATGTGTACCTTCAGTCTTTTTTTTTTTTTTTTTTCAGGCTAACCAAGCTCTTCAATCTGTTCAATTTTTGATCATCGATAATTTTTTCTAGTTCTCTTCATGTGACTCTGGGAGACTGCAATCCCCGACCCTTCCTCACTTTCAGTCCTACATACCTGTTTAAGAAAGGTCTGGAGAAAGGAGGCAAATAGTGATTTCAACATTTCCTCATAGTCCTTTTTTTCTCCTTAACAACCATGGTGAATAAACAAAATTAATGGCAGGTGAAATTTGCAGCCCCTAGGAAAGGAGCACACACTGCAGGGGAAGATGAATGGATGGTGCTGAAGTGGTGACATCAGCTGAAAAGAGAGACATAGAGACAGCTGGCTGATAAACTGATGTGTGCAGCTCCACTGAAAAAGAAAAAACAAACCCCAAATTTTAGGATGCTTAAGGAAAGGCGATGCTGAATGATGAACAATAAAATGTTACTGCAAATGACACTCATTGGAAATTGCTGTGTGTTGCAGCACCTCAGCTCCCGAGTTTCACAGGGTATACAAGGATTGCTGCTAAGGCTGAGTAAACTGAGGCACAGAGAAACTAGGAGACACATGAGTAACTGAAGTTCGGACAAGGCAGAACTGGAAATCCCCTCCCAGTCTTGACACCACTTCTTGCTGGCCAGTCTTTAGAAATCATTCCTGCTTCAGGTTAGTGATACCTGATACTGTATTTTTTTCCTGTTAAGAGTACATTTTGCAGAAGAGTCTATAATACTGTGTAGGATTCAGCTGAATTCAGGCTGCAAGATGGGGTCAGTCGCAGCCTGCTGTTTCAAAACATCATTGGTAAAAATCTATTTTAAATGTTCTAGTCAGAACTAGTGAAGCTTTTCAATTTTTAAATGTGTTTTGTGTGGAAAATCCCTCTGTTAAATAATTAGCAACTGCTCTAAGCATTACTGCATTACTAAGCATTTCATCTGCCTGGAAGAAGTGGACAGTTCTGTTGCTACAGATTAACCACAATTTATTTTGTGATACCCTGACTACTGAAAGAGAGACTTCATAGTTTATTTCTGTTACATCTGATTATCCAAGGAATGAGGCTGGACAGAAGAAGGGTTTAACCACAACTTTTCTTCTACTTCCAGTCCCAGCAGATGTTTGAGTTTACAAAGAAAAAATCTGCACAAGCTGAAACTGTGAAAACCAGAGAGTGAGTGGTTCAACAGCACAAAGGACTGCAGTGCTGGATCTTATTTTCTTGGATGGCTTTGGCTATGATGGTTTGTTTATTTTACCTTTGACATAGCCTTATTCCACATTTCAGTGTAAATGTTTCTCAGGCGGCAAAAAAAATCATCGCTGCAGCTGCTGTTGCATGAATTAGTCTTAGGTACCAATGGACACTGATTGTGTTTAAAATGAAGAATTTGGCACAAAAAGCCGTTCAGATTTAACCCTTTCCTCACAGAAATGGAGTTACTAATGATTCTCTTTATGGAATGAAGGACAAGATCACCTTTTAATGCATTTTGATGATCGGGTCTTTGTTCCTGAGGCTCTTTGAACAGTAGGTTGTGTCAGAACCATGTACCTGGCTGTAGGTAATTCTGTACATGTTAGTAGGCTGTGCCAGCAGGCCTCAGAAAGCAATGCAAAATGGTAACTGTTACTTCTGTTTTCCTAGCAAGTTGTTTTGTCCGGTCTTCAAGACAAACTTTGAATTATGAGATGGTTTTGTATTCCTAGCACTGCAATTGACAGCACCATTCCTGAAGGAATAAAATGCTTCAGTCTTCATGTGTGTTGGACCTAATGGTCCTCCTGGCAGTCAGCAGGAGGCTTCAGTATTCCAAAAAATGTAGATGTGGGCTCCTCAGCCTTAAGAAATTGCCCTAGATCAGAGAGTACAGACAAATGTTGATTAACCAAACGTGCCTACAACGCACAAGTTTTCTTAAGAGTGTAAGCTAACTGCCAAGTTTTCTCCTCTGGTGTAGCACCAGTAGCTCAGAGCTCTAAGCAGTCCTCTGCTTAATTTCACAGCTGCTGCTTAGGTAGCCAATCCAGTTTGTTTTCTATGCCGTGTTGTACAGAAGGCACACTGTGCACACTATCTCTGCATGCACTGGGGCTCAGTTGTGTATTTTGCCCACATCAGCTTCTTCCACAGTGTTGCCTGGTTAGTACTTGCAACAAGCATCTTGTGAAGCCTTTAGAAAAGTCTCTTCCAGCTTGCCAGAGACAAACATATAGGATGCTTGTGACCATCTGGGATTATAAAGATGGTGCTTGCAGCAGTACTCAGTGGTCTGTTAAGGGCTGGATCCCTAGTCAGGCCATCTAGGATTGCAGGGAAAAGATCAAGGACTTGAATAAAGCTAATTCTCCATTCTGGCAATGAAACTGGGGAAATGCGTATATCCTTGCAGTCCGCTGAGGCTTGCAAAAGCTCTCCCATCTCCAAAACATTGCTGAGACTGATGCCAATGAAAATAACACATAGAAACATTTTTAATATTTATGCTGCTCATTTGCAATTCAAGTATGGTGAACTCTTGTGTGCTGAAGTGCAGGGAGCAGAATAGAACAGACCAATCTGTCTATGAAGGCTGGCAGCATTATTTACCATCACTGAGATTTAGAGGATTTTTTAAATTTTATTGATCAATATTTCTGAAACTCCATTGAATTGTAGCTCTCCCGTTGTGATAAAGCTGTATGACTAATATTTTGATATTCTGTTTGTTAGTAGCTTGGGACCATGTATCAAAAGGCAAGGGACAAAAAAGGCGGCTATAAGAATGTGCTCAAAATAGCACAAGGAGGAATTTTATGTAGTATTTCTTAGGTACAGTGTTCCTAAAGCAGTGTTAAATTTTATTCTTTCATGAAACTTATCTATATATGTATAACAAAGTCTGTTTCTTAAGTAGTGGCCTGTTGGGGCAACTGCTCTTAGATTTGGGACAAAGTATACTGTGATATCATGTCAGTAGGTAGTATTAATCCTGCATAATTTTCCATAAAGGGCAGGGAACTTGAGAGGAATGTCCTTTTACAACCCATACAATGAAAGGGGAAGCTTGACAGCTGAATTTCCCAGTATCTGGATTACTTTTGTTTTTAAAAGTTAGCTTTCACATTTCGGTGTTGTCTTCCTTCTCCCCACAATCCCGAAGAACAGCCTATTCAGTAGCTACCATAGAATTTAAGTCCAGAGATGACTGTTACAGTAAATACCAGCATGACATTTAATATAAATTCTTGCCTAAAATATCTGTGATAAAGCCTAGATCCTATAGCTATGCATACATATGTATTGGTACCAGAGTATGATCTAGGTGGGGTTTAAGGACCACGTTCCGAAAAAGCAAATCCATGTAAACCACTCATCACCTCTTCATCGTCTGAGCATATGCAGACACCTACCATCTTTGTGACGCTGTTTTAGTCCTGTATGGAATGGCTTTATGAAGACACTGACTTCCATACATGGAGCTTACTGAGTTCAGCACAGAGCTATTTTCAGTCAAGAATGCAAACCAGCAGAGATGGTTATTGTCCACCTCTTGCCTAATGGTCTTGGACTTGCTGAGGGAATCAGACTTTCAGCACCCTCAGACAACAATTCCCAATTACTAGATGAGAGATATCACCTTAGTGGCCTGAGTGGAATCATGACACAGCCTCTTCCGTAGTTTTCGGAGTTGATTTATATTCTCTGCCATGGGTCTGTTTTCCTTTCTATAACCATTTAAAATGCTATATTCCTCTGGTTTCTGCGGAATTTCTGGTTTGGATTAAGGAAAGGGATAATTTTAACACAAGAACTGAAATTGTGTCTGACTCCTGCGTAGACAGAAAGAGGTAAATGTCTCTAGTGCTATTTCCTTAGGTTTTCTTTAAGTTCTGAGATAAAAATGTACATCTTTGCTCTGGCACACATAGCCTCTACCTCAACTTCCCTTGCATCCTTTGAATAATTATTCTGTTAGGAGTTTTAAGTCACGCAGTGCTTTTCAATTTATGTAATTCAGCATGCAGCAGAAGTGCATATCAAATTTATGGGCTGAAATGGAATCATCAACCATTCACGAGGCAACACCTGCAAGAAGGAGCACTCACAGCTTCTCGTCCTGAGCAATACAGAACACCAAGCAGCTACTGGGTTAACTTGTCCTAACACAGAGCAAAAGCCCCTGGAGTGAATCCAGCATTACTTATCTGTTTAAGAGCTGTGTCCATGTGTTTGATTGGTGTCTTGTTTTGGTTTTGTTTTTCCAAGGGAATCATAACTCATTTGCACAAACAGTCCACAGTCCATAATGAATACACATACCAGGATTTATAACAGATAAATTAAAGGAGATGTGCTCATGAGACAGAAAAGCATGCAGGAGTAGAAAGGATAAGAAGTACCCTTTTCATGCTGTCTGATAAGAATGATCACTTAGAGCAGACTGTAATTTTAATTTCTAATTTATCCAAATACCTGCATTGAAAAAGGAAAACAAAGAGAGAAAACAGGTATTTATGGGCACACTGGTGTCACGAGTGCTTTGGTATCCTGCTTTTGTACATTGCATTCAGTATCTGATAGGTAACATACAGCACTAAAGTACACAGCATTTATAAAGATGTCGTTAAAGAATGTGGCATTCTAGGCTGGAGGAGAAAATAAGAAAAAAACATGGTCCCACTTGATCATTTGCCTGAATCTTACATGACTTTTTTCAGGGTAAGAAAAACAAGGACTATTAAGCAGAAACTCTGGTGGCAAGTCAGCTGCTGCTCAGAGAAAGGAGTGAAGCTCTGTATGGTGTCCTCAAAAAAGATGAGAGCCAAGAAGTTGTGATCTGCTGCAAAGAGCTGAGGGTGCATGTCACTCTTTAAATTAATTTAGGTAAATTTAATTTACCAGTAAATCAGCTATGAAAAGATGTTGGTGAGAGATAACCATGTTGTAGGTGTGGGTGGAAATAATATGCACAGCAAAACAAGCTGGTTGGGTATGGGGAGAAGCACGTTGCTGGAAAATCTTGTGAGACACTTCATACTAGCTGCAGTATCATATATAAACTTATGTCACATGCAGAATTCAAATGCTGAAGAGACTGAGCTGTGGCAGAGTCTTTGGCTTTGTGTGATTGCCAAACAGCCCAGCATGGAGCACTTCATACCATCTTCTACTTTAGGCTTGTTATGACTATGTAGTGCTGTTACATGGCAATTTTGAGGTTATTTGAAGGACTCTGGGGAAGGGAGTCCAAATGGCATACAGCATTGGAATGGGCACAGCAACAACAGCTGGAAGATGCAAGAGGATTCATAGGGGAGAAGAGTAGAGGGCAATGGAGAGAAGTAGTGAACAAACATGCAGTGCAAAGATGGAACAGAGGTGTACCATTATGGTATAGTTTAAGACCCTACCTAGGATGCTAGGACCTGTGGGAAGCTGAAGAGTGCATCAGTGCTGTTTGCTTTGCATGGCAGACCTACTTATCTAATTATTTTATCTGTAGTATTTCTAGAATACAAGTAACATGCAAGCTGTACTGCAACATGGAGACAAGCAATAAAGGCATTTCAGCTGCTGGGATCTGCAGGTGCTGATGCCTGTGGTCCCTCGTAATCTGGTATGTGGCTGGCAGGAGTGGAGGAAGCTTAGGAAAGAAGAGGAGAGCCACAGTACACTTGGTTCTGTGGCTCAAACAACTATAGCTGTTAAACAATAGTCTTTCTTGTTTGGGAGTTAGCTTGGGTTAAAGCTCTTCAGACCTACTTGCCTGGGACAAGCCTCCAGGCTGGAATGCTGTTAGGAATTTGCAGCTTAAAGCTCATTGGCAGCAGTTGCCAGTTTTCAGCTTTTGTGGCAATGCAGCAGGTTCCTGGGAGTGGGAAGGGAAATCTCAGAACATAGTTGTGAGACCTGGGAGATGCGTGTAGGGATGAGGAGGAAATCTGGGAGAAGGCAGCAGAGTGTCTGGCAGACCTGGCAAGGAGGAAGAGGCTGTACTCAGTCTCTTTCCCTTCTCTCAACCTGCCCCCATCTCTTCCTCCACTGTGGTTGTTCCTCATGTTCTTGACGTTTTCAGCTTGTTTCCAAAGCTCACAACTGTCTCCTTCCCACCTTACAGCTGTTTTCCTCTATCAACTCAATTCTGCCTAGAAAAAAACCTCCTCATGGCTTTGCTGTAGCATCCAGTTATTCTCTGCTGAAAACAAGAGGATGCCGGTGTGACTCCTGTTACAAAACAAAGAGAGGGCAGAAGGTGGGTGAGGATTATTAGGCCAGAACAGCAGGTTCTGTCTCCCAAGGCATAGACGTAGTCCTTTGCAGTCTTCAGCTGCCCCTACCTTGTCTTGGCCTACTGAGCTGATGTCACTCAAGTAGTCACGCTGATGTCAGACGCCCGCTGTTTGACCTTCATTATGTTGCTACATAGTTCTTAGGGATGTAACTTTTGTTAGGTAAAGCATGATCAGGCAAGTGTTACGAAGAAAACATAATTGGTAAAAGTAGCAGAACTAACCTAATACAAGAAATATTTGCCCAGTGACTTGTGACACCCATCATCAAGCAACTCTTCAGAGCAGACCACCAACCAGTAAAAGTGCTCTCTACCTCACAGAACTCATCTACCGCAGCCTGAAGGGCAGTAACGCAACCCTACCTTCAGGGACACCTGACTGTGGAGGACCTTCAGGAACATCTGTGTCCAAGCTTGTGTAGCTGGAACTAGCACACTTAACACTACTCTGCCTGACCACTGACAACCGCTGGTCCTGTCAGCAAGGAAAGGGAAAGTAGAGATAACCATTCTTCTGTAACTTTGTACTGTTCTTTGCATTATTAATCAGTCTTTCACAGAGGTAATGAATATCCATGCTCCTTCACACAGATCCAATTATTGTATAATAATTAATGCATGCATTTAGCCCATCCTGACCTAAACCACAAAATGCTGAAGTCTCTTGAGTCAGTTCAAGCCTGCCTTGTAGGTTTCTAAACCAGGATCAATTAATGATAGGTATTTCCTGCATGCTCTCTCCAAGCTCCTCTCCCAGTTTCTGCCCTTTCCCTTCAAAGTCTGGCTCCCAGTGCAGTGATAGTCAGGAAGGGGTGACTGTTGGATACACCCGGATCATAGCTCAGTGGGAAGAGACCTGATGGGAACAGTAGCCTCTTTCATCTCTACACCTTTGAGCATATGTAGAGGTTACATGTATGCAGCTTTGTGTCTAGCTTAAATGAGCAACTGAGTTAATGCTAACTGAATGTGCGTGAATGGAGTAAAACATTTTCCTCTTCATTCCAGATCTGTTTTCTATCTAAACTAAAATCTTGGCTACTTGACCTATCCACCTCATTGATAACGTCCTCTATCTCCTAGCATAAATAAAACACAGCTCTGTGTGTTTCTTGCAAGCTATCCTGACTTAGATGACTAATCATCTTTTCATTCAGGTGTTGCCTTTGGTCTTCTCAGGGTCCTCATATCCATGCAGTGTGTAAAACTGGCTGATTATTCCCCTAAGTTAGCTCTAAAATAGTTCAGTCTTCTGCAACAATTGAAACTTATCTGGGCTTTCTTCATCTCACAGCTTTATTAATGAAAGATCAGTTTCAGTGGTCTGAGAATCCCTTTGTTCTCTCTCCTGGTTTTCAAGGAGCTGGTTCCTATCTTTGCTCAGCCAATGCTTCCATACTGCTTTGCCTTCCTGAGTTTCAACTCACGCTTCGAAATGCTTTGTTCCTCACTAGTCTTGAAGTCTGAGTAGTCCTTTACAATCACATACAGTAGACCATTTTAATGTTATCCTTCTTCCAGTCACTCTCCAAAACTGTCATGATAGGCACCAAAACATGGCCAGAATGCAGACATTCTGGAATTTACACTCATGATTGTAGCCACTCCTTCTTAAGTACCATATGTCTCTCTCTGCATCCACCTCTCTTTTTCCTAATAATTAGATTGCAAAATCTTTGTGACCAAGAATGTCCTCATTTTGCTCTCTATTTAGAGAAATATCTAATATGATTGGCTTATCATTCATGACTGGAATTCCTAGGTATTACAGAAATACAGATATTTTTTATTTTATTCCTGTATTCATTTAAAAAATAGCATGTAATTTTAGGAAGTATTTTAGGAGATTTTTGTGGAATATTCCTGAGAGAAAATACAAACTGTCAGTGATTCAGGATTTTATCTGCAAAACATTTCTCCATTGCTCAAATTGCCATGGAGTCCTTCTTCTTACCTCATTTGTAAAACTAATATTCAGCACCTTCATTGTCTATCTGGACCCTCACAAGACCATAAACTGGATCAACCTTCACTGCAGCAATGCTGTGATACTAGAATAGAGCAGTTTCAAAATCAACTGTGTATTCTTTTAGATACTTAGGTAATAGATTTTTTAAGCTTTATAATCTCACCAGATTCGTACAGGACACCATATGGCTGTACCATCACAAAAGTCCAAGTATACCCTCCCCCTCCACAAAAATACAAGATTTTTTTGAAGTATAAGTGTTGAATGTATTTTTACAATTAAAGAAACGTAACAATGTATTTGAAGATGAAAGAGCACCCACAAAACAAAGAAAGCAGATTGTGGGACTTTCCTCCCTAGAAGTATTTGAAAATCCCAGACCTGATGGGAATGTGGAATTTGAGCAATGTTTGTCCTTTGTTCCTCCAGTTCAGAAGCACCGTTCTTCCTGCACTAGTGACACAAATCATAATACAGATCTCTGGTTGTACCGTGGGAATAACAGGGCAGGACACAGAAATCAAATATTTCCTTGTGATGAAGTCCCACTGCGTTTACTGCTTTCCCAAATTAGGACCGTTACTAGCAGTAGATCTGATTATAAAGATAAGCTTTCTCATCAACCTTCTGTCTACTGAACTATGGCTTTTCAGTATCCTGCAAGCCCACAAATCACAGCCCAAGTTCTAGCTGTGCTGCATCAGAGGTCTGGCTTATATTAACATCCCTGAGAGATGAGAGAGCTCAGTCTGCAGAGGAATCTGAGGCTCCATTAAAGCCTTATTGCTTGTTACTGCACATTTAAGATCATTTGCAACACTCTCTTATCTGGATGAGGTGTGCCACATCCCACCTGTGTATGCGTTTGTTTTGACAATGAAAACCCCTTTTATTCTTGTATACTCCCATTATTGTCCATCAAAGAAGTTTTGTTAGTATACTCAAAAGCGTTCCTTCTCTGCAAATCACTCATACTTCTATGTACATAATTTAAAAGTCTACATATTTGCATACATGTATTAAAAAAGACAGCTTTATATGTACACACCTGTAAGAAGAGCAAATGAGAGATGAACTGATATTTACAGATAGTCCTAGGCCAATGATCAAAATGCAGAGTCCCTATGGAGGCAGGTGGAAGAGTAGTATATCTTTTCATAACTGAAATCACAGGAACATCAGCAAAGTAGAATGAGACTTCTGCTTGAATGCCTATTCTCTGTATCCATGCAACCCCTGAAAGCTCTGCTAATGTGAATTTCAGTTCTCATTATGGATTTTGGAAACATGCAAAGAAAAAAAAAATCCCATTCAAAATGTCTCATCTGATCCTGCTTAACTGGTAGTTGAACGGGCAGAGTTCCTGCTTTTCTCAGATGTTACAGAATCACAGGAGTTGGAAGGGACCTCTGGAGATCATCTAGTCCAACGCCTCTGCCAGAGCAGGGTCACCTAGAGCAGGTTGCACAGAATGGCATCCAGGCGGGTTTTGAATGTCTCCAGAGTCAGAGACTCCACCACCTCTCTGGGCAGCCTGTTCGAGTGCTCTGCCACCCTCAAAGGAAAGAAGTTCCTCCTCATGTTTAGATGGAACTTCCTATGGTCAAGTTTGTGCCTGTTGCCTCTTGTCCTATCACTGGGCACCACTGAAAAAAGACTGGTCCCATCCTCACAGCACCCTCCCTTTCAGTATTTATAAGCATTGATGAGATCCCCCCTCAGCCTTCTCCAGACTAAAAAGACCCAAGTCCCTCAGCCTTTCCTCATGAGAAAGATGTTCCAGCCCCCTAATCATCTTTGTAGCCCTCTGCTGTACACTCTCCAGCAGTTCCCTGTCCTTCTTGAGCTGGGGAGCCCAGAACTGGACACAGTACTCCACATGCGGCCTCACCAGGGCAGAGTAGAGGGGGAGGATAACCTCCTGCGACCTGCTGGCCACACACCTCTTGATGCACCCCACGATACCATTGGCCTTCTTGGCCACAAGGGCACATTGCTGGCTCACAGTCATCCTGTTGTCCACCAGGACTCCCAGGTCCCTTTCCCCAGAGCTGCTTTCCAGCAGGTCAACCCCTAACCTGTACTGGTGCATGGGGTTATTCCTCCCCACGTGCAGAACCCTACACTTGCCCTTGTTGAACTTCATGAGGTTTCTCTCTGCCCAACTCTCCAGCCTGTCCAGGTCATGCTGAATGGCAGCACAGCCTTCCGGTGTGTCAGCCACCCCTCCCAGCTTTGTGTCATCAGCAAACTTGCTGATGGTACACTCTATCCCTTCATCCAGGTCATTGATGAATATGTTGAACAGGTCTGGGCCCAGTACTGACCCCTGGGGAATACCACTTGTCACAGACCTCCAACTAGACTCTGTGCCACTAATCACAACCCTCTGAGCTCTATCTGCCAGCCAGTTTTCAATCCACCCCACCGTCCATTCATCCAACCCACACTTCCTAAGCTTGCCTATGAGGATGCTGTGGGAGACAGTGCCAAAAGCCTTGCTGAAGTCAAGGTAGACAACATCCACTGCCCTCCCCTCATCTATTCGTCCAGTTACGCCATCATAGAAGGCTATCAGATTAGTCAGACATGACTTCCCCTTGGTGAATCCATGTTGGCTACCTCTGATAACCTTCTTTTCCTCCACATGCTTTGAGATGACGCCCAGAACGAGCTGTTCCATCATCTTTCCAGGGATGGAGGTGAGGCTGACTGGCCTGCAGTTTCCCGGGTCTTCCTTCTTGCCCTTTTTGAAGACTGGAGTGACATTGGCTTTCCTCCAGTCTTCAGGCACCTTGCCTGTTCTCCAGGACCTTTCAAAGATGATGGAGAGCAGCCCAGCAATGACTTCTGCCAGCTCCCTCAGCACTCACAGGTACATCCCATCAGGACCCATGGATGTCTGGTTTACTTAACTGATCTCTAACTTGATCCTCCTCAACCAAGGGAAAGTCCTCCTTCCTCCAGACTTACTCTGTTACCTGTAAAGTCTGGGACTCCTGAGGGACTGGCCTGAGCAGTAAAGACAAAGAAGGCATTCAGTAATTCCGCCTTCTCTGCATCATCTGTTACCATGGCCCCTGTCTCATTCAATAGCAGGCCCACATTTTCTCTAGTTTTCCTTTTGCCTCTGATGTACTTGAAGAAACCCTTCCTGTTGACCTTGACCTTGACTGTTGGCTAAGTGTATTTCTTTTGTACCTGTGATAGCCAAGGGAGACAGTCTTTATATGTGCTGTTGCTGGCCAAAGATGCTCCCACACTCTCAGAGACCATCACTCCGTCTCTTTTCTCAACAGTATCACTAAATCTTATGCTGGCATGCATTTCTGTGGAAATCCCTCATGCACATAAAGGAGTAAAACTATAATGACAGCAAACTGCCTCAAGCTGAAGTATCAGAATGTATTTTCACAATTAGCCTCTGCTGCTTTCAGTCCATTTTGCTGCATCCTTCCCCTGTGCCCCACACCTGCCAGCAGCAGAAGTGGTCCTACAGCTACATACTAACGGATCAGCCACCCGATTTGGCAAAACCATCTGCTTTTGGAGAGGCGATAGGGTTTGTTTTCAGCTTAGGCAAGTCCCTTCCCTGACTGCACAGCCCCAGTCCCAACACACAGCAAGGGAGCACAGGCATAAGGACATGTGTCATGTGGGGCAGGACATAAGGTTGTCCATATCTTTAGCAGCAATGCAGATGACTTTAGCCGGTAAAATCTCCCACTAAAAAAGGTATTAGAACACACTGATAAAAATTAATTGTGCAAATTGCCAGGACTTGACGGTATCTATTCTTGAATTCCAGCATAACTAAAATATGAAATTGCTGTATTGCTTTTTATGGTGGGCCACTTGAGATTGCCTGAGTAACAGAAGAATTTAAGGTGGAGGGTTTGGGATTTCTTTAAGGCTCTGCCATGTTTTTGATAAGCGTAAGCTGGTATGTCTGATTTCTGTACAAAGAAAATTAAAACTGGAACCAAAACTAGAACTAGTGTATACAGTAAGTGGAAAGAATAAGAAGAGTCAATATGGAAATTGTCAGATGGAAACTGTACTTCAAAAATCTATTAGAGTTCTTTATGATGAGTGTATGAAAGTGAACCAGGAGCTGAGAGTGATCCAGTTAGATTTCCAAAATATTTTTGACCAGGTCCGTCAGTAAAGGCTCATTAAAAAAATGAGTTTCTAATGAGGTACGAGACAAAATGTTCTGTGGGTCAGTAACTGTTTAAAAGCTACGCAGCAATGGATAAGAATACAAGGTTTTTCACAAAAGAGATTTGTTACAATTTCACTGGGGATCTGTGCTGGTCTTTTATTACAAAGTGATTTCGAAAAGGTAAAGAATATGGTGATGAGGTTTACTAATGATACTAAGTTCTTTAGGATAGGAAAATCAAAAGCCATCTGTAAAATGTTGCAGAAGGACACCATGAATAGCTGAACGAGAAAATACCTAACAAAATTAGGTTAATTTTAGAAAATCCTAACTTTTCAATACAGACTAATGGTTTCTCAACCAACGTTACTACCATTAAAGAAAGAGGCCATGGAATCATGTTGACCAGTTTGATGAAAATACTCAATCACAGCTGAAAGGCAAACCCCAAGGAAAGAAACTGAGAACAAATGGAAAACATCGGTATATCACTCTACTTTATCTCATATTTCTCTAGGTATACAAGGAAGAGCAAGAAGAATGATAAAAGGTGTAGAACATTTTCCATATGAGGAATAGTAAATGAAAAGCAAACAGACTAAGACATTTCTGTTTGGAGCAAGGATAACTGAAGGGATACTATGAAAGAAATCTTTGAAAATGGTGACTGGTATGGAGAAGGGGAGATAGGGAGCAATCATGTACGGGTTCTTACAATAAGAGAACTGAATGGGAGTCTATAAAATTCTCATCTGGCAGGTTCAAAACACAAGGAAGTTATTTTTCCCATAATGTAGAATTCAATGTAGAATACACATACTGTTATGGTAACAAAACCGGGAATGGGTTAAAAAAAGGAGTTGGAAGCAATCTGAGAGACAGGGCCATTGAAGACTATTGTACAGTGGTCTAGAAAGAAATCTCCAGCTTGGAATTACTGAGAACTACAGGATATGCCCTGTAAAGAATCAATTTATATGTCTAATGAGCTTTTTGTAAGCTCCCCACAATTACCCACAATTGGCCACAGTGGGGAAGAGGGAACCAAGCTATGAAGACCTTTGATCTGCCCAAGTACAGACATTTTAACTTCTACTTTCCAAATAGAATTAATGACTTTAATGAGCCTTCTAATATCAACCACATAATGTAAGGTTAGCACAGGTAAAGGATATTTCAGATATTACATTTAGTTCAGTATTGCCTCGATAACAGCAATGAAATATCCAAAGGACATCATTCAAGTGGCATTGATTATAGGCCATGAATGCAACAAGCCTATATATGAGACCAGAGCTCTTTCGCCTGGTAAACACCATGCCATATGTTTTTATCAAGCACTAAATTTTTGGGGAATTAATCTTTATAAAGTTATTATGTTAGAGTGTCCTAATTATGTCAAAGTATAGAACTGGGGGCTTCTTCATTTATACAAATATTGCTGAACCTTTAATTTCAGATTCTCAGTCTGGTGGATAATAAAAAATGACTACCCACCAAACTTGTAGCATTAAATGGAGACTATATTTTTGGCAACTCATCGGAGAGGGATTAATATTTCTGGAATTGCTTTGTTTCTCAGCAGTGCCTCCTTAAAAACAGCTTCCTCTGAACACATATTTCTGTTTTATTGAGAAAAGGAAATACGGTATTAGAAATCAATGTTTTTAAAGGGTAATTTAAAAAAATCTAATCTTGGCAGATGCTGAAATATTTTCAATTTAAAACAAATAGTATTTCTGTCATCCAGTGGGCTTTTTAAAATTAGACCATTACTCCTTGATAAGTTAATTACAAAACAGAAAGAGACTCAACCAATCTAAAAAAGCGTATTAATGAAAGTACAGAGCACATGTCTAAAAACTGCTTTTACTGATTTATTGGTGAAGTTTTACTTTTTATATGAAAAACCTTGTCTCCGATGTCTTAAATCATAAGAAAAAATACTCAATTTTTCACCCAATCACAACTAATTTTTTTGCATTGGTACACTGATGGACTACTGTTTTTCTGTGCTACCATCCATTATAAAAAGTGACAGCATCATAATTGAAATTATTTAAAATATGGTGCATTTAGATAATTCTTTACTTCAGTATAAATATGACTACATAAGAAATGCTGCTCCTGGAAATTGCTAGGATGAGCTACCGAAATGGAATTATTGCTCAGCAGGCCATATTCCTCTGGGGGTAGGAAATGAAAAATATTAGAAAATCTTTTGAAATGCAAAAAGATAAGAGGAATAGAAGGAACATTTTTTGTTGTGTCTGAGGCCTGGTCATCTTTAGTCAAATCTTTATGCCGCAGGGCAGATACCCAGTATCAAACGCTGCAGATACCCAGTATCAAACACTGCAGAAGTTTCACGCTGCACAGGCACTTAGGCTCCATGCAGACGTGGGAAGCATGGAATATGTTGCAACCGTGGGTTGAAATGTCTCCAGGTCCATCAGCTGAATCCTGGTCTCACTGAAATCCCTGGCAAGTCTTTCAGCCTAGTGAAGTCACAATTTCACCCCAAGTATTTTGGGTAAATGCAAGCAAAACTCACCAAAAAATTGCATTGGGTGATTAGCTTTGTAAAATCTGCCCACGGATGTCTCTGTAACTGTGCTGCATGGCTGCATTTTGTGCTGCTTACAGTAAGAACCAGCCAAACAGCCCAGTGAGAATCCTTCCTGGTTAGTGCTGGGGTCTCAGCTGTGCCTGAGCTAAAGTCATGGCAGGTATCAGTCTAACAATTTAACAGTATGAATAGTGGCAAGCCGGAATGCAGGCTAAATGTCCTGTCCCTGATTACTTTACCAGTATAGAAATTGTCCCACAGAGCCAACTGGTTTGGCAATCTCTTTGGGAGCCTGTCACTTAGTGGTGCGTGCTGACTGGTAAACCCACTGCACCTAAAATACTATTTAACTTCAAACAACTGGAATAAAGATATAATGGAAGAGGAAAAGGTTTTAAATCTTAACAAAAATATCAATACATACCTTCCTTAGCCCAAAATGTTGCTGTCCTAAAGTGGACAGGTAGGTTTAGCCTTTTCAGATACTGTACAGTTTCATAGAAACAACACCCCCCCATAACCCAAATTTGTTATCTCTGCCATTCTGCAGTCCCACACCAGCTGGCACACACAACAGAGGCCGATCATATCTCCTTACGGCTATTTAAGTGCATACCTAGTCCCACAACAGCCCTCTGACAATTCATGAACAATGATCTTAGCTCAAGTCAGTGCTTCATTTTCCTGCCCTTATTTCAGCGAAGGGTATTTCAGCCCAATGTATTAATCTCTGAGTGCTGCTTTACTGCACATCGTTCCCTTTTGACTGTAACCAGAACTAGAACATCACTTCCGTCAGGCTGCTGATTTTTTATTCAGCACCTGCCATGGTCCAGTTGGCCAAGAGGTGGCCAGAGTTTCATGCAGACAATGTTGTGTGACCCCAACAAGGGTGAGCCAAGATCATGATAAATGGCAGCTGCTGCATTGGCTGTACCTGGTGATGTCCAGAACCAGTTAAAATCATAAGAAATATTAAGGAAAAAATGTTTGTTGACAATTTTTATACTTCACATACAGGGGAAAAAAGCACAGGATACAGTCAAAAAACCCAACCTTCAATATATACTGTCCAGTGACAATTTTAAGAACCCAGAACTTTTTTAAAAAAGGTCATCTTTTAATTACATGTGAAGTCTCCTTTATACAAGGTTTTCCATATTACTACTCACATCAGTACTATCTCAGAAATACAACCACCTATAAATTGTAATATTGCTCACCTTCCTAATCTGGAGCAAAATTTATGCAGACACTACACCTTTGGCTGTAGCCCCCGCCTTCCCTTCCATGAACAGCAGTACAGGTACCACTGCAAAGTTTTTGATTTTATACTGTTAAATGAGAATAAGCAAGGGAAGCAATTATGTCCATTATCAGGACATAATTCAGGAAGTATGCAAGCACAGTGTCCAGCATCATCTCCAGATGTTTCTCCACATCTCAGTAGGCACTGTAATGGGAGATTTAAGTTTGACCAGTCTGACCATTTGTTTAAAAGTTGTGTAGCAGGTGAACATCTTTTACCATGTACTCCTGCAATCAAGCAGGTAATTAAGCAGCACATCCCAGGTGATCCCAAGAAGCCCCTAAAATTAAATCCCTGAACCTCACAACGTTATTGTAATTAGCTTTCTTTCTTATTAGGTGTTCTCTTGTTTATTGAATCTGTCCTGTGCACTAGGGGTGACAAACCATAATTTGACACAAAATATTTAGAATGGTTTATTACTAAATTGAGGGCTTATTTTCATTTTCCCAGACTACATGCTTTTTCTTTCCTTTGATTTAATCACATTTTTTATGGCAGCGAGAGACACAGTAATGATGTTCACCCCTTCTATTTAGGAGGAACACATGTCTGGTGGTGTTTGTTTTATCTTCATCTTACAAAGTGACACAGTCTAAGTACCCTGAAGGACAGGTGTGTTAGCTCTGCAGTTTTGATTTGTTCCAGGTTAGACATTTTTCAAACACCACTAATTACCACTGTAGAACAGTTTGTATTTTGATATAAATGAAATCACTTTCTTTAAGTGCAAACTTCTAATTTTCACAGAGGAAAAATGGAAGTCCGAAGTTCTGTACAAAAAATAAATGTGAGCTGCACTGAAAATTGGACTTTGGATCATTATTCCTGAGTTCACATTAACATGCATTAGGGAAGTTACTGTTAGGATGACAGCAAAGGTCTGACCTCAGGTTCCAGTTCTGTCATTTGCTTGTGGCTTTTCAGCAGGAGTTTCTTGAATTGCTCCGTGGTGGAGCAATGTACAAGGTCAAGGGCGTAATTGTCACCGAAGACCTGTGTTAGGGACTGTGTCTGGCCTGGGAAAATGTAGTCTCCCAAGGTAAGTCCATTATCAGGGACTGTACTTGACTCTTGTGATACTTACCACAGTTATTAATGCACCAGCTCAAAAGGTCAAGTGACTTGCATGAGATTCTCAGTTTTCATTTGAGGAAAAATGTGTCTCTTCTGGAGAAAAGATGAAAATATAAATGTACAAAGGCTTAAGAAGTAGAAGAATACTTAAAAATCATTCAAAGACACAATAAATATGAAGAATTTTTGATCTGATGCTATGACCTGGGGGACGAATGAATGATTTTTGAATGTCAGGGATAGGAAAGATTAGGATGGACAATAGAAAAAGGAGTGGAGGAATCTTCCACAATATTGATTACACTGTTGCCACATGTTTAAAACATGAGATGATATTTTATTGTCTGTTGGCTGTTGTTTACAAAAAGAAAAAAAATTATATCCAGTCAAGGCAAGATGAAGAATCCATGCAGTGTTGTAGGCTATGATCTTTCTGGTTGTTACCTCACTTCAGTCAGTCAGAGTTTTACTAACCAAAAACCTGATCCCTGTTGTTGCAAAGTTGTGCTGGTTTTGGCTGGGAGAGAGTTAATTTTCTTCATAGTAGCTAGTATGGGGCTATGTTTGGAATTGTGGTGGAAACAGCTTTGATAATACAGCGATGTTTTTGTTACTGTTGAGCAGTGCTTACACAGAGTCAAAGTCTTTTCTGCTTCTCACCCCACCCCACTAGCGAGTAGGCTGAGGGTGCACAAAAAGTTGGGAGGGGACACATCCGAGACAGCTGACCCCAACTGACCAATGGGATATTCCATACCATATGATGTCATGCTCAGCAGATGAAGCTGGAGGAAGAAGAAGGAAGGGGGAACATTCGGGGTTATGGCGTTTGTCTTCCCAAGTAACTGTTACATGTGATGGAGCCCTGCTTCCCTGGGGATGGCTGAACACCTGCCTGCCAATGGGAAGTAATGAATGAATTCCTTGTTTTGCTTTGCTTCCGTGCATGGCTTTTGCTTTACTTGTTAAACTGTCTTTATCTCAACCCATGAGTTTTCTCGCTTTTACTCTTTTGATTCTCTCCCCCATCCTACCGGGGGGGGAGTGAGCAAGTGGCTGGGTGGTGCTTAGTTGCCGGCTGGGGTTAAAACATGACAAAAGGAGATCCACAAAAGCCACATCTGCTCATCTAGCGCAGAATGCCTCTTCCACAAGGGCCTCAAGACCTGCTTCAGGGCTGGCGCCTCTCATCAATCAGTTAAATATTTTTAATTTTATTTTAAAAATGAAATGAGATTTTACATGAAATATGGTAGGGTTCTGCTGGCTACAGTTTGTTGTGGGATGATTAACAATAGCCAGGCCTGAAATACTGTTTTGCTAAGTGTTTGTTCAGAATAGTGAAATGCTGGAACAAAAAAGTAAGGTAGTTTAGCAAGCTTCCAACTGCTGCGAAAACATACATATCACAGCAGTAAGATCTAATAGTAAGAAAGAAAAGAGTTTTGGTTGAAGCATTAGACTGAGTGTGAGAACTCTTTGGGGAAGTTTTTAACACTTGCCACAGCTCCAGCTTTGTGCAAGTGCTGCATCCCTTTGTAGCTGGGCTGAAGTCTTTTTTTGCAAGCGTTGCCTGTTCCATCTCTGTAAACCGCTTCACACAGGCTCAGTGTTGGAAGCATGGGGTAGAAATCACAGCATCTTGCACAATGAAGTGGGGGAGGAATGGCTCTGCTGCCTGCATGGTGTGCCATAACCCAGAGGATCTCCATCTGCCAGCCTTTGCTGGAGCAAGGTTTCAGTCCTCACATTCAACTGCAATGAAGGTGACACAGCAGGGAATCAAAACTGCAGTTGCGCACCCCACTTCTGGCTTTAAATTATTGTACTGGCCTTCAAGAGATGGGACACAGAGTCTCTATCTTCTACTATGAGTTCTAATAAATACTTACTGCATGATGATGGCCTATAAGTGGTTCATTTATTTTCTCGAGTTTCACCATTGGACTGATTTATAAAACTAATTTAAAGTATGTAAAGCAGCTTGTATTCTTTTAATAATGCTCTGTAAGAATAAGACAGGGGGGTGGGGGGGTTGTTGGGTTTTGTTGTGCATTTTTTTAGTTCGATTCCACATTTAATTTGCAGTTCAGATTTGCAGTGTGTCCTTTTGTTGGAAACACATGCTCCTAACAAAGTGAATTCATATATTATTCAAGGATCAGGGTCCTCACAGAACTTCCTGTGACTAGAACAAGTATTTTCTTATTAGCATTTGACAATGCTTCCAGAGTATGAAGAGAGAACTTCTGTATTGAACTTGATGGCTCCAAGATTCCCTTTTGATTAGCTAGCCAGTAATCAAATTTTCAAGGGAAGGGCACAGCTCTTTCAGAAGTGATGTCTACCAGTTCTTCAAAAATGTCTTTCTTTTCACATCCTCTGACATAAGGCAAAACCTCACTATCTGAGAAGTTTCCAACAATTGTCTTCTAAAAATCATAAAATTAGAAAATTTGCTTTAAGTGACCAATACATTCTTATTTTTCATTTTGAAGCATTCTCTGTGGTTCAACTTCACTTGTTTGGTTCATCTATCACTTGCAGGCTGGTAACACCCTGGAGTCCAGTCATGGCCAGGTGTTCATAATGTGAGATGTTGTGTAAACGCACTAGCAAAATGATACCCCATCCCAGAGACAACCTGGAATTGTTGTTGAACACAATCCTAAAGATGACTAGACACCCAAGGAAGTAGGAGGAGTATTGGTCAATACACTACATTGCCATAAAACATGACAGGCTGGCTTTAGCTTGGCAGTAAGTTATCTTCTGTCATGTTTGTAGTCTTGAGGTTGCAGCTGTATGATAAGAGATCCTTATTTGCTGCTCACATTTATTAATATTATATTTTTCTGCTTGTATCACAGCTGGAGACTGTTAGAAACTATTTGGGAGCCTACTGAACAAAACTTCTTGTGTTTTTCCCTTGTGCAGGCTTGCTCCAGGAGCAGTGAGTGGATAGCTGAAGGGTAGGAAAGAACTATCTAAAAAAGTGGTGTGCTAAAAGGAAGACAGCTAGAAGAAATACTGTTTTTTTTTAAACCTTCCCACCTAGCAATGCTGTTTCTTGTACCTTCAGTTTTGTCTGCTTCTCACAGTCTATCCTACCAAACGTGCCTACCTTTCAAAATTACCCCGGCTTTGGAATGAAGGTGTCAGCAGCTGCAAGACCCCGTAGAGTATGATTATCTTATTTCCTGTCTGTCGACTATGTTTAAACGTATGCCAAACTGGAAAGGTCATTTTTCTGGCGTGACTCTGGAGTACACTTAATGATAGTCTTGTTACTGACTGACCTCCTGTACCTACAGAGATTAAACATCTTGGACAAATTTTCGTTGCTTGAATCTGCGCCAAATCCTTTTAATACATGAGAGACTTGATCACTTTTAAACCAGTGCTGTAGAGCAAACAAGGCTCAGTCGTTTGATGCCAAGAGGCCTGCTTGATTTTTGCAGTAAATAAACAGAAATTCCAAACCACTGTGGGGATAGCAAAAGAAAATGTATCTGTGCAGATCTTTGTCGATAGTCTAATCTGATTGCTAGGTATGTCCTGCCTGGACCAGGCCGAGTGATGCTGCAGCAGCCAGCAGTACTACAGCCATGCTACCCTCCATGATGAAAACACGTTATCTGTGTCCAGGGCTTACCATCAGAAGCATAACCTTAGCTTTCAAAATAAGGGATCTACTTTTAAAGTATTTATATTGTGGAAATTAAAGTAAATTAGATCATGTTGCAGTGCTGGTTTTAGCAACTTGCACTTACTCTACTTCCATCATCTTTACACTTAAATGTAGGTGAAAAATCTTATTTAATCTAGAATGGGGCTATTTTCAGGGCTCTTTTTATGCAACATTGACTACTAACGTTTCACAGCATCTGGCAATGCTGGCTTTTCTGATTATATTGAACCTTGCTGAACAGGAATTTTTGTATCATTTAAGAGCAACTTTTTGCCCTGCCTGTATTCTGTGTCTTCTCCTCAGGAGCAGGGATGATGACAGGTGATGTCTCAAAACATAAGTAATCTTCCACTACATATCCTCTGTCTACAGTAAGTTCTCTAGATGTTGCACATGAGGTTCACCAGGAAAATTCATCATGGCATGTTACGTACTTTATTTATCCATTCCACTTGAAAAATAGCTGGTTTTAGATGAGTGAGTCTTTTCCTCTTGCATGTGTCAGTCTGCAGGATCTAATCCTGTAACTAATTTCACAAAACTGAAGACTCATAAGATGAACAGGCTGCATTCACCTACTAACAAAATGTGAAATTGTATCCTGTAAGAATATCTGATGATTTAAAAATCCTTAGGACAGATGTCAATTAACAGGAAAAAGAAAGGGGAGGGATTCCATCCACCCTTTCATACTTATTTCCTCTCCTTCTTCACCGTGTTTCCGTTTTATTGTTTCTATCCTCAGATAAGCTTTCTGCCACCAAGTTAATTTTGCTATTTTGTATGTCTTTTTTCCTCTTCTTTACTTTTGCATATTCTAGGTTACACTACCACTAGGTGAGAGAATATTTCTACTTATTTTTAGGCATTGTCTGTATTTTTATTATTAATGAGCATATACCTATTACACACACATTGATGTTTAAATGAATATTTAAACCTATTCATCATTTTTTTTTTTTTCTTTTAGGGACCTTAAAGATCATCTAGTTCCAACCCCCCTGCCATGGGCAAGGACGCCTCCCATTAGACCTCGTTGCTCAAAGCCCCATCCAACCTGGCCTTGAACACTTCCAGGGATGGGGCAGCCACAACTTCCCTGGGCAACCTGTTCCAGTGCCTCACCACCCTCACAGTGAAAAATTTCTTCCTGAGATCTAACCTAATCTACCCTCTTCCAGTTTGAAGCCATTACCCCTCGTCCTGTCACTACAGGCCCTTGTAAAAAGTCCCCCTCCAGCTTCCTTGTAGGCCCCCTTCAGATACTGGAAAGCTGCTGTAAGGTCTCCCCAGAGTCTTCTCTTCTCCAGGCTGAAACCAAGTTCAGCATCAACCAATGGCTGAGTATTGGTCTTAGTGTATGTGGTAAGAATGGACAGATAACAGTCCAATTTTGAGGGAGAGGGTAGCCATTACAAAATTTTTTGCACACTCTGGGCTTTTGTTCATACTTTCTGTAGAAAAAGTAGAAGACTGAATGTAACCGCATTTCTTGCCACTAGAAATGGGTTTGCTTACAACATGACTAAAGACTGCACTGACAGCAGACCACAGAAAAGCTTGCAAAACCCGAGCTTGTGGTTTAACGTTGACAATAAATCTCCTGTGCACTAAGACAGGGTGGGCCAGATTGTAGTTTGCTGAGCAAATACGCACAGAGACAAGGACAGAAGGAAAAATAATTCTTTCACCCAATCCCTCCTTTCTGTGCTCAGGGGCAGGTGGTAGAATACAAGAAGTGATGAAAAACAGCAGCTGCAAAAATACAGAGCAGCCCAACTTTTCTTCAGAGGTGGTGCTGGGCAGGCCAGCAGGGTTGCAAGATGGGCTTGGCACAAGTACGAAGAGAGCACATCTACAACAGTTGCAAGGTCATGCGGATATCATTCAAATACCAATGAATACTTGAACTGCAGCTGCTGCCAGAAATTAAAGTGATTTTTTTGCCAATGTTATTCTACAGGTAAAACTGTATGTTTGTATGTAGAATAGTATCACTCCCCACATGGAGGTCCTTGTTCCAAAATAACAAAGAATGCCTTTTTCCTTAGGTTATTTATCATGGAATAAAAGTGTCCACACAGGGAGCCTTACATTCATAAATACATTGCTAGATATTTACATTTTTCAGTGTAGACAAGTCCTAAAACTATTATTGATAAAACACCTGAGGAAGAACAGGAATCGTCCTAATGCTGGGATGTCCTGGGGATGTTCCCCTTGTACGCAAAATCCATTGCTGACTCAGGATGAATTCGGACCATCACACAAAACACTTACCGGCAATGGAGCACTGCAATTTAAGCAATTTAAGGAAAGATATGCAAAGCAATAGAAAGGAATCCAAAAAAGCAACAAAGATGGTTAGACACATGGTTGTGCATTTCACAAGCACTGTGCTCTCTTAAAATAACACAGAAGGAAGAAAGAAAAGCCAGAAAATTATACATCAGCAGTACTATTTCTAAGAAGAATGGTTTTCAAACTTTTCCATGAGGCATTAGCAGCTCTTTAAGGGATAATCTTTATTGCTTTGTAATGTACAAAGCAATAAACAGCTGCTGAGATTGATTAATAGCCAAAGCAAAGTTGAGGCATGTAATCAATCTAAAAAGCCATTTATTGTGAGTATACTACAAAGCAATAGAGATTATTGCTGTTGCACAACAAACCATAACAGAGAAAACACACACACACACACACACACACACACACACACACAAAGCGAGAACAGTTGTTTTCTTTTCAAGGCTTGCAGTGCTACGCTGCCTTTTTCCTGAGCTTTCAAATGGCAATCTCTTTGACTAAGGCAGGCGACTGGCCTTACAGCAAGCAATCTGCATGAAAAAGTAATGCTCTGAGAACTTCAGTGTTACCTGAGGGAGAAATACTACTTGTTTTTTTAGTTCTGTAACTAGAAATACTACATTCCACATGTATTCATCTTGTCCTTGGAACTGGTACTGCTGTTCATATTATCAAGAAAAACAAAGAATGGTCTCACCAATTGAAAAATTATCTAATTCGTGCTAATGCAGAGCTCATTTAGAAATGAAGGCTCTTTACTTTTGTTTTTTTTATGAATGACTACTAAATCACTTCAAAGTTTTCCACAGGAATACTGAATGGGACAACTGGGTCTAGCTCCGGCTATTTTGGGCTACTACCTCACCCAATTCTTTTTATACAACTTTAATATAGCTCTTAATATAATTAGGGTTTTGCCTCCTCCTGTCTTCCTGGGAGGCTGTTTCAGGATCTTACCTCTCCAGTGGTTTTTAAACCTTTTTAAGAATTTTCATTTTGAGTTTTCCAGGTCAGATAATGCCCATTTGTTCCTGAACCAACGTTGTCTTTTAGCATAAATTGCTGTTTATTTTCTTTAAAGAGATCATATGGAGAGAGTCTCAGCAGAATAAACAAGCCACACTGTTATAGTCTTATGGCTTGTCCCTTGATCAGTCTCACCACCCTTCTCTGCACACATCCCATCTCAATCCCTCTCTCCTGAACAGGGACACTCTGGATGGCACTAAGCTCCAGAGGGGGGCCTCAGCACTGCCTCCTCCAGCCACACTCACTCACACCGTCTCCTGGAGAAGTATCTCGCCCGGTATACCCAAAGGTCAAATTTGCCTTTTTCATCTCCCCTTAACATTCAAAGCCAGTGGTTAACTTGCACTTCCAGGCACAACTTGCATATCCTTTTTTCTGAATTCATGACCTTGCAACTTATGACAGAAATTTGTATTAGTTCACAAGGGCACAGGCTTGCAATTTGCACTATTAAGTTTCATTCCATTTCTATTACTCTAGTTCTCAAGGTTATTCAGGTCTTCCTGTATCATATTGCCATCCCCTTCCATATTAATGATGTTTCCCACTTTCGTGTTATCAGCAAATTTCGTCAACAAACTCCACCTTCCTATTTTAAAGTAATGAATAAAAATATAACTGAAGATGTATCCTTGAGGAACTCTGTTAGTAAGATACCATTCAGAGCCAGGTATCACAATAGTAGGAAGTGAATTCTTCAATTTCACATATGCAGAAAATATAGTTCAGCTCAGTGAAAATTAAACTTCAGATCGTAGTGGATATAAACTTTCCAAACTCGTCTTCAAAAATCTGAACTATTTCATATCTGAAATTACCTAAAATGTAATAACACCTATGTAAAATGTTAGAATAAGGATTTTCATAATTCCATGTATGTACTTCTTTACAGCTATAAAAATTCGGAGTGTAAGAATTGTACGCATAATGTAGAGGTCACTTTGTTATTTCTAAGCATTTCACTCTGGTAGTTAAAATACTTGTTTTAAAGTTATTTTTACCCTAGGAGTCAATTTTACCCTTTAGCCAGTCTTATATTTAATTTCTTTTCACTTTTATACTATTCCAGCAAACCACAGCTTCCCTGGAGAAGATGATCCCTATGCTTGAGATCACATTCTCTGTGAATTCCTGTTCTCCGTGGGTCTGAAAGTTCAAATTTCCTCTTTATTTCCACTTTGGGCAGCCGTACTGTTCTTCGTGCAGGACACACTGGGCCCAGATTCACACCTTCTTCACCCCTCCCTACTTTCTATCTTTTTCCAGTTGGAGAGTTCAGTGTCAGCAAAATAGATGAAAGTCCTTCAATAATTATCAGTGATACTTCTCTTTTTCCTGTTAATATTTGCAAAATGATTGTCACTGCAGTGCATGATCTTCTGTCAAAAAATTTAAATAAAAGTTCCGTTGACAGCAGCCAAACCAAAGCTCACACCCGTCTCAGTTGCGTCTAATGCTACATTTGTGTTGCTGATCAGTCTGAGGAGAGTGAAAGACACCTTGTTTTTTCCAGCAGAGTGTAGATGGCCTCTTGTTACCATTTAGCAGAGAACGACCTAGTGGAAGCTCGGTTTGCTGCATCGGCACCGTACTGCAGAGAGGGGACTGCGGGTGGTACGGAGGCAGTACAGCAAAGTCAGATGGATGGCTGCACTGCAGCCTAGTGAGAAGTGCTGCGTAACGCCAGCGTAACTGGACCTATGAAGAAGAAGTCCTCTGCAGCTCAACCATTGAAGTTCTCCTAGCAGAACTTCTCCCAGTAGAACTGCCTTGTTCAAACAAGGCCAGCAACAGGAGCGTACTGAGTAGGAGGTACAGGTTGCAACACGTCGGCCTGGGTGTTGAGGAGGAGAAGGGCAGCTGGGCTCTCCCCTCAACTCTTGCGCTGCAGCTACCAGGATGCCCGCTCATGAGCTGTCCCAAGGCTGTGTACGCCATGGTTGCCACTGCTGCTGGCCTTGTTTGAACTAGAAAGTTTTACTGGTAGAAGTTCTGCTGGCATGTGCTACTGACATAGCTGTTTTGGCAGAATGTGTTCACATTTGGCTGTTTTTTAAAGATGCAGTATGTCCTCAGAGCATCAGGCTTTTATCAGCAAAAGAAGTCTGGCGTTATGGGAGGCAAACCCAGAATACCTTGTGCTGCGCTTGGTAGATTGCCTTCTGGTAATTTTTTGCAGCATATTGTGGAGCTGCTATTGTATACCGTGAGGTACAATGTCACATCATAAAATCTGTGTAAATATTGGGTCAGACTTTCAAAAACTCTTCTATCTTGTGTGATAACCTATTTTATATGTGTTGTTTCTCCATATTCCCAATTCTCACTGCCAGAAACCCAGACTGTATCAAACAGCAGAGCTCTCTTGTTCATTTAGGGCAGATGAAAGGATTCTTTCATATCTAAAGAGCAGCCTAAAATATTGGGTACTGTGGACAAGTGGAACATAGAGACAATGAATAGCAGCTAACTATTTGCAGTATTTGCTAAACTACAAGAACAAACTATAGTTTTGAGAAATACTGTGAACACCAGATGAGAAAAAATTTCAGGGTTGGATGTCAAGTCCATGCCAGTCTTAGAGCACATTCACCCTGAGTTAAGAGCTGCTTAAAGAGGAGACAGTGGAGAAATAGGTGGTGCCAGCTTTATGGAAAGCTGTGCCGATCTGGGCATTTTGGCATTATTTGGAATGCTCAGTCTCCAGTGAGCTACACAAAATTAAGTATTTCCTGCTGCATGGCCTTTTCATGCTGGGTAATGTACTGGAAATAAGAGATGAACCTGATACAATGGGCTTTGCTAACTGTGGTGGAACAGTAAATAAGGTTTATGTCCAATTCAGTCCCATCTTGTTTTGAATATATAAAATGAAAGCAGTGCTTTTCCATGGCAATCTCTCTAGACAGTATTTTGCATCAATGTGGTTTGGGAGTAAGCCCATGCTTGCCTCCCCATTTATCCTGTTTTCACTAATGGAGTTACAAAGCCAGCTCTGGCACCAGAGACGAGGCAGCTCTGGTTGGAAAGGTGTTTGTAAAAACAAAAATGCTGTAAGTGGAGAAAAAATAACAGAAATATCCACCAAACCAAAAAACTCTAATTAATCAGTCTCCTGCAAAAAACATGAAGGGTCTCATAGGGTCCCTTCACCTGCTGAGCCGAGTTTCATCCTGCTTCCTGAATTTAGCACAAAGTGGCAGTGGTTTGTTTTTTGCCATGACATTTCCAGATGTTAGAGACCAAGTGCATTCCCTATATAGCTATCATACATGTAGAATATATAGATGGATGGAAAATACATAGAGCTTAGAGACCATATGCATGCATGGAACCTACTGGACCTCTGCATATCCACATGTGTAACTTGAGTTCCCGAGCAATGAGTCTGACATGTTATGGACATACAGTACCTGTGGTCTGCAGGCAGCCTGTATATATGCAGCAAGTGCAATGTGTTCTGGACACATCCAGTTTATCACATATTCACAGATATTCTGCTCAACACAGGCACAGAAGGTCTGGCATGACTGTGTATGTGCTTGTGCTGTACGTGGATTGAGACTTCGGTCTTATCATTTCCTGGATAGAAATCAGGAAGTCCAAGTTCTATAGAATGATTTATTGAAAATACATACTCACTCATTTGGTTCCACTGTCACTAAAAATCATCTAAAGTAATTTGGATTTGTTTCAACGATACTGCATGTTATTGGTTTAAAGCAAGTGTGTTCTTTAAATGATGACCGTGCTCACTCACTGCTTTGCAATAGCTTTGTTTCTGATCTGTGAAAGTTTTGGTTTTAACTTTTTGGACTTTTGCCAAAACCTGACATTTCAGTACTCCTAATTTATGTTCCCCTTTCCCTCCCACCAGCAGCTGGTAGATACAATTTGACAGGAGGAAAGGCAACGAATGCTGATGTAGAAACCTTGAAAAAGTAAACAAGAACACTATGTTAATTCACCAGCCCTATTACAGTGAATTCCCTTCCTAAATTAGCTACATGTGTTCAGTGAGCTCCCTAAGGGGTTCTGCATCTCAATAGTTTTGACTCTATCCATATCTCTATTCCCCAAAATCTCTTCTGATTTAGCCAGTTCTTGGTATCCTTCACTGCAGGCCTATGTGAATGATAAGAGCAGTATCCCAGCTCAGTATGCTGTCCATAATGAGTGCACAACCATCATAAGCAGGGCACAAGCAGCTGGTCATAAAAGAAACACCTTGGACCACTAAACTTAAGGCTGTGTCTTGTAAGAAAACAAACTGCCTTTTCTTCTTCCAACACCCGGCACTGCCTCTTATCTCAGCTTTTAGGCTTTACGTTGTGGCCTCATGTGATATTCACATTTTCCTTCTTGAAAAAAGGCTGTTTCCCCAAGTATCCTGTCCTGCTCTGGCAGTAGAAATTTGGGTCTTAAACTGAGTAGCAGTACTAAAGTTCTGTCCGTCTAAGTCAGGTCAACAGGCAGACTAGAAGAAAAGCAGGCATTTCACAAACACACCAGGGATTTCCAGTCACTGGCAGAGGCAGCAGAATTAACAGGAAATCAATGAAACCAGTCACTGATGTAGGGACAATCGCATAGCAGGTGTGCGGCTGGTAGATGGCTCACAATGCTTAGTTGGTACAAGAAGTCCTTGCACATCGTGTGTCAGCAGAAACACACCAACTGGAGGGTATTTCGCTTGGGAAGCTAGCATAACGTCACCAGGAAAGCTCAGGGTTTTTTTTGACCGGACTGAACTGTCAGCACAGAGACAATCAAGTGCTGGCCAGAGTGAGGGTAAGGTGCAGAGTTTGCAGAACACTAGCACGGTGACCAAATCACACTGAGCAATGCAAGCTAGCTATTGATCGTGGCAATTTCCAAAATCTTAAATTTCAGCCAAATCTGAGTAAGATTTTAAGGAATTAAAAAAAATACATCTACCACAGAATATATAAGGTTGGAAGGGACCTCTGGAGATCATCTAGTCCAACCCCCCTGCTCAAAGCAGTCAATTAAAGCAGGTTACTCAGGGACTTTTTGAATCAGGTTTTGACTGTCTCCAAAGATGGAGACCACACAACCTCTCTGAGAAACCTGTTCTAGTGTTTGGCTACCCTCACCTTGGAAATTTGTTCTTATGTTTAAATGGAGTTTCCTGTATTTCAATTTGTGCCCACTGCCTCTTGTCTTTTCACTGGGCACTCCCAAGAAGTCTGGCTCTATCTTCTTTG
The DNA here is from genome assembly GCA_008921705.1 of Burhinus oedicnemus. Classification (NCBI taxonomy): domain Eukaryota; kingdom Metazoa; phylum Chordata; class Aves; order Charadriiformes; family Burhinidae; genus Burhinus; species Burhinus oedicnemus. The sequence continues at coordinate 446,261 of VFFE01006671.1, forward strand.
CATCCTCCCCTCAGGTATTTATACACACTGGCAAGACCCCCCAGAACCTTCTCCTCTCCAGGCTGAACAATCCCAGCTCTCCCAGCCTCTCCTCACATGAATGATGCTCCAGTCCCTTAGTCATCTTAGCGGCCCTTCACTGGGTATACTCCAGTACGTCCATGTCTCTGTTGTAGTGGGGAGCTTATGACTGGACCTAGTACTCCAGTTGTGGCCTCACCAGTGCTGTGCAGAGGAACAGGATCACCTCCCTCCACCTGCTGGCAATGCTCTTCCTAATGCAGCCCAGATGGCTGTTGGCTGCCTTTGCAGCAAGGGGACATTGCTGGCTCACGTTCAACTTGGTGTCAACCAAGATCCCCACGTCTTTTTCTGCCAAGCTCCTTTCCAGCCAGTTGCCCACCAGCATGTACTGGTGCATGGGGTTATTCCTCCCCAGGTACAGGACTTTACATTTCCCTTTGCTGAACTTCTTGAGATGCCTCTCAGTCCAGTTCTCCAGCCTGTCAAGATCCCTCTGAATGGCAGCACAACCACCTGGTATATCTGTTACTCCTCCCAGTTTTGCATTGTCAGCAAACTTGCTGAGGGTGCACACGCTGCCGATGACCAGCCTCCAGCTGCACTTTGTACTGCTGATCTCCACCCTCTGAGCTCTGCAGTTAAGCCAAATTTCAGTCCAGCTCACTATCCACTTAAAAGGCCCACACTTCATCAGTTTGTCTGTGAGGGCATAACGGGAGACAGCCAAAAGCCTTACTTAAGATAAACAACATATACTGCTCTCCCCTTATCCACCCAGCTAGTTCATTGTATAATCAGTGCTCTTTTCCCGTGACAGATTTCCCCACTGCATATAATGGAGATCTTCATAAACCTGTTTGATTAAAATTTATTAGGCCACCTAGTACAGGGGTTGTTTCTGACTGCTGTAAAATGAACTGCTTCACCTGCCTTTGTAATGAGCTACAAGTGATATGAAACACAGAGCTTATTTAACAGCACATACCAGATGGTCTATGCAAAGTTGAATATGACAGGAAGATTTTTGTCCAGATTGGAGGTGGGACTGTTGTTTTGTTTTGAAAAGAGAGGAAAGAAACAGGGGGAAATGGGGATTGCATTGCCGCTTGTCTTGCTGAAACGGCACTGGAGGCTGCCCTTACAGTGCAGCAACCAGAAGCAGCAAATATGATCAATGAACACTTGGCATGCAAAGTGTTTAACACTGTTAACTAATTCTGAATTGCATTGAAATGTGGGCCTTGTATGCTTGGATATCCAGGTAAGTTTCATTTCTGGACAAATTTAAGTTAGCCAGACTGAAAACTGAGACCGGATACCAGCACAAAATCCCATTGGTGATTTTAAAATCTAAAAAATAAAGTAATTTGAATGAATATGACATAAGTGAATACTTTGTATTTTTTTATTAGTTAGGCAGAACTGCGTAGTACACATTGCTTTTACCTCAGCAATCTTTTGAGCAAATACTGGCTTGCCTAGACCAAGTCAGTTTATATGTTTTGATGATACTTCCATCCTAAAGCAGTGTTATTGCAAACAAGGAAATTTAATTAATACCCACATTTAAAATAGGTGCTGAGAGAATTCATTCAATAAAAAGCACATGAGAAAAGGGATTTAAGTGGGAAAGTTGTAACAGTTGAGCCATAGCAGAGACATCACAAAGAAATATTTGCTGTAATTGCCAAAGCTCAGAAAATGAATAAAAAATTAACTCTTCAATTTGATGACCTAGAAAATAGAGAGAGGAGAAATAATGTGCATATGAAAAGGATTAAAGAAGAAGCCAAGAAGGAAGGCTTAGTGGGTTTAACTGGGTGGATTTAAAAATTTTTTAAAGAATGATGAGATGATAACAGTAAAAAGAGATTCAAGCTGGCTTTACCAGGAAACAGATCTACACATTTTTCTGTGAAACTTCGCTTGTATTATCTCAATAAAAGAAAGGTTCAGAAGAAAATAACAGAGAATGAGCTAACTGTGAATGATCTGAAAATAGCGTGCACACACGCACACACGCACATATTCTTTTGGTTTTTAAGTGAGAACACGCAAAGAAAAGCAAGTACAATAACTAACAAGGTTTTCATTACTTCTGAGGTATTGAACTTGGCTGTAGAAGGAAGAGGACTAGATGTCTAATAAAGTAGAAGCTAGCAGAGATAATGACATGTGTTATGTAAACTGGGTAGGGTTACACATGGAGATCTTTTTACTGCTATCATAATGCCTGTCATCATCAAAAGAGCAACTGGAAGAGGGCGTTCTTCTAGAAGAAAGGGGCATAACAGGCTTGTAACAATATTCAGAAAGACCAATGAAATTTAAAATGTCCACAGGGTTCTTGCCTAACAAACATGAGGAAGTACAAGTTATGATGTTGGTAAGCAATTAGTAGAAGGAACTTTAAGTCAGTAAGATATATATCTATATTTACATATAAATATATATACAAGATGAATTTATACGGAGAGTGCTTTCAGATATATTTGAAGTATGTTATAAAGGAACCAAGGAAGACATTTGGTCAGATGGAGCTGTATTTGTTGCATTTTTCTATTATTCACAAAAGCTAATAACCACCCTCCCATAGCAGTTTTTATATAAATTTCAAAATGCATTCAGAGATAGTGAACAAAGACTGTCCTTGTCAGTCACGAACAACCCACTTGCCGCAACAGGCCTGTCTTTGTTGTTATTACATGCATGGAGATTTTCTGATAGGGGCCGTGATCGCATTACCCAGCCTGGCAGCAGGAGGCCGTTCAGTGAGCGCCCGGTGCACCTGGTCAACAGGGTCCCAAAACCTCGAGATGAATTCACCTTTGGTAGGGCCTCACCTGGGAGGCAGCTTGGGGGGCACACTGCGAGCGGCCCCCTCGTGCCACTCCAGCGAAGGCCTGTGGGACCATTGGTGTGAAGCTCTGCTATGTGAAAACAGCTATCTTTCGACCTCTCGGAGAACAGGAGGCAAGCAGATGCGATAGCGCTTCCAGACCAAGAGAAAGCCGCTGAGATGAGCGATCCGACCCGCAGGGCCCGACCAGCGTGACCCAGGGAAGGAGTTTTCTGGCTGCAGCTACACTGCACCCGAGTTCCCTGGTTTTGTTTTTCCTGGGGAAAACTTTCAATGTCTCCATTTCCAATCTGTAAATCTAAGCTCAGAGAGAAAGTATCGTAACAGCTCACATCCAGCATTTCCAAACCCAGGAACTTTTGTCAACCCTAATCTGGGCTTTTGCCACCCACTACCACCTGGGCCAGGACAGGCCGGGGCAAGAGCCCGCCACCAGAAAACCACCATCCTGCGGGCCAACGCTGCAGCACGACCCCTCACTACCACCGCGGTGCGGGGACGTCGGACCGCACAGGTAGCGCCCACGACCTTCGCAGGACGACCACAGCGCTGCCACCCGCCGCCACCGCCGCCGCTCCCCTCAGCCCGCCCCGGCTCCAGGCCCCGCTGCGCACGCGCCTGCAGGTGCCCGCGCAGGCGCCCTGGCGCCTCCGGGCTCCCCCGCCCCCCGCAGGTGCGGCTGAGGGGAGCGCGCGGGGCATAACGGTACAGGCGCCCCGGCGGGGCCGCGGTCTCCCTCGGCGGAGGTGAGTGAAGGGCCCGCCCGGCCCCGCTGCGCTGCCGGGTCGGCCGCACCTCGCCCGCGGCCCGGCGGCCATGGTGTGTACTGTTGCTATGGGAACAGCGGGCGCCGGTGCCGCCGCCGGGCGCGGGGGCTGCCCGCAGCGGTGAAGGGCGACCGGGGTCCGGCGGAGACGATAGCGGGTCCCGACCCTCTGCCGCCGGGGAGGGGTGGTCGGTGGGGCCGTTAGGCGGGCAGAGTGCCTTGGCCAGCGCCCGGTGGCGGCGGCGGTAGCCGTGCCCTGCCTGGCCGTAACGGTCGTCCTCGGGAGCGCGGCGGCCGGGGCTGGGGCGAAGGGCTGGGGTGTGCGGCACGTCGGGCGGGAGGCTTTGCAAAAGCGGCCGTTTCCCGGCACCTTGCTGTCCACCGTGTCAGGGAGAGGGTCTTGTTTGCCAGGTTTGGATTAGTTACTCCGCGAAGCCCGGTAACAGCTCTTACTCCACAGGTGCTGCTCATCTGGGGAGTTCCTCTTGGACGTGTTGTCTGTCGGCCACACTGAAAATCTTGCTCTGTGAGGGTTGCAGGCTCAATTTCTCATAAACTTGTCCTCGTTTCCTTTTGATAGTGATTCCGCCTCTTCAAGATTTCACTAAGCTGAAAGCGTATCAGTTGTGATTGACAAGTTGCTGATGTTTAAAATTATATCTAATAATGTCCGTTATTAGTTCCCTCTTACTAAGCCTGTATTTATAGGGTGCTAACTATTGTAGAGGTTTGCTTGGGCAGACAGAACTTGGATTCAGATGTCAGTGAGCAGCGTTCACGGCTTGAGTACAGGGTTTCTTCCCACTGTACTTAGTGATTGCAAGTATCCCTGCTCAATATGCTAGCAATTAAATTACACTGGTTTTGAGATGGGAGATGGGATGGCAGAGTCAGTGTGGTGCCACATCTGATGTAGTCAGCCATGCTTCTCTCATGTGCTGATTGACCCAGGATAAGTGCAGCTATCTCACTTCTGGAGATAGTTAGGACTAATCCAGGGTTCTCTGATCCTGTACTGCTATCTACTGCTTTCACATCTTCCTGTACAGCAAAGACCAGACCTCTAAAGTAAAGAACTGGGGAAAAAAGACAAGCGCCCAAGTATGGCTTTTCAGACACTGGTGTAATACTCTTCTGCCTTCTGCTAGAGAGTCAGAGAGGAGATCTTCATCTGTGCAAGATAAAGGCTACCTGGGAAATGGTGACAGCAGTAGGGGACAAGATCTGTGCATACCAGTTACGCAGTCCCCATTGACGCTGCAACGTTCCCTTTATCTGTCCCTTGCTGGGATTGGGGAGCAAAATGGGAACACTGCTGGATTTTCAGAAAGAAGCACTAATAACTAGAATTATTTCTTATTTGCAACTAAGATACTTTAATTTTAAAAGGATATAGAGTAGAGTTTGTGGAAAAAAGATAAATTCTTACAAATAAATACAAAACCAGACAGAACTGGTCTTGTATAAACAATGAAAACCAAGGGTAAAACCAGATTGTACGCTGGGCTGCCAGTGCAGTCATTTCTCTTCCGCTTTTGTGCTGCTCCTTCATCCTATACTTCCACTTTGTGCTTGTTGCAGTCATTTGTTGCACCATATTTTAAATTGGTCTCTGGCACCGCAATTGAATGATTCGGGTACCTTATGCTCATCAAAGTCAAGAAAGCTGGTAACTGGAAGGTTTCTCCCTTATGTGTGGATCTAGGTAGTAGTTTTCTAGGAAGAGAACTGGTGTAATATAGCTGAAAGTGCTTCCTCAAAGCTTCTGGGGTGTGGGACACTGGAGAGCAGATGAAGCTTCTTTCTTGAGTGTTGCTGTAGCAGAGCAGGTGCTTGGTGCTTAAATGTTTCAGCCTTAGGCATTATAAAATAGACAGTACAATTCATCTTTCTGTATCTGTCTTTTGAGAAGGAGACGGTGTTTGTACTGTGATGGAACAGCAGCCAAACTCATTCGGATAAAGAATTACTGGTGGTTTTTAAATGCTTGCAAGAAAGTAAGCTTTCTTGTCCTATCACACACTCACATATATACACACACACACCTCTCTCGTATTTTATGACACTGCTTACTTGTTTCTCTGTGTTCTGTTACATTTTCTGGCTAATAATCGTGGGATATCAATTAATAATAGATCGGTATCCTATCACTGCCACAACTTTGCATATGTATAACACTACCTTACGCCGAAATGACGAAGTGTGAACGCTCTCATCGGGTCAGCGGTAGGTCTTAGGTTCTGCTCGCTGCCGCCCCCCGGTGACAGCTGCCGGGCCGCTCCGTGCCCTGCCTCGGCGCCTGCGGGCGCAGCCTGCCGCCCGCCTGCCCGCCTTGCCGCGCCAGCTGCGGGGAAAGGCCCTGCTCTCCCCGTCTCCGCTAAAGCAGCAGCGAGCTCAGTCAAGCGTTCAAACGAAGTCATAGGTTCCCTTTGCAACGTTAATTATTAAACCTTTGGTTTTAATGGATTGGAAGGGTGACTAAGAGTGGCCGAATAGTAAGACTTAACTAATTAAGCTTATAGTAGAAAAGTTCCTTTGCCAGTTAAAAAGAAATAAAAAAGGAGGTGAAGGCTTCAGCAAAAAGTTATTATAATGGAAGCTCGGTCTAAATTGTGGCAAATAAATGTATTTCTAGGATAGAAAATTTGCAGTTGACAGTAGACTTAACAAAACCTTAAGTTGCTTGTATTAGAGATGGTGCTGTTCCACAGAAACACATCGTATCTCTCAGGTTGCTTCTTAGTTTAACTATGAAGAACATATATGCAAATCCCATAAAGTACGTATTTCAATATCAGAGCACAGAGATTTTAAGAACTAAAGAAAACAGCATCCTTCAGAGATTAAATGTAAGAGATTACTTGAGAAGGTTTATTTTAAAATTTAGCAAGGTGGATGGAAATGTATAGACCAGGAAAGAAGAAATGTGAATTAATTCAAATTTCTGATTTGTAGAATCATGTTGATTATGTTTTAGGATGTGTTCACAGCTATTTTTTCCATATATACTGGATAATATCTTTGTCAGACATATGGCCTATGCAGAAGACCTTCCACTTAAAGGTCAAAATCTTGACTCCAAGTAGCTGGGAGAATAGGGAATGATAATTTACCATCCCTGTTTAGTGACAAATGGCTGTATAATTGCTCCACACAAACTGCTGCAGTGAAATTCCTTACTTAACTCTTTTGAATCATGTTGTAATAGAGGGAAGAGTAGTGAGCACAGAGAGCCAAATTTAGTCACAGTGAAGAAAAGTAATGTATTAAAGGTAATTGGAAGGATTAACAACATGGACAGTCTCAGGCTCCTGATCTATTCCTCTATTTTGTAATTATGCATCTTTTAGTGAAAGAGGTTGGTGCACAGCTCCTTCGCATCCAATTTTATCTTGTGTAGTTCAGCTGAAGGGGTTGGATTGTATATTAATTAAAGAAACTTTGCCAGAATGTACGAGCTTTGAAGGAAAGACCAGAAAATGCAGTTGGAAATGTAAAAATGCAGAACAGGAAGAAGTGAACTAAGAAACGAGAGAAGTAAGATTTTTGCTCCATAGTTTAGAAATAGCCAAGATAGCGATGTCTGGTCTACTGTTGGTTCATTATCATAAACTGTGTGAGAGAATAGAAGTTACCAGGTGGTCTGAGTCAAAGACAGTGCAGAAACGTATTTTTCTTTTTAGTTAAGTTTGAAAAGCAGAAGAGGAATTTTTGATGGTTTAAGGCTTATGATGAGTTTGGTGTAAAATGACAAGTATGGTATTTACAGAGAACAGCACCAGGATAGTGATTGATTTGGAGGGGGGGCTCAAGAGATGATAAAGCAAGTGTTTCACTGCGCGCTGCATTTGCTAGAAGATGCAGCAGGACAGAACGCTGATTGAAAGTTTGGGTTGATAATCTGTCTTAGTGTTATCTTTGTTTACATGTGCTTGGGGGTGGGTTGGGGAGGCGTTTCTCTCAGAGGAAAAAGATGGATTGCCTGTTCTTCCTTGTCTCTGCTTATTAATTACTGATAACTGTGCTTCAGTTACTCGTAATAATACCTCTTTGACTTATTAGGAAGCAGCCCTTGGTAAGATCGATAGCTTGTATTGGGTATGTCCTAAGTTCATTGGAAAGAAAGTGTCTCTTTACAGCATATTATTGAATTCCTGCTTTGGTTATGATGTTTAACAGTAATCAGGTGTTAAGAAACAGATTTTCTATAGTATTGCAGAGTACCACATTTGGCCCAGAAAGCACTGTGGTACTGAGTATAGTGTATTTTAGCTCCCTTTAAAAAACTAAAGGTCCTCTGTGTCAGATGCTTTCTGCTCTTTGGTATTTTCCTGCAGAACTGAGAAACAGTGAGGGAAATGCAGTATCAATGAGCCTTGTTTTCCATTACTTCACCACTGTCTAGGATTTTGTTATGATATCCTTTTGAACTACATTATGGTAGCGTAAACATTGATGAATTAATAGTTTGTAGTTTAAAACTAGCATTATATTCTGTGTCTTCCATATATATTGTACAGTGTTCTTCCTGTGCACTACTTTGCAGCAGAATGCAACCTTCAAAGAATAAAAATACAGAAAAGGCAGAACCATTCTATAGGCTTTCAGTGCCAAAGCAGAAGACCAGTTCTGAGATTATAAATGAAGCTAGAAAAGTTCTACGAACAGTAAGAACTCGGAGACCATTTACACCTACGGATCAAAGGAAACTTTTTGGATCTGGATCCTCACGAGCTCCTCAAAATAGACCCCCTTCAGTTTTTAGGTACTGTGGCTTTAAGGTTTTTTCAAATATCCTTTAGAAGCGAGAGATTTGATTGTGTGATTATGATTCTGGTGATTTTTTCCCCCCCCGTGTTAATCTGTATTCCTAATCACATCCTTTGCCTTCTTCTAATGATCCTTACTGTTGGTGTTAATCTACATGTCCAGGAAGTTCCTGTGGATTAGAGCTACCAGAGGCAGTCATTACACTAGTTTTGTATATGGAGAATAGTACAGGAAAATGGTCTGTAACTCACCTTTTTCTTAAGATAATGTATGCTTTTGATTGAGATAGTCTTCAGCTTTTCCCTAGAAACTGTGAAAGCTTGCTTGTTTCAGTATAAACTGCATGCTAAATCTTTTTTCCAGAACTTTCTCAGATCTTTTTAAATATAAAATTGTAGGTCTTGAAGTTTGAAATGCTCATTTTTAAACAAAATTTATACTACTTCAAAATTTTTTCTTTGTGGAGTTTTGTTATGTAGCATAATTTACAGAGCTCAATAGATCTTCCTCCTGTGACAAAAGAGAAAAAAAAAAAGTATATTGGGCTTTTTTCATCCGTTTTCCCAGTCATTTTTTATCCTTATATGCCAATTCTGTAATGACTGTAGGGTGGAGATGTGAGCTGTATTTGTAAAGTTAGGTGTCAGGCATGCCAGAAAGGATGCTGAAACGGGTTTGCGTGGCCACATGAGTAACTCCGTGTCCATGCTGTTTTCGTGGCAGCATGACTCCAAGCACTGTATGTATCCAGTATTCCTTACTGCATAGTGTTGTGCCCCTGCAGAAGGCAGGAGCCTGAGAGTGACTTGGCTGTTTGTTGGTGACCAGGTAATGAGGTCACTCTGGGTGACAGCCATGCTTGTTCTGTTTGTGCTTTTCCTGTGTACAGGAAGGAGCATGCTCACACCTGTATAAACCTGGGTTTTCTGCCCTGCAGTGTTCTGCAGGTAGCTTGGGCACTAACCACAGTTGGGTTTGTGCATGAATTAAAGCTTGTATTAGAGAATTGTTGTAGGTGTGTATGAAATAAACTGTATCATGGCAGGTGTGCTGGCCATCTTATAATTCTTCTCCATCGATGCTGCTGGATTCCCAGGTATTGAAGTTAAATAGCATTCACGGAAGACGAGTGATAGTGTAAAAGTGCTCTGTTTTCCTTCCTTTCTTCCTCCTTTTCTCCATATTCATTGGCAAAGGGAAGAAGCATGCAATTAAAAAAAGAAAACCAAAACCAGAAAACACTGTCTGCTTTATTCATATTATGTTTAATTTTTTTATACTAGTCTTCATGCATCCAGTTTTGATTTGGCTGAATCAAGACCAGTGTCTGGTGTTCGTCTTAGCCCACTGGATCATGTGAGTATTCTGGAAATAACTCATGCAATACTGACATAAAAATATGTGTATTGGTAGTGTTAGGAAAAGATATGGTTTAATATGTTGGGGAGAAATGGAAGCCTGTTCTAATGTTAGTCTGAGACTTATAAAGTCAGTTTTGTCATTTTTTTTCCCCCAAAAGAAACCTGAAAATAATTTAAACTATTTAAATATTGCTGTATTGCATTATAATTCTAAGTGACATTAACAAGAAGCAGAAGATAGATACTTGAGTCAGCTTTCTTGAGTAAGATTACTAAAATAGAAAAAGGTCATGAGCATCAACATGAGCCAGGGACGTGCCCTTGCCACTAAGATGGCCGCTAATGGTATCCTGGGCTGCATTAAGAGGAGTGTTGCCAGCTGGTTGAGGGAAGTGATCCTTCCCCTCTACTCAGTGCTGGTAAGGCCACACATGGAGTGCTGTGTCCAGTTCTGGGCTCCCCAGTACAAGAGAGACATGGAGCAACTGGAAGGAGTCCAATAAAGGGGCACAAAGACGATGAAGGGACTGGAGCAAGGTGGAGAGAGCTGGGACCATTCAGCCTGGAGAAGAGAAGGCTCAGGGGGCATCTTATCCATCTATATATGTACCTGAACGGAGGGTGCAAAGAGGATGGGGCCAGGCTCTTTTCAGTGACAGGACCAGAGGCAGTGGGCACAAACTGAAACACAGGAGGTTACCTCTGAATATCAGGAAACACTTTGTCTGCTGTGAGCATGACGAAGCCCTGGCACAGGTTTCCCAGAGATCTTCAAAAGCTTCCTGGATGTGGTCCTAGGCAACTGGCTCTAGATAGCCCTGCTTGAGCAGAGGGGTTGGGCAAGATAACCTCCAGAGGTCCCTTCCAACCTCAACTATTCTGTGGTTCTGTGATCAGTAACTTGAAAGTAAACAGGTTGATTATGCTTTTGGTTCGACTGACACATCCGTAAAATGTAACGATTGTAGTTTATTTAAAAAACAGATAGAGGTACTTCTAAGAATCCCCTTTTCCCCTCTGTGAAAGTTTTGAATTGTTTTAAATTTGTAAGTGTATCTGGTCTTTCAGGTTTTTTATATTTAATCTTTAAGTACAAGATTAACTCAAGATGATTTGTGTAGTACCTGAGAGAACAGAGCATGCTAGAACAGTTAAGTATGCTTGCTGTATATATTGTTTCTTCAAGACAGTAATCTAAATCTAGCATTCTTTAGGAAACAGGGGAAAAAAATTCCAAGAAATGTTATACTTCAGTAATGTTGATAAGATAATGTATTTATATGAATCAAATTAAAAAAATCTGACCATACTAATATTTAGATTAAATATACCTACAGTTGGATTTAAATAGTGGTGTTAAATTTTTATTTATCTTGTGTGTGAGAGTGGAAAAAAACTAGAGAAAACTGCTGTTAAGACCAGTGCAAAACCTGCCTTTTCTGCTTTACCAATGGTGATAAGTTAGTACACTGTAAATGTAGAGCTTGTATTAGTCATGGTGGTTGTGGTGAGTGCGTCTCAACTCTTGGCTATCTTTAACTAATGCCAGGGAGAGCTCTGAAGGGTCGGACCAGAGACTTTCTAATGGATTCTTTATTGTAAGGAAATTTGTAGAGAACCTTGATCTTAGAGGGCAGTGCGTTTATGTAGGAGACAACAAGTGTTTTATACCTGAGGTTCAGGGGATTGGTCATATCCCCTAAGATGCAAGATACTGACATAAATAAAACTAGAACTTTCATGTTTCTGGACCTGTGTCATTTGTCTCAGTGTGATAGGAAGTGGTACATATGATATGAACACATTTGAAGTGTTTTGGAAATACTACTTTAGTGCTCAAAACCAATCATAAAGAATAGATGTGCCTGTACAATTGTTAGCACAAGTCTTTAGCACAACATTTTTTCTGACAAATAAGCATACTGCAGATGATGTTAAATGAGTATTTATGAGGGAAATAAATAATTCTGAGTTTCAGTTGCTCTACTCAGGCTAGTTTTTGTTTTCTGCACCATTGAATGTTTCCTTTCTGTGGTGATAATGGTATAGGTACCTGGCTTGTTCAGTGGAATGGTATTGTTAGGTTCTGGATATGAAGTTGAAAATTTCTTAATTAGCAAACCTATGTAACTTCTATCTATTCAATTTTGAACCTTCACCGTTGTATAAATCATTTGGGGTTTTTTTGTTGTGTTTTGTGGTTTTTTTTTTTGTGTGTGTGGTTTGTTGTTTGTTTGTTTTTAATTTTTGCTTATATGGAAATTAAATTATCTGTGCTTTTATTAAAACGTCTTTTTTTATCTTTGTCACAGAAACCAGTACTAGTCAGTTTTGCAAAAGATGAAGATTCTTCCATTTCCCTTCCAAAACTTCCTGCTGATGCTGCAGAGGTTAGAAAAGTCAGCAGTGGTCGGGCACGCTTATTTAGAAGAACTTCTCAGGGAAATTTCCTTTCTGCTAAAATGGTTCCTCCTGATCAGAGTAAGAATGTTTTGATGCATATTATTTCCTAGAAAAATAACTGCATGATAGGTTTTAATATAATTAATTACATGAATTATATTATATTATATTATATTATATTACCTGCCTGTCCTTTCAGAGTAAATTTTAAAAGTATTTAAATGGCTTTAAGGCAGTTTTGAAAATGTGATTTCCAAAAATGATACTGGCTTTCACTTCTGAAAGTAAATTGAAAGCTACTCAAGTGCCTTTTTTTCCTATAGGTTTCTAAGTAACAGAATTTTTACTGGAAGTTTTCTTCAGTGGGTAAAATTAACATTAAATGATGAAATGTTTAAAGAGATAATGAGATGGCATCATCTAAGGAGATTCCCTGATGGATTATTGAGCATAAAGAGAGGAACAAAAAGGAATGATATGTCTTGACAGGCCTCCAACTACATCATCATATTTGTTGTTAAGAGTTTCATTAGTGAAGACTTAATAAAGGTCGCTAAATGTAGGATTTAAAAGTAATTTTCTTGCAGATGGGAAATGACTTGACATCTTGGTTTCCTGCACATTGGATCATAATAAAATGTGCTGGAACTCTGTCTGTAATGAAGACTCATTTGTAATAATGACAATTCTTACATTGCCTGGGATTGTTACTTTACATGATAAACGGAGTATCTCACTTTTTACCTTATTGCAAAATAAGTCTAATACAAAAAGTGCTAAACTTTACTTCAATATTATGTACATATTCTATAAACATATATTTATATCATGTACTCCTATAGCTAGTTTAATCCATTAGTCTTAATAAGTTGATGTTACAAATTGGAGAGGTTGAGAGCCTAATGTAGTTATAGCCTGAGTTTGCTTCTTCTCCCTTTTGGGGATCATGCAAATGTTTATCTAAGTTTTGTTGTGCAGGTTCTTATCATGTGTAAATACCAAGGTACATGATTAACAGCTAGCTTTTGCTTGAGTTCCTTCATAATATTCAGATCCTGAAATATAATCACTTCTTTCACAAGGTACAATCTCCCTATCTCTAAAAGGGAAATAAAAAAAAAAAATAGATGAAAGATTAAAATGTCAAAACACAAAACTGAAAGACTTTAAGAAATAATGTTCATAAGAAGACTTTGACTACTTTGCTCTAAATAGTCTTAAGCTTTCTCACATTTTAAATTGATACAAGCAAATTTTGATAATGTAACATGACAAACAGTAATTCATTTTGAGTTCTGTTGTGTGTATTTATTGTGTAAAAACACCTCTACGAAATGTATTCTTTGGCTATTTTAGATGAAGAGAAGAAGCTAGATTCTGAAGAACCAGCTATGATGAATAATCTTTGGAGAAGTAATAATGAGTGCCTAGCAGAGCGAAGGTCATACACAACATTTAATGATGAAAGTAGACAATTAATTTGTAATGAGCGTATCAGCAGATTGGAGAGGGAAGACTCCCTGAAAGGGACAGCAGGAAAATTTTTATTTCAACTGAGAGCAGAAAGGTCAGTATTACTTGAATATGGTAATATGCACCTTCCACACAACCCCCTTCCTAGATATTCAACTGTGCAAGTATCAAAATCTTTAAAGTGGAATTTGAAGGTAGCACTATTTATGCGTTGAAACAAAACTATGTTTAGATTATTAGGAAAAAAATTCTTTACACTTATGTTCTTAGGAAGTTTCTACACTCAAAAGACTAATTTGTCCAAAAACGTTGGTAGGAAGTTGCTTGACATGAAATAACTTTAATGTTGTTTGATCATTAACATTTCAAAACTAAGTGTTCTAATAATTGCATACAGAATACTCAAGCTTAAATTCAATGTACTTGCTTTTACAGTTCAAGCCTGCTGTTTTAAGGTGCTATACATTCTTCCCTTAGCTCTGAAGATGAGTAGAGCCATGTTTTCAGTTCTGGTATTGGGGAAATATGTGATAATACACAAAACCCAGGCTTAAACTCATTGGCAATAGAGGCAGAATTTTTTTGTGGCTTTGAAATTTTTTTTTTTATTTTTTTTTATGACCAAGCAGGTGTAAGAGATTAATAAGACTTATGTGCGTGCAGTCTGTTTTTAATGAACCTAGATTATTACATCCATTCTGTAATTCACAATTATTTTTTTTTTTTTTTTTTTTTTTTTTCTCTTGATTCAGATCTGAATTCTTGCACAGGGAGGAATAGTCCATGGCACTGTGTTCAGTACGCATATCAGTTGCTGCATTAGTAGTTGGACGAACAACTGTTTTGTGCTAATAACATTGACAGATCTGACAATCTCTACAACAAAGAATGAATAACAGTTTATTTCCAAACCCATCCTATAAACATTTGGTCACTATTAAATATAAATGGTTGCCAGTAGATACCTTCTTTCTAACATGTTTTTATGCTTAGGAAATAATTATTTCCCTGGATTGTCTTAAGCACCTTTGATATTAAGGAGTATGTTCTTAATTTTATAAAATTAAACGCCTTTCATTTACTAACTTGGTAGTACTGAATAGCTTAGTGAATGCTGTCCATTGAGACTCTTACAGCAAATGATATGTAGCAGAGCTATCACAGCATTCTTCTTTTATATTAAACTGGAAGCAGGGTTTAAAAAAAAAAAGATTCTGAAACACTGGAGACTTGTGGGAGGAAAGAAAAAATTTCATGAGTATGGAGGGAGGGGAAATGAGAAAATAAGCTCGGTGATGAAAAATGTGGATGAAGGAAAGTAAAGCACCAAGGAGAATGCTTCAGTGCAACATCATTTTCTTCCATTAAAATCAGTCACCCAAAAGACTTTATAGGTAAAGACTGTATGGATTATCATACTTCGTAAGTTACTGTAATTGGACTTTTATTTAGTAAAGGTGTGGCGTGAAGTACTTCAGTGTTGCAGTTGAAACGTGTGGTTATTTAATGGTATCCAAGTGCATCTAATAAGAAAGGGTCAGTTGATACTTTTGCTAATTGGAAAGAATGACCTTCCTTCTGAGTCATAATTTTAAAACTTGCAGGTATGATTGAACAGTTAAGTCATTATACATCCTTGCTATCTGTTCAAAATTATATGCTTCTCCTTCATAAGCTTGAGAGCTCCTTAAGTTTGTGATTTTGGGTCTTTGTTTCACAATCACCCATTCATATGGTGTTGTGTACCATAATCATTGAGTTTTCTGGTAGCCTGAACGACAGAATGTCATAGTTTACCTTAATTACCTTGATAATTTTCGAGAATGACTGGCTTCTCTATTGAAATATTCTTAGGAACAGGTAAAGCCTATCACTGAAAAGACTGGTCATTGCAACATGAGGTCTATAGGACATTTTCAGTTCGGTTTCTCTGTGTAGGAGTTTTAGAAAATATGAAAAGTTGAAAGGGGAAAACGATGTTTTCAGTTTTTATAGTCTTGAAATATCGTTATGTATGTTTGAAGAACAGGTTGTCAAGGTTCATTTTGCATAAGCTCCGATGGCCTAATTTCTTTATGACCTGTTACTTACTTTTCTGACTCTTAATGTGATAGCTAAGATACTAATGATTCTAACTATAAAAGATGGAACATTAATCCATGTAGCTTGTCATATCCATGTTTGAACTAGGGAGAATAATACTAGCGGTTGTTGAATCTCACCTATCACTTAAATTAGATCTAAAATTACTGGCCTTAAGATAATATAAAGAATGTTTTCTAATATTGTTCTGACTAGTTTTCTTCAAAATAGGCAGAGTAACATCATATGTCTCCCTCTCTCTGTGTTGAATGCAAGATCTTTATTTTTGAATGGTGCATCTTTACCTTCTCCTGTGCATTGTGCATGCTTTCTGTGTACTTGAGACAGGGATGATTTTTGCCAATGCTGCCTAAGAGATGTTGCCTGTGCTGCTTTATACTCTTGCACCAAGGATCACTAACAACATTTAGGTGCTCATATGGCTTAGAGTACCAGACATACCTGCAAATGCTGCAATATGCACAAAAATAATGCAAAATGCTTTTAGTAAAGGACAAAGATCCCTCATCTGTATCAGCCCAAGCAGTTCATGCCATCATATGATGGAATGGCTCTAGGTAATCTCAACTGCTCGCATTCGTTCTAACTCATTGCTAAGACTTATGCCAATAAACACATTGGTTCAGTATTTGCATATGATACTACACAAGTCAGGCAGAACTTGATCTGTATCCTTTGCTGAGTTCAGAGATGTCATTCTTCATCTGACAAGGCAGTTGAAAGGTATCACAAACCTATCCTTCAATATAGTTGGTTGAGTTTGGTCTTGATAGGAGTTGTATATAAAAGGTTCCAGTACCATAGAGGGGTCATTGCAGTAACAGAGTTTTGGCATTCTTTCTCAGTAGAACATGTTTATAGGTACTAGATGATTGCTATGATTAGATTGCATCTGTTTCTATGTCATAAACAGATGAGGCATCTTGTATGAAATTAAAAGATACTCTCTGTTTAAACTACATTGTATTCAGGAATAATAGGATAAAGGCTTAAAGGAATGTGAAAACTTTTGTTACCTGGAGTTCTGTCATTCTCCATATGAAGCAGTTGCATCAGCCTCAATTCTGTATCCCAGTGATTTATAACCCTTGCAGGAATTAAGCATGAGGATTATAGAAATAGTACACTTTGTACAGGAGAAGGTGCATGAGAATCGTTACTCCCCTTTCCCCCTAGTTCCTATATATGTACCAAAATAATTTTTCTGATAAAGCTGTTTTTCTGTTAATGATAAAACTGTAGAGCATGCCAAAATAGCATGGCAGATTCCTGCCATTAATGCTATTACATTTATTTCAAAGAGAACAGAAGGGAAGTATTTTGGTCCAGCAAGAGGCATGTTCACTTTCCATCTCAGATTCTTTTGTTGTCCTAAGGACTGACAAAAAGCATGAACAGCATTAATGAAATCACTACTGCTTTAGAAAGATACTGGGGGGTGGGGGAAGAGAAAAGGACCTTTTCAGGGGAAGAGTTATTTTTCATTTTGTTTGCAATTCTGTTTTTCAAATAACCATCTAGTTATAATAGAATAGGTATATTAATTGAAGCAGATTGAATTTATTGACATGTTGCCTCAGGAAAGCAAGGAGCAATTTCTGACAGTCATAAGGAAGCTAGGTTTTGTTTACGTCTTCATCCAGCCATTGTGCCTTGCCATCTATTGTGATTGCTATAGAAATGAAACTTCTAAAATGTTTTCTGCGTTCATATATTTCAACAAAAGTGTCAACAGTGATGGCAGATTTGCTGATGAAGAGCAACAGTTTCCCTGGTGAGAAAAGATGATTTTTTTTTTAATTTTTATTTTTTGTCCCTCCTCCTCCAGTTTCTCAATATTCTGAAAGCTTAGATGTTGTTCCAGGACTCCTCAGAAACATAGGTGCCTTCAATGAAGGAAAGCTTTGTGGCAAACAGTTGATTCCCAAGTGGCTGCTCTACACTTTTTTTTTTTAATAAGTGATTTCTATAAATAGGTACAAAAGGATTAGAAGGTGCTATAAAGAAGATATACTATGCCCCATTTTCTGTCACCATTGCTGTCCTTATTAAATGCCTGTTTGACAGAATCCTTGAGAGGTATTCATGAACTGCTTCCATAAGACTAGTTTCCTCTTTCTTGTGCTTTTTAGAGTTTTGGAATGGTTCAATAGAAAATTATAAAAGCAGGGGACAAGTGAATACTGGAAATCACTTCTGTCTGATAGCTTAAACTAGCTTCACATCTGTGCCCAAAATATTCATTCTTTTTCTCCTCAAAGAAAAGGATTCCTACAGAGGAGAGAGATTTCTTTCCTGAAGGGAACACCCATTCTGTTTAGCTCTGGATGAATTTTTGAAATGAATGACATGGCGTGGATACTAGTTTGTTGTATGGTTTAGCTGATATTGCTGCGGATTCTCCAGACTTCTTTCAGGACTTTTCTTATTATGAATATTCACAACTTCTGGAGTTCTCATAAAGACTTGGAAACAGGAAATTAATCTTCTCTTAACTAATCTTTCTCTATTTCTGCCTCAGTTCCACTAGCTATTGAGACCACTAATTTAAGGAAGAAACAATCAAGTAGTGGGAAAGCTTTCGCGGGGAGAGCTTTCTACAGCATTTTCCAAAGAAAGTATGACACCTGCTCTTCCAGGAAGCTGCCTGGTTTTCTATGGGGGTAGGGGTATACTAAGAAAATTGGGAACGAAGAATTCTTTTTCCAGAACTTCTTATAGACTTCTGAAGAAAAGAGCAAGAGTAGCTGTTATCTCTGGTCTCTTCACTTGGGAAAGAGAGAGTGGAGTTCAGGCTCATTTTTACTACTACTCCAAAGGGAGTCTTTCCACTCTAGTCATTAGTTTAGGGTAAGGTAATTTGTCCCCAAATCTGGGAGATCTAGGTCTTGAGAGTCCTTATTAGCAATTGAATGGTAATTCGAGAACGGAAAAATGTGCCCTGCAAGGGGTAAAGAAGGAATGCCAACTCAGTCTAGGTAGGACTGTAGTAGCAATGGATTTAGATTGAATTTTTGTTTAGAATGAGAATGCTTATGCAAGATTCAGGTTAGGAAAGTGAAGATGCTATGGTTTTCAACTCAAATATATTTAGGCTTATATTTTTAGGTGTTTTTTGTGGTTAGAATTAGGCTGTCAGTTGTCTGCTTGGTTAAAGATACTCTGCCACAAATAGGTATTGTTAATATTTTCTGTATTAGGCAGAAGATGGAAAGACGATGAAGAATAAAAAGGATAAGGATATATAGGCTTTTCATCAACCTCTATTATTCTTTTAAGCCATACTATTTAACATGTGAAGTTTTTCATCAACAGCCTGTATAAATAGAATACTATATTCTTTTTATCGCTGGAGCTGTCATAAGCAATGGACTATGCCCATGATTGTGTTTATAGAGGAATTTGCTCATCTTTAGGATGACTCAGAGTGTAG
Source organism: Burhinus oedicnemus (assembly GCA_008921705.1). Lineage (NCBI taxonomy): Eukaryota > Metazoa > Chordata > Aves > Charadriiformes > Burhinidae > Burhinus > Burhinus oedicnemus. The sequence goes on from VFFE01006671.1 coordinate 465,454, forward strand.
CTGGCCTATTTGTCAACATATTTTTGCAAATTATGTTGCCTTTCTACTATTCATCCTTTCTCATATCAGTGGTATCAGTTATAGTCTCAGTTATAGTTTTCGCTCCCTTTGTTTTTGTCTTTTCTGGTGGTGGTACTTATGATATAATCCTGTACAATTCCTGAAATAATTTCAGGACATCAATATTATCAGTTTTTCCATTATTGGCATGCTTTTGAAAAGCTCTGTAGCTGAGAAACAGGACTGACTAGAGGTTTGTGTAATTGGTTTAATACTTTAATTTATATTTCTTTTAGGTGTCTGCAAGTAATTGATAATATCTCTGTTATGTTTTCTAAAAGGAAAATAATCTTTAAAAATCGAACTGTTACACTAATTCGTTTTTCTTTGAGGCACACCTATTACTTATTTCCACATTGTTTGTATCTATCTTGTTTGTCCCTGAGATGACATCATAGAAAGAAAGTTCAGTGGTAGTTGAGTGAAATAGGGGCACATTCTCTTAAATGACTCAGTAAAGGTCAGTTCTTTGTCTTAAAAGATAGAGTGCTTTTCAAGTGCTAAGTTCTGGGTCCGGAAGAAATCACTTGGTTTTAAACAAAACCCACAAAAACGCATTCCCTACTATTCAACCAATGAAAGACAATACAGAAAACTAATTCTGATGTCCTTTTGGCAACATAAAAGGTCTGGATACTATAATTAAATAGGAATAAATGGATTAATGAAAAATGCAAATGTTAATTAGCATATGGAAAAATAATTTCTATGAGAGTGAATGATAAAGCAAAATACTCATTTTTCTCATTTTGCTAAAAGCTAAAACAATTCTTATTAGTTGCTTTGGCAAAAATACTAGGGTGTTGTTTATACTTCCTCTCAAAGTCTACATAGCAATGTCTTGTTATTAAAATCAGTAACTATGGTTAAGAGTTAGAACTCTTGTTTCCTGATCACTAAACACTTACAGTGGAAGATTCACAGTAGCGGAGGGCTTATGGTCTAAAGCGGTGGTTCCTAAGTATCGTGTAACTCAATGTTGTCTGAGAAGATCAGTCGTAGTCTCTGTCGTAGGCAAGTGCAAAGTTCTGCACCTGCGGAGGAACAACCCCAGGCACCAGTATATACTGGGGGCCGTCCAGCTGGGAAGCAGCTTTGTGGAAAAAGATCTGGAGGTCCTGGTGGACACCAAGTTCATAGAACAGCTCAGGTTGGAAGGGACCTCAAAAAGGTCTTTTGTGGAAAAGGGAGCCTAGATTATCTAGCACCCTATTCATTTGTGTCTTGAAAACCTCCACCACACCTAGAGTGCTAGGTCCAGTTCTGGGCTCCCCAGTACAATAGAGATATGGAACAGCTGGAGAGAGTCCAGCTACTACGATGATGGAGTCCTTCATATGAGGGAAGGCTGAGAGAGCTGGGACTGTTTAGCTTGGAGAAGAGAAGGCTCAGAAGGGGTCTTATCAATGTATATAAATACCTGAAAGGAGAGTGCATTGTGACACCGTCATTGGTTGTGTGACAAGAGCTCTTCCTTCTCTCCCATGGCAGGTACTCAAAAGAGGAAAAACTAGTTATTTACCTGTGACTGTTCTTTTTAGAGACTTACTGGTTGTATATACTTTCACAATACATCCTTGCAGCTTTTCCCTTTGTAGTCCCTGTAGAATTTGGGAACCTTCGGTTGAAAGGAAAATACACAACTGCTTAATGATGCAAACGATCCTTAATTGATAAGGAGGCATGCCATCCTGGATATTGCTAGCATTAAAAATAAACCCAGATTACAGCATAGATGTAGTCACACTCTGAATATACAGGTCAGTAACATCTCAAAGAACAGTCTTTCTAAATGGCATATCTTTTTCAGGATTACCCACAAGCGAGGAGTCTGAGCTCTGATCTAGGTGAAAGAACACCTTTGTGTCTAGCAGTCCTTTTCATACGTGTGGCTTGCCTGAGCAAGCCCCCAGGATCTGCTTAGCATTGCTCTAAATCTTCTTACCACTTAGTGAAATGTCTTGATTTTTGGGTGTAGATACATCATGTCTGGCTCTCCAATGCACACAACGTATGTTTGTAAAATCAGATGTTCAGTGCTTATATTTATGTATAAACAGTCTGCATCTTTTACTTATTGTGGTGCCTAGGCTGTTTTTACAGCCTTATGAAAAGTTAGAAATGGCTCTCCTAGATGTTTGAAGACCTGAACACATCAATATATTAAGGATCCAAAATAAAATTTGTAAAAATTTGAGTCACATTTTTGGGTTTTAAATTAACTAGAAGAAAGGAAGTTTGTGGGGGTTGAGGCGAGTGGAATGAAGGAAAATACACTGGGGAGAAACTGAGTGGCTGTTGGGGGAAAATGGAAGAAAAAAGAAGGGGGAGGGGTAATGCATCAGAGTGAAAAACATGAAGGCAGAAGCTGAAGGAGAACTGCAGGCAGGGCACCCCAACACCACCCTCTATTTGCTGGAGGCATCTGAGAAGCTTTTTGGTCACTTTTAGAAGACACTGAGCAAGGTGGACTTTCAGCATGACCTATTATGGCTTTTGTATATTTTTGTTACATAAATGGCTAGTGTACTTTTAGATTAAGTATGACTAGTTTTGTTTACCTTATAAAAATAAAGACAAAAAATAAATGGGCTCTAAGGACAAACAATGAAACTATCAGGGGCTTAGATTTGCTTACAAGGAAGGAACTTAGAAGATTAGAATTGTGGTTATATAGTCATAGAAAATGCTCTGCAGCTACAGATGTGTAGAAATTGTATGCTCATAGTTACAGTTTTCTGATTTAAGAAAAAGGGCATCAAAGAAAGGAAATTGAGAGGCAATAAACTCAAAGACCTTAGAAATTTATTTAAAAATAAACTGAATCCCACTTCCCAACTAAATATTACTTTACTTTGGGAAATACTACTAGAAGTTCGCAACAAGGCCAACGTTTTATTGCGAGCACATGGGTGATAAGAGATCATTCATGTGGCAGCAACACAGACTAAGGCAGCTTATCAGGATGGAACCTCTGAAGAAGTTTTTCTGGGAGTGTCTGTACTTACCAGTCTTCTTCTGATACACTAAAAAGACATAGTTGAAGACAGGTTTTTGCACGAACTAGACCATGTTCTGTTTCATATTTTTACAAAATGTATGTAAACGTATGTTCCGTAAATTTTACTACTATTGTAGTTTATGCAGGTGATGCCTTTAGAAGGCAGTGCGCTGTGTGTTTTTTCCAAGTGTCTTCCAAGTTACCTTTTCTGGTTTAAATGTTGCTGGTGAGATTTATTGCTATTTGGAAAGTTTTGTGTGGACCTGACTGAGAGAAAATGTTTGTTGGTCAGTCTCCATAAAGTCCTTGGATGTTAAGCCTAATATTCCTTCTATTTCTGTGAGTGGAAACCAGTTTGGTTCTTCTGATGTCTTCAACCACCCCTCAACCCAAAGAAGTTGCCTTAAGCAGTCATGCAGAATTCATCAACAAAAGATACCTATAAGTACAAAGTTAAGGGTGCTCTGCAGAATCTTGTTATCTTCTGTATCACAAAGTTGGTAATTAATTTTCATTTCCTTGTTGTAAAATAGCAAATAAATCTAATTCCAGGCACCAGCTAGTGTCTACTGTGTATGGCTTCCTCACAGCATTTACTCAGGGCATGCTATGCACTGTCTGCATGTGAGTAGCGCTCTGCCTTTGTAAGACTCTGTTCAGATTCCTGTTTACGTGGGATGGTCCCAGTTCCTATCTCTACTTCAAGAGAGAGAGTCCACCGATTCAGTTTACATGGGTACAAGAGAAGAGGCTCGCTATCTCTGGAGGAGCAAAGTCATGTGAGATCTTGGCACTTGCAGAAGCAGATAGTATAGGGCTTAGGGCCTTTTCCATACCCATTGCCCTTATCTTTTACTCATTCACTGTTATTCCTACTCTTCCCTTTAAAAACTACTCGTCATATTCTTCATGGTTTATTGCACTATCTCAGCTGTTGTGCTCCTCTGTTCTCCCACTTCCATATTTTCTAGTTTTGCATCCCAAAGTTGTGAGAATGTGTAGGTGTTGCAAGAACCTTACCATGAGGAGAGGGTAGTGTCTAGAGGGAGTGCCTTTGAGTTTGACAATTCAGAAAAGAGGATCGTGTTCTCTTTTCTTTCTAGTTAAGCTTTGCTACCTCACTGATCAAAGATGCCTGTTAGAGACAATTCTGTAGAGAAGCATTAAGTTGTTAGTATTAGGATATGTGTCCCTCTTAACTGGTAACTAAATAATTGGTTGGGCACCAGGGCTATCTCTGTACTAATAATTAATAAAAATTAAATATAGGAATTAGTCTCTGTCTTGGTGGCCAACTGCTGTGTCATGGGTTACGTTAGTACAATGAAAGTATTTTTAACCCCCTCTCTACGACACACAAAGTATTGTCTGGGAAAGTCCCTATGTCTGCTTGTCTGTGCCCTGTGCCAAGGCATTTGTCAAAGGAAGGCCAAAACTGTAGCAGGGACCATGTTAACAGTCTAACTGTATGGAAAGGTGTGGCCCAAAATTCAGGGCCATTGCCAGACTCTGTTTTACAAGTAAAGAGGTAACCAGATTCTCAGATGTTTAATGCTCTGTAGTATGAGGAGAGAACCCAAGCACCATTTCTCTATTGGGATCTTACACTCACATTGGTGAATCAGGTCTTGCTGTTGTATGTAGCTTCTTTGGAGAGAACTAGCCCAATTGTTTGCCTCTGGGATGCGGTTCTTAGAAATTGTCATAGTTTCATTTGGGATAGAGTTAACTTTCTTACTAGCAGCTGGTATAGTGCTATGCTTTGGATTTGGGATGAAAATAGTGTTGGTAAAACACTGATGTTTTTAGTTGTTGCTAAGCAATCAACGCCTTTTCTGCTCCTTATGCTGCCCCACCAGCAAAGGCTGGGGGTGCACAAGAAGTTGGGAGGAGACAAAGCCAGGACAACTGACCCCAACTGACTGAAGAAATATTCCATGCCATGTGATGTCATGCTCAGTATAAAAAGCTGGGGGAAGATGGAGGAAGGGGGGGCATTTGTAGTTATGGTGTTTGTCTTCCCAAGTAACCGTGATGGAGCCCTGCTTTCCTGGAGATGGCTGAACACTCGCCTGCCAATGGGAAGCAGTGAATGAATTCCTTGTTTTGCTTTGTTTGCGTGGGCGGCTTTTGCTCTACCTATTAAACTGTCTTGATCTCAACAAATGAGTTTTTCCTCACTTCTACTCTTCTGATACTCTCCCCCATCCCACTGAGGGGGAGTGAGCGAGCGGCTGTGTGGTTCTAGCTGCTGCTTGGGGTTAAACCATGACAGAAATGTAGTTTTCCACGGAATACCTCTGAAGGTGAGACTTTGCAGATTTACCATTAACAAGAGGCTCATGGCAAGAACAAGCAAGTAAACATCTAAACATGCAGAGTTTCTGAATAAATGCTGCTTTCACTTAATTATGCATTCTTTCACCAGGGAAAAATACTGAACACACTACTGCGGTGCTGGCTCACCTTCCTTTTGGAAGTCCTCATAGTCTGTGTACATTCAAGAAAGTAGTGTTCCTCATAGGGGCTACTATGATCTCCCTTATATGAGAAGAATAGAGAAGATCCAGTTGCCAAGTTCTTTTTCCTCTGTAAATCATCAGAGCCTCTTTCAGTTGATTTCTTGATGAGTCCCTTATCAGATGATCAGATTTCTGCCAATTGACTTTGTTTCCAAGGCAACCACTCTCTTGACAAGCCAGTTCCCTTCAATAGTAGGTAACTTATTTTTTAGAGTAGGTTGATTACGTTTTAACTGCATACTTCTTAACAAGATATTGCTGCTTAAGTTTCAGCCCTACATGAAAGTGAAAAGATAACAAAGAAACAATTCTCTGTAACTAAAATGGAGTTGGTAGCATGGTAAAGTTACACAAAGGGATTTTATAATCTCTCACAAAATTCATAAATTGTACATACTCCCTAAAGATAAGTCTGCCCATCAGTCTCATTTATGTATGTATTCAGTGTGTTCTTTTTCTATAAATAATGGAAGTTCCAGTTAAGCTGTTTAACTTATGAAGATGTTTCCCAAACGTACAGATAGTTCTGTGAATACCCGCAGTACAGCAATCTACTTTCCTACTTGCATAGGTCCCTAAACTGGTTGATACTGGTGTTTAAGGAATCATAGGTTCCAACCCAACTTTTTTTTTTAACGCAGTTTAAACTTCGACATGGTCTTACCCTTCGTCTCATGTATGTAGAGTTTCTATCTGCTAAGTGTTCAGGTTACTACATCCTTTGCTTCAGTATCTTTTCTATTTAGCTGCTTTTGTTTCCTACAAAACTTGTAGGATTGTCTTTGTTGAGGTTTCTTGGATTCATCCTGTGGATTTACATTTTAGGGAAAGAGGCACAGACAGGATATAGTTACAAAATTCTTTTTCTGAGAAAAGCAAACTCAAACATCCATATTCATAAAGCCAGATAGTATTATCATGGCTACCTATAATTCTGAAGATACTGATTTCTGAATATAGCTGTGTTAGTATTAGGTGACTGAAGTTGTAATTCTCTTGCTTATCCAGTGTCCTTTCAGGTTATAGTCTTGATTTCAAGGGCGGCTGAACCTTGTAGAATCATTTCTCAAGCTTCTAAAGTTTGTAGGACGAGGTATTCACATAAATAGAACCAAATTTTGATTTCTGTTAATACGCTGAATTGTATTTAATGTGTGCTGTAGAAACCCCCTTTCTTACAGATGTCAGTCTGTTTTAGAGTAGAGATGCAAACACTTGTCCATTTTTATTTTTTCTTAAAGTATCGCTTCCCCAGAGGAGTAGGAATTGCTGTATATGAGCTGAAATAATTTCAAGATAGTTTGTGTAAGGATTTGGATTTTGGAGCACTTAAATCCTCATGCTGTAAAAAGAATGCATTATTCACTGTTAGCCATAATGAAGCAAGTGTTCCTCTGTAATGTGATTGCTTGGGAAATTTTTGACTGATCGCAGTGAGCTATCCAGTCCCTTTTGTAGGGAAGTGATTTTACAAGAGCTTTGTCTTTTATTCTGTCTCCATCTGTTGATAGGATGACTTACGTCTTCTGTCTGGACTGGCAGACAGGATTTAGGCGCCAATCCAGCAAACCACTTAAACAACAGTTTAGCTTTAAGCCTTATAGCAACTAAATTAACAGGTTTAAAAAAAATTGAAATAACATTGCTAACACACTACTGTTATCTTTAGATGGAAATTTAGGAGATTAGGATATTGGTCCAGGAACCGTAAATGGAATGAGAAGTGTTAAACATACGAGAATAGAAAACATAGATTAAGACCTTTGTCTTTAGTACAGAATTTAAAAGAGGAAAGATTCCTGTTTAATAGCAAAGAGAGTCTATATCTTGTATATTTCTTTCAGCTCAGTGCTGCTTGAGTGTATAACTAGGCAAACAGAATAGACTTATCACAGATGTATAGTAGTTTCCTCTGGCCAAAGACGGACTAATCATGCAATCAGCAGGAATTACGGCATTACTCACTGTTGCTTGTCAATGAAATGACAACATACATGTTTCTTATACCAACAGAACTAGTGACCACTATGCATTTAGCAATAGTTCACAGGCAAACGTGGAAATTCTAGTATTTACAATAAAGGTTACTGAAGTGTTTGTTGCTTTGAAAATTCTTCTCGTTAAATCCTTTAAAAGTGTTAATTCTATGAGAAGAAATCACTGTCCTTGTGAATGAATGAACTTACAGTTTTCAGCTAGTTGAGATAATATTCAGTTAATTAAACCGATGATAAAATAAAGATTGGCTCCTTTAGTTTGGTTCAGCTTTCAGTTTTGTTTTACAAGTGAAAATGCTTTAGGTTTTGTGTTCCATAACGGTGACCTCTTGTGGTGTAAATATGTCAGTATTTCTGAAGAAGCTTTCTGTAATACATACTGGAGGAAGTTGTTTTTATATATCATTTTTAATGAGCAGATAACGTAGTAACTTAGTAAAATAACTTATAATCTTTTCCAATTAGTTATTAATATACTGATCTCGTACTGAGTGCATGTGAAGAAAGAAGTATTTTGAGCATTGTATTCTGACATGCTTTGTGTGCGTCTTTACTGTATCTTTTAGTGACCAGATGAAAAAGCCTGGCACAAATTCATCATGGCCAAGGAGTACAGACTGGAAGAGAAGAGTAACAGGTACTTCATAAGGCATTTCAATCTCCAGTCAAAAAATGTGAAATACAGTCAAACAGAAATAATCTAATTTTTGTGTTTTGATCTTCTTCTTCTTTATTCACTGGCCAGTACTTTTGGTTTTCTAGTTGTATTGGATTTTTTTACTGTTGTTGGTAAAGAGAAACAGTATTTCAGAGATCTTCACTCTAAAAAGTAGTTGGTATTTTCTCTCTTGTTTTTCTCATATGTAGGCTTAAGAATTTGCCAATCCATTAAGACCTTGTTTGCCCATCGCTTTTTGTGAACTGGCATAGTTACACAGAAACTAATAAAGTTATGCCAGGCTATATTAGCTGAAGGTACAGATTCTGGATTGCCCTGTAGGGATGCATTTTGCTAATTTTACATAACAGATTTTAATTAATATTTCCTGTTAGCTGGTATGTTTCATACATGGCAAATGCATATTTGAGAGTCTGGTATGGAAACCTGAAGCTTCTACTCTGCTATTATTATGCTTTACTGCTATTTTTCCAGAACTGAGAAGTTGCATTATTCTGGATCATTCTGGCAAAGGCTGTAGTGTGCTCTGCTTTCTTTTTCTTCAGAGGAGCTGAGAGTATTTACCATGTCATGGGAGTTAGTATTCTGTGGGCCTGTATTTTCTCTGTTTATAAGCCTTTTAATTTATTTGTGCTATTGAAAAAATCACGTGTGTTATTAGGATTGTTTCTTTTTATATCTACTTTTTTAACATTATGTAGCTTCCTTAGTTTGTGCATACTTCACCTTTAATCCCAGAATAAACAGTGGGATAACAGTAGGAATTCTCAGTCATTTCTTCTCTATACTGAGGTCCTGCGGAGCGTGTTCATTTACAAATTATTTATATTTTCTGATACGATTTGTGTGTATACTTTCACACTTTAGAGAGGAGGTAGACTGTTTTAATACTGATATATTCGTAGACACTCAGTATTCCATGAAAAGGCTAAACATGGTAAGTCAGGCAGTACACAGCTTTTGAAAGCTCAGTGTTGCTAAGGCTCTTGTATTTACATGCTAAAAACAGCAACCAATAAATGTAGACTGATTAGTGATTTTTTTTTTTTTGACCAGAATGCAAAGCTGTGGTTAAGACCTATGAAAAACTGAGACAATGAACTTCAACTTGCTGAATTCTTTTGCTTGAGTATTTTTACTGTTGAATTGTGATTTGCTCAATTAGAAGGTTCAGGATAGCTTCTGCGACATTTTAAATACAACTAGTGCCATAACTTATCATCAGCACCTTAAAAATCTCCCACTGAGACACATGCAAGTTTACAATGTATTAATGTTGCTTTTCTTTATGATCATATATGTCCTATTCATTCTTATTGCTAGGATTAATATTGTTTAGTAAAAGCTGATTGTCTCTTTTTTTACCTAGTTACAAGAGATATTTGTTTAAAAAAATTACGCCATTATGATTTTACGTTGCTGTATTTTTCTGATGAATGTGAGACAACTGCAGCAGAGTGGCACAAAGTCAGTTTTTTGTTCTGAACTAAAAATTGAATGGCTTTGTTAATTTTTTTTCTAGTGAGAAATTTGGTCATATCTGCAAATGCATACATGAACTATTCTATTTCTTGCATAATAAAGTTATGTATGTGCGTAGTTAGAAAGTCAGTCTCATCTTTCAGTATAAGAGGTAGTTATAAATTGGAAAGAAAAGAAATAATTGAGTCAGTATGTGGGTTTTGTGGCAGGAAGGAACAGTGCAAACCATTCTAGTGTTCTCATTTCAACTGTGCTCTTACATTATCTGGAGCAGAACTTTCACTTCATTGCAAATGCTGCACAGTGTTTTATTAATTAAGCTACTCATCAATCTAAATAAGACTATTAACTCATTTGATCTAGAAAATAAAAAAAGTCTGCAAAAAAAGTAATAATAATATTACCTAATAACATATACTAATATGTATATATGTATGCACCAACAATATAGTTATTGTAATAACATACTTACCAGTGTATTACTTATGAAACAGCAACATTTTTCTATAATCTGTAGAAATAGATATAATTGATAGATTCATTCTGTGTAAAATATAGGTGGACAGTTAATACAGATACACAAAAAGAGTCTGGATTTTTTTTTTAAAGAGCAAGCTTTTAAAGTAGTCAGGCAGTTTTTAATTATTTCACTGTTTCAAGTAATGCTCAGTAGACTAATTTTTTTAAGCTCTGAGATACTGTTCTCATGATGCAAGCCTCTTAATATCAGTGTTCTCATGTAGTACAGTATTTTTTGTGTTTGATAATGATTATGTTAAGAATTTACACTGTTACCTAAAAGCAAGAGCTAGTAATGAACAGTAGGAGACACTTCCTGACAAATCTGTTGCTTAAAAAAATGTATACATTCTAGTCTTAATGGCTTTCTTCATGTTACTTGGTGGAATTGTATGACTTTTATTTCCCTATTGAAAAAAAAAGAAAACAACAAGCCAAACCCCATCTTTATAACAATAACTTTGGTTGCCTGCAAGATAAGGAGCTTAACCTAATCTCGAACTCTAAAAATATGCCTGCGTGCACCTTGTAAGCAATTGTTAGATCCTTTAAAACTGAAGTTGCACAGCAACTCTGGCTCTCCAGCTGTAGTGGGCCAGTGGTCAGACCAGAGTTCTGTCACTTCACATAGTGCCAGCTGAATGTGAAAAGGATGTTCAGCAAGTCGGAATAATTCCTAGTGATATTGCATCCATATGAAAGTCAATCCTGGAATCCATTTTTTAATAAACCATGTTTCACCAACTCCTTTGTCCAATCTGAAAGCAGATCCACATTCCCAGTCTTTCCAGGAGAATTCCAGACCGCCGATTTTTTGGTCTACCAATTTTTAACTTGATGTCTGCTGATAGGCTTTCTTTGTCTTTTCTTTTTGAAGCAAAGTATAAAAAAAGCTGAAATATTTTTTAAAACTTCTCTTTGTGAAGTGGACAAGGTTTCTGATAATGAACAGTAGCTCTTTCTCAGTCGCTGTGGAGGAAATTGGTTGAGGGTGGCCAAGAAAACTGGGGGTTGGTTGCCTTCAAGGCTTCTAACACGTTTATTGAAGGCAAAACATCTTTCAGATATCTGTAGTTTGCTATTGATTTCCCAAGATGCTGTGTGAGAAATTGTTTAATGTAACAAAGAGTAGGACGGAAACATGCGTTTTACAAAAATTTAGTTGAGAAGTTCTCAAAACTAATTGCATAAAGTCATTAGAATTGCGAACAGGATGTAACAGCTAACAAGACTGTTTTCCCCTAACTGGCCAAAGAGTCAGTTAACCAAGTTTAGTGTAATATTGTGTATGTGTACTAGAAAAAATTGTATGGTTCTAGAGGATTGTCTGTACTATGGATATTTTTTAACAGAGAATAAGCTGTCACGTGGACATAGAGCTGAAAAATAGTAGGACATATTGATGTAAAAGTAGTCATTACTTTCCAATTCAGCGATTAAATGAAACATTAATGTCGGCAAACAAAAACAAATCTGGCTTTACAGTACAGCTTTACACATCAAAACATTTATCCATGTAGTTTTGTTTGACACATGTTTTTGAGAAAATGTAAACAAAAACAAAAGCTGAGAAGGTAGAATAACCCAGAATACAGCAAAATGTGACATTTTTGGATTTTTTTTTTCTGACTGATGAATAAAGTATTTGTAGCTATTTATTTGTGTAAAAGTTGAAACTTTTACTGAATATGTGCTTTTGTTTTGAATGTATTTTGAAGGCTTAGAGGGTGAAACAAGAATAAATGAATCAGAAGAGGACGAAATCTTTTGGCATATAAAGATTCTACCAATTCTGCGTGAACTGGAAAAAGGTGGGTAACACTGTTCTTGAAAGGGTGTATTTTCTGTACCATTTCCTGCAGGAAACTTGTAACTCATATGTGTTTACTACAAAAGAATAACAGTAGTTGGACTATGTAGCCTTTTATGCTTTCATATGTTCAGTGACTTTGCAGTGTAAAACTGGCCTGGGCAACTGTCTCTAGGTGGCCCTGCTTGAGCAGGGGGGGTTGCACCAGATGACCTCCAGAGCTACCTTCCAACCTCAACCATTCTGTGATTCTGTAAAAAAAAAAAAAACGGACTTAGAGAAGATCTCGTCTGGTTAAATTACCTTATTTTAGACAACACAGGTCTGCCAGCTTAGCAGTCAGTGATGAGGTAATAATTTTAAGAATAAAGTACTGCATAGATTCACTGTTTTAAACATAGACTGTATTGAAGGTCAAAAACTAAGGAAATCTTAATGAAAATTTCCATCTGTGCTTAAAGTGTTAGATGTCTCAGAAAAGTATGTAATGACCCAAAATATTGAAGCAAAATTGAGTCAATGAAGTATGGCTTGAAAGATTGAACTCTGAAATCTATTTTAACATTTAATTCAAAAGGTTGTTTAGGTGACTTCTATAGACATTATATTTATTTGAATGGTGGGAATATAGAAAGTAGATTTGTTTTTACAAGTGGTTAAAAGTCAGTGTCAAATTAGGGGATTGATTCTGTTTTACGGGATCTTTTGCAGTGTTCATTATAGCATGGTACAGCTTAGAATATTTTTTGCATAATTTTGCAGATATTAATGAGTATAAAACACCTGTATAATAGTGAGTGATTCCCAAAATATATCGTTATTTTAAAAAGATAGGATTCTCATTCCCACATCTGTCAGTGATGTGTAGAAAAACAGTGATCAGGAAATTTGAAAACAGCTATGCAACTTCACATTTTCCTTTCTTACTGCTGAGATTGTCAAATTTGAGCCACTGAGTTAAAGTTTTGCATAGTGAGATGTTCTTTATAGGTAAGCAAAGTACTGTTTAGAGGTAAAATCTAATCATGTCTTTCCTTTGTCATGAACGTAACTAAGGTAAATCAATTTTCGTGCCCTTTTTCCTCAGTCTTTACTTGATTTGGTTAGTGTGTTGGGGTTTTTTTTAGCTTTTTTTAAAACTTAATTATTAGTTTTTCTAATAATGGATGAGATTATCTAATGATACTTTCTCACTAGTTGACTGCTTAAGAATTTTGCTGCTGCTTGAATATTCACACAGATTGTAACTGAATTGCATCATTGCCTCCTGCAGCTGCATGTTATATTGCTTTATTTAGGCTGTTTACTGCACAATTGCAGTTTTTCCTATCAAAATGAGTATTAGAATTCCATAATTCTTATGTTTTGAATGGGTCTGTTGGTAATTCAGTATTTTTTAGTTTTGTGTGCAGTCACGTGATTCATACCTTTCAGCTAATTCCCTGCACATGCATTTAGGTCACAATTAGTTTTTTATATATTAATAGAAAAGCCTTTTTCTTCCCCTTTCTCTGTCAAAAATATTTTCAGAAAAATTCCATTCAAAAACAAATCTGAAGTTTAACCTGGAACTTAATTGTTGTCTAAAATCTTATGAATATCATGTCCTTGAAATGATTATTATATGACAAAAACAAATACAACCCCAAAGTCTCTTTTTCTAGAGGAGTAAATACTTTATTTTGTTACATTCCAGTACTCAGGGAGGATAAGATTCAAAAGTGCCCCATGGGATGAGTGATGAATAATTTTTATTGTCGTTAATTTTGGTGAAATGGAGTGGAGACGTTTCGATTTTGGTTCCTTGCCACTCCTATTTCACTGCTTACTGGAGCAGAGGTTTTAGAATCATGCTAAAGTTTGTTATATTTTCTGTCATGTTGGGAGTAGAAATGGAGTAGTCATTGCTGTTCCTTGAGTAAGATGATTGCAAATTGAGAGCTTCCAGGTACTGCTTAGCATGAGAGGTGGGTCCTTGAACCTTCCTACAGGTTTGGGGCCTTAGATACAATGTTTTTTGTTGTAATTTCCTGTCCATATATATTTCATCACAAGTGCTTTGCCTCCTTGAATATAGACTCTATTTCAGCTGTGAAGTACATCCTGAGTAAATGCAGAGTTTTTGCAGGCAGTTTATGTGAGTTTATATGGCGCTTTATTAGCGTCACCTTACAGACAAAAGTGAGTGTAAGAAAAGAAAAAAAAAAAACAAAGCAGAACAACCAACCTCACTCTTAAATTTTAAAAATAAACAAGACTTTTCCTTTTCCCTCAAAGTAAACATGTACGTGATGCCATTGTATTGAGATGCAGATTTTGTAATGGCTTACTGCAGGTTTTATTTTTGTATTTTTTAAATAGTGTCTGAGGGACTCAGGTTAGGAGGTAGACAACTTTTTTGTCAATAGGCCAACAGTCCACTCAAATATATCTTGCACTTCTACTATGCATTAGAGAGTTCTAATGAGTTTGTACATTCACTTGTTCTTAATCCCAGCAAGGTTTGCTATATTAGGGTATGTATATGGGCAGAAAAATATTCCTTAACTGTCTCTTTTTCACATGTAATGTTTGGTGGAGCTCTTTAAAGAAATACATTCAGATTCACAGTTTCCTGGTAGATGTTTGGTCAATCTGATTATTAAGCATTAAAGGTGAGTTTCATTTTAGCTTTAGGTATTATTTTCACTCTGTGATTTCTTGCCTTGAGTCGCTTCTTTTTGAAAGAGCAGAATAAAGCTGTTTCTGAGGATCGCGTTATCATTTTAAGAGGTTTATTGGGCGCCTTACTATTTTGTTGTTGTGCAGCCCATTCTTTATTTTGTTCTCCTGTGTCTTTGTCTACTGAGATGCTCTGGAAAAGGTGACACTGATAATTATTTTTAATTTTTCTCTCTCTTCAAGTAGAAGACAATATAGAAAATCTTTGTCTGGCTTGCACCAAGCTCTATCAAGCCTTGAATGAAGGAAATATGCTTGGAAAAAAATTTAAAAGAAGAAGTGTGCTTCTGAAGATATTATATAAACTTGTAGACATTGATTCAGATCTGCTTTGCCTGAAGCTGGCAAAGATTATTCTGGCTGTAAGTGTTTTAAAATGCTGTTTGGTAGAATGTGAAGCTCAAAATTGTGAATTACAACTTGGATTTAATTTTTCATTTCATACTTGTAAAATGTGTCTAAACTAACCCTTTCCTAAGCACAATTTCTTGCCATACAGATATTAGTCTCCCATTCATCCAGACTGGCACTTGTTGGAGCCTATTTTTGGCAGAGAAATTATGTCTGAGGGAGGAAGGAGGGGCACAAAATAGGATAGCTAGTGTATGGTGGCAGGAATATTGCTTAGGCATGGAAAAGAGACAGTGTCCTAAGCTGGGACACACATGCAGGGATTTAAACAAAACAATAATTTTAAAAAGTGCACATGGAAATGAAGCGTAGTTTTTGAATAATATCTTGACCTTATTAAACACCTTTATCTGAAAATACCAAAACAGTTTTTTTGTAAAGTGAGTAAGTGTAATTATCTCTTTCTCTAGTATTTCCAGTTAAAACTCTCAATTAAGTTGGTGCTTTTGAACCTATTGATTCAGTTTTTACTAAGTATGTACAGTCACTGGTGAAAGGATATGGGCTAGCATTGTGTTGTAGACATTTTAGTAATTAGTGTGTGTCAGGGGGAGGGACTCCTTTAAGGTAGCGTGTGTTATTTTAGTCAGAAGATAAAATTATATATTCAGATACTGCACAGACGTTAAGTGCTGCTTATGGAAGAAAAAAGTTTTGTTACGGACATTTTTCTGTGGAATCTTTTAAAAATCATCACCAAGAGAAGAAATTGCCCTTGAAATGCAGAGAAGAGATTCGTCATTGTATTTTTAACACTTTTACTTCCCTTTCATGATCTCTCAGTGACCACTAGTACATTATAAGATCTTGTTTTCTGATATTTGAGAATAACTTTCATTATGACACATACTCTTGTGCTGGAGTTCTTTGTGGTATGGCCATAGATGCCAGACCAGTGAATCCTGTGCAGAATTTCTTTCTAAGAGTGAATTAGAGAAAAAAACATGTGTAAGGTATTGATATACTACCAGCAGAAAATACATAAAAAGTTGATATATAATCTGTTATTTTAAAGTCAGTCAGCATGGTTTGCTAAATAGAGCTTAAACTAGCTAGGTTTCAGAGTCCTTTAATTCTGCAAACTTTTCAGTTTGGCTCGGTGTACTGTCAGGATTTCATCTGGAATTTAATAGATCTGTGAGAATACAAGTTTGGCATGCTGTCTGAACTTGTAAAATGTTATGGTGCATTTTTGTATGTGGATTTTAGTTGTGATTTTTATGTTTTTTACTTCCTTTGCAGATGAAAGTGGATGGAAAAAATCTTCTCAGTGTTTGCAAGCTTGCATTTAAAATTTGCAGGAATGAAAAAAATGATTACATGATTCAAAATGATAGATTATTGGGTATGTATTCTGTTCTTGTATATAAGTTAGGTGTTGAAATTCAGTAGTTAGATTGATCATCTTTCAAGAAACATTCTCAGAGTTAACACACTAAAAATCACCTACTAAATCAAACTAACGTTCCATCTAGTCCAATATTCTGTGTCTAACGATGGCAATAGGGGATGCTGTTTAGGGAGAGCATGGAAGCCTACATATTTTCTGTGATCCATTTCCCCTGTTCTGCCCCAGCATCCAGAATTGTTACATTCTATTAGGGACAGTAGATGGTGCATCCCCGCCTAATCCTTTTTAGTCTCTGTTTATAGTTCTTTTGTTCATTAATTTGCCTAATTCCTTTTAAACTTTCTGATTCTGTCTGCCTCTACAATCTCGTAGAGCAACAAGTTCCAGAAATTCTCTGTCTGCTGTTTTAAACCTATCTACTTTTCATCATGCCACTGCTTGTAGTTTTGCAGGATTTTTAAGAGTTTCTACATTCAGCTTACCCTCCACTTCATGATTTTTTAGACCACAGTTGTATCGCGTGTCTCTGCCTTCTCCTCTTCAGATTGAGGCATCTCAGCCTTTTAGCTCTCTCTTTGAAAGGATACTGTGTCATTCTGTCAGTTGTTTTAGTAGCCCTTCTCTATACCTTCTCCAACTCCCGTAGATCCTTCTTAGATGTACAGAACAAAACTGTCTATACAAGTCAAGATGTGTCCGCACCAGATTTTACAGAAGTGAAATAATGCTGTGTTGCTGGCCATCATCAGGAAGGATGAGAATAATCATTGAGAATAATCACTGGCTTTTTTAGCTGCTGCTGCACATTTAGCCAATGGTTTTGGGGAATTGTCAGCAATGGCTCTAAGATCTCTTTCGTGATTGTAACTGTGTTTGTGTCATCCACACGCACCTTGCAAATATGAGAAATATGAAGAAAATGACAGTGTATGAATGATACTCATTATCTATTGATGGTCATCCCTTTCATTAAAACTTCATTATGTTTTAGTAATGTAGGCCTTGACCTTGCAAGCATTTATTGCAAGTGCCTAAGTTAAAGCATATGTGAATATCTGCATAAATAGATGAGAGTATTGATGGTCTTAAAGTTTAGTGTGTGAGTGTTGTCAGAAATAAAGACCAGATAAACCTTTCCAGTTTTAAGATCAACAGGAAAGGACTCGGAGAAAAGAGTACAGGTCAGATGGCTCAACTGACTTTGGCTACTAAAAACTAGTTTTGTAGAGATCAGCATCATACAAAAATCTGGACAAGCTGAGTGACTATGTCTGTGCAAGCATTGTTTGGGTTTTTTTGCTCTCATTTCCATCTTCATTCACTTTTATTTCCCTTGCTCTTCTTTCAATGTATTTTAAAAAATAATGAAGAAAAGAACACTTTTGGTAGGGTTTTGTTTGTTTATTCACTCTTTATGTTTTGGACCCACCTTATCCAGGCCAAAGACATGAACCTGACTTATCACATTAGTCATCCAGATTCCTGTTGCAGTCACTGGGTTGTAGATTCAATTTCTTTTTCTGGCCCTATGAACTATTTATGTGCAGTGGAGCAGCTCCAGAAGAAGAAATAAATTAACTGTTCATCCCAAAATAGACAACTGCTGTTCAAGACCCTGTTTGATACTAAGCAGAGCAGGGACCGGAAACTGATTTCTCACATTGCCACAACCCAAGTGATTTGACTGACCACTAGGCAGTTGGTGAGGGTGAGAGTTTGGCCAAGAGCCTAGAGCCTGTGTACTTCATCCATATACACCCATATACTTGAGCTGAGACAGAAAAAACTTTAGAAATTTCTTAAGTTTAATGAGATTAGAAAGTGTTTTTATTCAGCTGGATGGAACACAGGAAGCAGAAGTAAACATCAGTTTCAATCAGTTACTAGAAATTCAAAAGTATAAATTTTGCTAGGATTACTTATTTATTTAAGATACACCCATCAAATTCAGAATGTCTCAATTTGACTGTGAAAGATACACCGGGCTTATGCTAACAACTGTTAATTTTAATGTTTCAGGTATCTGACAGTGGTAGCATGAAGCAAAGCTTTTACAGTAACTTTACCTCCATAAAAAGTAAATCTAAAAAGGCTATGAACAGACTTCAAATGTGAGATTCGAATTAGGCACCTCTGCTTTTTAGTGCTCCATTTGAGATGCTTTAAGACATTTCATTTTTAAGAAAGTATTGGGAATAAATGTCTTTAGAGTATCTCAATTTAGTACACAAAATTCCAGGCACACACAATCACTTTTGCAAATCTGAGAATTTCAATGATTACTGCTATGTGTTTACAACTGGTGCTGATTCTTGAAGCCTGGGAGAACAAAAGTCAGGCCCGTTCTCTTATTCATCAATAATTGTTTCTTGGTTTCGATCCAAATACCCGATTTTTCTAGCCCACTTATTAGAAAGGTAAGAGTTCAATCTGAGGGGTTTTTTTCCCAATTGTTAATCTGTTCAATGATTGGAGTGTATCAAATATAAATGTTAATATTAGGCTTTCTGAATAATGATTTTCCTTTTAGATTGTTTGTTGGAGGTCCTGAGAACTGAAGATCTACAAAGAAACAATGAAGCTCTCCTGTATTGCATGGGAGCTGTAAAATTCATGTCTGGAAATGCAGTACTCGTTAATGAAATGGTCAACAAAGGAGCTGTTGAAATGTTGCTGCAATTAATGAAGCAGATTAATAATATAAAAGAAAATGATACATATTTCTCCAACTTGGGCCACTTATTAGTCCAGGTTAGCATTTACTTTTATTTCTAAAAGTACACACTTCGAGGGCAAATTAAAAATTTAATTAGAGGAGATGAGCTAACCCTGTGTGCCAATGACAGAGTTGTACCTTTATTTGAATAGACTTCTTTTTAAGATGTTTACATGAAGTTGCTCAGATCCTAAATTTAATTATCATAGATATTTTTTGTGTAGTCAGCTTTAAAGGCTTTAGAAATTCTGAAGTTAATAGAAATACTTTTAGGTACCTAATAAAACCAGTTTCTTATTATTACTTTATGGTGCTGACAATGTTCTGGATATGATAGTAAACAGATAAAAATGTGTTCCCCGTCTAAATTCTTTGAACTGAAATAATAAATACAAACCAGTTCTGCAATACTCTAGGAAATTTCGAAAAGCTTTATATTACAAGAGTAATGCATTTTCAAAAATGCATAGGAAAATATAGCTACGTTTCTTTGACAAAGTGTTTTTGAAGAACTGTAATTTAAGAAAAGGTACTTGTAAAAGCCAGCACTTTTTAAAGACAGCAGGCTCAAAACTGTCTTTTCATGTATGAGGTACCTTGATGAGTGGTGGCTATGAAAACTAATCCTTTGCCCTAAAACTGTTTAAACCTTAGTGTTTTAGAAAAAAATAGTTATGTAGCTATATCTTAAGTTATACATAGGCGGTGGGTTTTTTGTATTTGTCAAGGATTTGCCAGGTAGTTCCTGTCATTTGTCTTGGAAGTTATTGATGTAAAGATTAGTGAATGGTGTAATTGTAAGCTTTTGTGGACTTCACAAGAAAATATATTGGACAATTTTTGAGGTAGTGTTTACACTAAATTTCTCTAATAATTATGCCGGATTTCTTTAATTCCCTACTAACTTACAACTAAGAAATTTTATACTACTTGAAATTATATGAGAAAATGGATAGCTTACACGACCATGTTACTATTACTGATTTTTGTCTGTTTATTTTAGTGGAGCTATGAGGTATGTCTCTGCAGAATAGTGTGTATCATCTTAACACAAACATAAACAGATTGGGAGATGCTATGAAGCACTGAATGAAAGTATGTGGCTGTCGTGGTTTGGGCCAAATTGGCCTAATCCGGTGGAACGACAGATGCTCTCTCTCTCCTGCTCCGCTCGGGAGGCAAGAGAGAGAGAGAAAAAGAGACTTAAGAGTTTAGAAGGATCTAAACTACTTTAATGAAATATTGATAATAAAATAATAAAAAGAAAAATAATGAAATATATACAAAACCGTATCAAGCTCCCAGGATGACAATCACGTCACCAGCAGGTGCTGGGGAAGTCCCAGACTGGACTCGGTGACGGACGGGAACTGGATTCCGGATCTGGATTCAGGATCGGGATCAAAGGCAGACGCAGAGACAGAGTCCTCCCAGGACGCCGGCCATTGAAGAAAGAGGGCTGACCCTTTGATCCCTCAGCTTTTATACTGAGCATGAGGCAGATGGGATGGAATACCCTTGTTGGTCAGTTTTGGGTCACCTGTCCTGTCCACTCCTCCCCGCAGGTGTGACCCCTCTACGCTTTTCCGCTTCCGACCCTCCAACGGGGCAAGTAACAAATTTGGCTGGCCTTGGTTGTTATAGCAATAAGTATAAGCAAGAGCCTCTTTGCATACCGTTCCTTGGCCTCAGTTATAAACATGGGTCTTATCACTCTGAGAGCGAACAGTTTTCTGCACAACATGCTGTTAATTTCAGCAGTTAGAAGAGGCCTAGCTAAAAAGAAAAGTTACTGAACAAAAATTGGTCCTGTTTTACCTCAAACCAGGACAGTGGCTTAATACTTTTATTTGGCTAATGAAGTCCCAAAGTGGCAAATTGCTGGACACTGGGAGAATATATGATGAAACTGGAAATTTTGTGCTTGTTGTGTCCCTGTTTTCTTTCCTATCTGGTTCTGTCATCATTAAGTTCCTATATGGGTCAAAAAATTCTCTTTTATACACTTCTGTCTTTAGAATTGGGAATGTTAACTTTCTTGTGGCACTGTGAATTATCCAAACAATTCTAAAATCTTCTGTGCCATTTTGTTGGTATCATACCTTATATTCTATACAAAAATTGTATATGGGATTTCCAAGCTGTGTTTTTCAAGAGGAGGTGTACAAACTTCAGGTCTGCGTGTAATCAAGATTTTAATGACCATATTTTTCTTGCATGCTGCTAGTTAGACAGACTTTTTAAGTCCCGATACTACTGCAGTACTGCCTTAAGCTCTCAGTTTAGGTAGAACCCCCCTTTTGAAAAGTATTGAGGAGGGATTGGGTGTCCAGAATAGATTCTATTCTCAGTGTAATTTGCAAGGTGATAGACAGTGACTTAAAACACCAGAACTATAAGTAAAGTAAGATTAGATGAAGAAGTAGGTTATGATGCCTCACATACAGAAGCTGTGCAGCCATTTCAGTGAGTGGAAATTTAGATCGTAGTTTTGGTAGGCATTTTGAAACCTAAATTAGAGATATGTATCCTGTATCTCTTTTCATGTCTGTATAGTTTAAAAATATGTATCCTTCTGAGAGCAGGAAGGCAATGGTTAAAAGCAAAGCATATTGCTTTCTGATGTTTGCTGGCTGCTGTGGGGAATCCTGTTGAGTAGAAAGAGATGGAAATTTATGTTAAATAGATATAAAAAGAAGTTTTTGCCAGTTGGGGCATTTAAAACTAACAAATGATGTCCAAGTAATAAAACTAATGAATCAGATTATTTTTAGCTGTTAGACTAGCTGTTTGAACTTCCCCATGACTTTGCAGAAATCTTTTTTCTTCCATTATTTGTATGGGGATAAATTTAGTTTTTTAAATCAAGGGTTTAATTTCCAAATATGTGAAAGAAAAGTGTTACATTTTACACTTTTTGGGGGGTCATTATTATCTCTGCTGTTTTCAGTATGATTGGAAGTGTAGCAAAACTATTTTGTACAGTTCGAATAGATTGGCTGTTTCTAAGAAGGCCTCGAGTATTTTGTGGAAAAGTTTGTACTGACAACTGTCTCTTACTGAGGTTGCAGTTCAACTTGTTTGTATTATCTTCTGTAGTAGTACAGATACTTCATTTTTTTTCCTGTTGTGAGAAAAGTAGTGATTCCTGCGTCTATGGAATTCCTGTGTGACTTTCTCATATCAGTTTCTTCAACAAATTACATTTATGTGCACCATTTCTTCCATGTGAGTTAATTGTTCAGTCATCATAGGCAGATGTAGGAATAGTTCTGTTTTCAGGGTTATAGTAGCGAAGAAAGTTTCTTCTGTGATTCATGTCTTCAGAATAAAGGAAGTTTTTGTGGCATACTTTAACTTGTAGCAAAAGATCAAATATCCAGTGACATACAAAAATAATGAATGAATAAATACAAGTCTTCAGGAATAGAGGGCAAATTATATTGGAGGAGAATAACACTTTAAGTAGGCACAGTGGTCTCTGAGGGAGGCTCTGCCATCTCTTAATCTTGATAACTGAAGTAACTCAGTTAACTGGGACCAACTCTTCATTGTTTAACTGTATAATTGCACAATCACCAGATGGCAGTGTTATAGATAAACTTGCCAGGTCATTTATGTGGCAATAAAGTCCGTCTCTGATTTCTTCATTGTTACACAATGGATTTTATGCATAAGTCCCACAATACAATAATAAAAATGTTTGTAATAGTAATTATTTTTCCTTAATAGAGGACCTGAAACCAAGGTCATCTTTGACTCATTTTATGTTGCTTCACCTAGTAGTCTGATTATATTTATATGAAACGGGGTAATGCTTATTCAAAAGCCAAGGGTAATGCTTATTCAAAAGAAATGTCACTGACAAGACCTAACAAGTACTTCGTGTTCCTTAATTGAAAAGCACTTAAATGTCTTTTCCTTTAAAAATAGCATTTTTCTGCTGTTAAATTTTCTGGTTTGGGTGAATTTGATCTTTCATGTGGCAACATAAGGATTAGGACTGGTGGGGATTGCTAGGGCCAAGTCTTACGCATTTCTCCTTGAATCACGGTGTCTGCTTGAAACAATCAGAGTATCTCTTGAATTCTGCTGTCTGGCTAGCTTCTATTATTTTTTAATTTGTACTCTTCACATTTCACTTGTGTACTAACTGTTCTTTTGTGGATATATACTTCTATGAACTTCTGAATTTCATTGTCTCACACATTTAAGTGTATATGCTATTTTGCATTGCTTTTCCTTTCCAACCTGTCTTTGTGCGAGGATGCCTCGGTAGAATTTACTGCTGGAGGATTTTGAACTGCCTAACTGTCTCAGGCAGTGAAAAATTTTGCTCTCTTTTTGGAGAGCATTTCGTATTTAGTGCTGAAGTTAAATCTGTTCACATATCACATTCACATTATCACATAATTTTTTTCCCTCTGTACCTTGCTTATCCATTTTGACCCATTGTTCCTTCGCTTTTTGGTCCATTACAGAACATCGTGTGGTAACATGTATACTTTTATCAAATTTGTTGAAGTAGGACAGCAAATTTGAAAGCTGCTGGAGAATTGACAGAGTAGTGCATAGAATCCCATGAGCAAAAGCTCCTCAAACACAACTTAGCCTGCTCTTTGTCAGATTTTTCCTTTAAAATTAGCAATTGCGTATCACTGGACAAGAAGTCCAATTCAGTGATAAGATACTTAATTTCTAGAGTTTTTTGTGATTACAAACAATTTGAACAGATAGTCTTTGTGCCTTATCAAGCTACATTTAAAACCAAATTGAAGTTAAATACCTTACTCTTAGAATAAGGAAAATTTGAAGAATTCTCATATTCACATTAGATTAAATGACTGCACGTTAGTTTTATAGTAAGTTCTGGTTTAGATCAACAGCTAACTTGCATGTCATTGCCTGTCTGGCTTTGGCATTTGAATACCCTTACCTTGGAAGAGAACCAGAACATTTCAAAATATGCAATAGCTAATTCATTTTGCTTATCTACAAGTGATAGATATTGTATGCTTAAAAATCCTTGAAATAGAACAGTGTCTTCTGAAAATATTTTGCTTTCCTCAAAATAAACTTGAGGACTTACGCTTTTCATTTTTATACTGTTCAAATAGTGGATTTCACTTGATCTTGATTAACTTTTGCATTTTTTAATCAAAATAAATTTTATTGTCTTTTAAAATCAATTCATCTTAGTTTGCAACTTATAGTTATTATAAAAATTTACATGTCAGTATCAATTTTCAAGACTTAAATGTAAATTTGCAAAGTCACACATTTGCAAAAAATCACTTTAACTATCCACAGCGTTTCACCTAATTTCCAATTGGTATATGGTTGTATAGGTGCATATGATATTTTAAAACATATGAAAGATCATGTTTCCCTCAAAGAAGGAGGTTACATGCAGGCAAAGACCAGTATCAATCTTTCATTTTCAAACAATTTATGTCAATATACACAATTTTGTTACTTACCTGTTTCCTGTTATAATTTATTGGTAGATACATACCTGCAGAATGTTAACAGGGCATTCAGAGTGCCTTAGACATTATAAATGAGATCTGAGCTTTATTAAATTTTCAAAACAGTGTGGATTCTGTTGTAAGCAGCTGTGATTAATAAATCTTTAAATATTCTATATGCAGCTGACAGCTACTTTGCGAAACTTGGCTGACTTACCTCTGGCAAGATGCCAACTCATTTGCAATGGTGCAGTCTCTGAGCTCTGTGTGGCGCTAGAGCAGCGTATGAGCGATAAGGATGTATGCACCTATATTGTCAGGATATTCAGGTATGTATAGAACACAGTGTTATTTCTGCATGCAGTCAGGTCAGTGTTTCTGCTTCGAGTGACCTCAAAGAGGGCAGGATTAAGCACTAAAATTGGAAGTTTTACATTGAATTGTTTTTTTTAAAAGCTGTCTGTTGTTTTTAATGATTTTGTATGATAATTGTGTCTATTAATACTTATAGAATTGTTTAATTGTAGCCATACAAAGTTGGATTCATTGTCCTTGTGAGAAGTGTTTTATTGTATTGTGTCATTCTTTGATCCCACAGATTCTGATGGAGATTTTTAAAGTACCATTCCTTGTATTTTAAAGATGCATAAATTATTAAGTATTCATTAATCCTGTTTTTAGAATTAATAATATTTTATTATTAAATAGCATGTTTTGTAAAAATGAGTGAGAGAAATTACACAAGCTTAAGTTATATCGGGGACTGTGTATTGTGAAATAAAATATAAAAGAGAAAATGTGATCAGTGTTCATTGTTTTGAGCTGTCAGAGAGTGTTTGAGGAGATTAATCTGTGGGATCAGGGCTTGAGTGTGCAGATGGAAGCACTGAAAGAATCTCAGTTTTATGAGCAGCTCAGTGGCTACTTCCCAAGATGTGCTTTTTAGAGGGAGATCAGTATGAGTGAATCACCCAAAAAGATCCTTTTGTAGTCTGAATAGTTCTTCAGTCAGAAATCTTCCAGTTACCAAGCACCAGCTTGCAATATCCAATGCTAAATGGACTTGCAGGCAATTTAAGGATTTTGAAGAAGTTGTGAAATTAACTGTTGGTAATTTAAGGAGGAGTTGGGTTATAAGCACGATTAATGAATGCAGTTTGCCATCGCTGCATTGTTATTGTATTGAGTCATGTTGCCTGTGGCTCCATGTTCATTGAGATTCTGCTATGGACTTCTCTTTCTATTTAGCCCCTCCAAATTATCCATCATGTTCTCCTTGCTAGATGAGATTGGGTTGTGCTTTCAAGAGCAGCCACACAAGGGACTGCCATTCCTTCCTCTCCACAGTTAAAAACAGGCAAATCTAGTCCTTTGCCATTTGTGCTATCTATAAAGTATGTGAATTACTTCCCCCAATTCCATGCCACCTTGTCCACATCTGTCTCTCTAATTTTGTTCCTAAAAATGAGTTGAGTTCTAGCAATGATTGCAGCACTATGAGCATATTTACTTCTTCTAAGGAGAGAGCATTTCTTCTACTTGGAAAATGCCATGAAAAGTGGGGTAATGGGTTTGTAATTACATGTAATCGTGAGCAAAAGTAATTTGTCTTATTTAAAGTTCCTATTGCTTCAATTTTTTTTCTTGAGTTTAGTGAACTGCATGCTCCGAAGATACAAATTAGCCATAAAATCAATTTAATTAGCTTCCTGGAAATTGCAGTCACAAAAAAATATTATACTATGCAGTACAGAGCACAGATTTGAATTTTGTTTTGTCTTCTAGTAATACAGAATGATTATTCTTTTCTCTCAGTCAGTAACTTTAGGCTGCTTCTTTGTAGAGAATATGTTCAGACTATTCAGATTATTAATTTCTCTAAGTCTGTAAGTCTTGCTGTAATTGGTTGTAATTGAACATCAACACAGATGTTGGCTGGTTTTGACTACATGGGAAGTAAGAGGTTTGTTCTGTTATTGCAGCATTTCTGATATGACCAAAACATGTTCAATTTTTGTAATGGTCAAGGTGAGCAGTGTAGGACTGGAGCAGCTGTTAGGGAATACACAGAGGTAAAATCGTGACTGCAAGAAGGCACGTTCTCCATATTTGCTGGTGAGAGATATGTTCTGTTAGTGCTGTTGCTGGGCTCTACTAGATGTGCACTAGGAAGGGACCCTTTATTTCATCTCCTGTCCGACTTCCTATGTCATCTTGAAATTACAGTTCTCACATTTAACTCTAAGAAGTGCTACTGTTAGCATACTGTGCCCATATGGCAAGCAGGTTGGGAAGCTCCTTATGTTCGCTTCTTCCCATAATTCACTGTGGCAAGGATAGCTAGACTTCTGTTGTGCTCTTATGTAACTGCGTATGCCTCCACTAGAAGTCAGAGTATTGGCATTCATTTCATTTGTTGCTCTGAGAGTCAAAACCAGAGTGATTTTTTTAAAAAATCTTTTGTGGAAAAAAGTGCTTTCATTCATTCATATTTTATTTTTATACCTTTGTAGCAAACTTTCTTCCTACAGTGACTTCTCTGCAGCTTTAGCAGACTGCTCCAGATGTTACATCTTATTTTTAGCCCTACTAAACAAACACCAGAAGCAGCAGGTTAGTTTTTTCATCTCTTGCTTTTTATATATTAATCCTCTGATATGTCTGTGTATTATTGCATATAAGCTTGTTTTCAGTGACCTACTTTTATGCATTTACCAAGTAAAAATTTTAAATGGTTGACAGCCTTTCTAAGTGGTAAATAATTGAAATGAAATAATTTAGATTAAAAATCCAAAGCAATACAGAGAACAGATAGTTGATTAACTTGTCTATCCTTTGCATGTGTAGAAACAGTCCATTGAGTACTTAATTATTTTTCTTAGTTTTAAAAAATACTTTTTAAAGCAAATAGTTTATTTGAATATTTAATAGTAGGAAATTGTTGGGATTTCTCCTGCCCTCCTCCCCTGCAAAAGAAGTGTAAAATTTCCAGAGGGAAGCAATTTGAAAGCAGAGGAAAATTTGTTCCTTGATAATTGTCTTATTTGGTATTGGAATGTATCTCTCCTTTACCAGGGAAAACCATACGCCTAAAATACCACGTTTGGAACATTCACCTGGAAATAAATACTTAGAGTTTGTCAAAATGCCTTGTATTACAAAATAAAATTGTAAGAGTATACTTGCTACCAAATTCATTAGAACGTCAAGGGTCGGGTGTTGCTGTATTGTCCTGCTATATCATAGTGATTTTTCCTACGTTTACTGGAGCACCAGACTCTGGGAGTTTGGTGCAGGATCACAGTTTTAAAGATTGCAATGTGGAGTGGAGTGCCCCATGTATGGCAAATTACTCAGCTCTATTGTCAGGTAAGATTCAAGATGAAAACAATTTTTATGTAAAGCATAGACGTTCAAAGGTGGAACAAGGTTTCAAAACATAGAACATTAAATCACATTAAGATTATTCTTAAAAGTAAGGAACTTTCTTGGCTGCTCCAGCATCTAAACTAGTTTGAGGACATTTAGTTAACCTATACAGTTTATCTCAGGGTTGGTAATTCCTGGGGAATTGTTGGAAGGAGGTCTTTTGTGCTGTTATTGTTAAAGGCAGTTAATGAAGGTAACCAGATCAACTACGCTAAACAATCTATTCTTCCTCTTGCCAAATGCAAAAATAATTTCTCCCTTTGCTGTTTACCTGCATCCCTGTTTCCTGTGCTGGTCACGTGGAAGAGGAACAAATATTAAATTGTTTCTAGTCTTCTAAATGTCTGTTGATTAACATTTCTGCAGCATATCTGAGTTATTTCTAGGTTCAGGCTGCTCCTGCATTGTATAGTCTTCAAAGACACTTCAATAAAATGCTATGTAAAAGCTATGTAAATAATATAAGAAATATCAAATGCATGATATTTTACTAGATTTATAGTTATTTTTCCTTGCGAGCACTGTATTAAAAACTCAACAAATGATGGTGCTGGGAATAAGGAGCTTAAACTGAGTAACATCTTCCTCTCGATCTTCATCTGTAATTTTAAGGGGAACTTTCCTAGGGTCGTGAGATAATAGCTTTGTGTCATAATGAATTGTAGGCTCATAATCAAGTGTAGGCTCGAAGTGTTTGTTGTCAGGTAGCATTCAGAATTTAGATTCTCATTTTTCTACTTCATTAAGTGGTCCTAAAATGTGTCTTTCTTCACTAGATTAGCATTGCTTTTTGTGTTAAACTGTCAGTTGTTTTATCAAAATACAAATTAGTAAAGACATAGCTTGTGTATTAAAAAAAAGTAGTTGTTATTTTGTGATGATTATATATGCAGTGTCTTCAGAATAATTATTTCTTACTGCAGTTTTTAAACAAGCATGCAACTGTCAGTTGTCAGCTTAGTGAAGCCCTGCAGAAACAAGAAGAGGTACATGGATAATGTAACTTACCACTTTTTCTATAGTTTATAATAAACACTTGAGCTGTGAGGAGTGCAAATGTTTTTCCTGAGGTGTAGTTGGCACTGCTAATCTTTCTTTTAAAATGCTGACAGCTAGTGAGTTACAGAGTGAGTTGGTATGTGTTGAAAAGAAAACAAGTGACAGCAGTCTGAGTGAAACTGTCTGCTGTGAGAAGAAGCAGCAAAGAGGAGGATAAATCAGTATTATTAACTCAAAGCATTAAAAATCCTCAGGACTAAGAACTGATAAGGTAAGAAAGGAAGTGTGTATGTTTTCTGAATTTTCAGGTTGAACAGTTTGTGGGATCAGGTTTTTTACTGGCAATCGTGGCAGCTAGAAACATAATGGGGAAAAAATAAAAGAAAATCAGCATTCAGACTTTCTCAAGAACTTTAATAACTGACTTTAAACATAAGCATTAAATATTGTGAAACTAAAAATGTGAGCACTGGAAATAGGATTAATGACTTGCTCCCACACCACACACTGAATTCCACAGCTGCCACCCAAATAGTCTCTGTTCTTCTCACCACACTGCAGTTTCAGCTCTTTTTTTTCTCAGCTCGTTTTGTCCCTTGGGTAAAAGAGTCAGAAGGAATGGGAGAGTAGTAATTTAACTCTGTGAGAAAGACTTTTGGGGAAATTGAGTTGGCAAGACTTGCTAAATTCATGTGTCATAGTCTTAGGTAAGGAGAGGAGTGCAGAAGATTGGAAAAGCTGGATCTGCAAGGTAGGACTGGGGAATTCAGCAGTGCTTTTCTATGCATCTGAAGTACATGTTCTGTTGCACTTCACTTGTGGTTGGTTTTGGAGCTTACTTGTTTGCAGTAACAAAAAAGTCCTTGGTGGCTGCTACATGCTGTGAAAGCTGTCAGCAATGTTCTTGTAGAGCCTCTCTCTTGCAGGATGAGCTTTGCATGCTTCTGTTTCCAGTCAGCATTGTGGGGTTTTGCCCATCTCCAGAAATCTTTTAACAAGGTGCTGTTCCCCTTTCCCAGATCATTATCATCTCTAAGCTTTTCAGTTAAGCTATATAAAGGATGACTTTCTCAGGCTGTGGTTAATGTCATAAGTCATGAGGAGGCCATGCTTTTGAAACAGGGAGATTGCCTAAATAGGGAAGTAGCTTCTGTCAGTAAGTCAGACGCTACCTGAGCTTAGGTGGCCTTCTGCGGCACTGCCAACTTCCATGGAATCTTTTATCAGTGTACAGATAATAGTCTATTTTCAATCCTAAGTGCACAAACACAGGGTTTGATACTAGAATTTGCATAGAAAAAAATCTTGTGCCTGTTCTATAGAGAAGTCCCTTTATTCTTCAGTGTAGCCTACTTTTTTACTTAGGAGACATTTGTTAAGTATTTGACATCACTGGATGCAGAAATTGGCTATTCAGCAAAAGAACAGTCACACTGGGTCACGTTAAAGGTTCATCCAGCCTACTATCCATTCTCAGCAGTGGTGAAAATCAGATGCCTAGAGAACAGTAAAAACAGAGCAAGCGTATGTGATACTTTGTGTGTATACTTACCAAACCTCCAGCTCTTTCCATTTTGGAAACTTCCTCAGGCAGCTGTGGTTCTCTGTGTATGCAATAAACCTCAGTGGACTTCTTTTCCATGAAATTCTACAGTCTCCCCTCTACCTCATATAAACTTCTAACATCTTAAACATCCATTGGCAAAGAGTTGCCATAGCAACTACCCATTGCACAAATAATTCCTTTTGCTTGTTTTGTATTTGGCCTTTACTATCTTTATTTGATTCCCTCCGGCTCTTATAATGAAAACTTGGTGAATATTTAATCCCTAGTCATTCATTTCACACCACTCCTGACTTTCTAGACCTTTATCATATCCTCTTGGAGTTATCTCTTTACCAGGCTGAAGAGTCCTTGCTTACTTGGTCCTTTCTGATACAGAGTCTATTCCATACCATTATGCATCCCCGTTGCTCTTCTCAGAACTTTTTACAGTCCTGGGTCCTGTATCTTTTTTTGACATGAGGAAACCAGAACATGGTAGTTAAGATGTGGCCATATAGTAGATTTACGTGCCTGCATAAGTTTCTTTCCCAGGAATTCCCAAAATTTTATTTGCTTTCTTGACCTCCTGTAAGCATTAAACCCCCATGAGGAATCTGTCATTAACCCCAAGATTGCTCTCCAAGTGGTTATGGTTGGTTTAAAGGCTGGGATTTATACATGAGGGTATGACTGTTCTGTGGTTTTCCACATGCATCATTTTATGTTTATCTGCATTTAAATTTCATCTGCTATTTTATTACCAGTTGACTACAAATCCTTTTTCTGCTCTTTAGTCAGCCTTCATCTTTACTGCTTTGAATATCTTAGTGTCATCAGCAAACTATTCCATATCACTGCTGCCGCCCGCTTTACCATGTTGTTTATGGACAGGTTGAACGCAGCTGATCCCAGCACAGAACCCTGTGGAACTCCACTGGTCACCTTCCATCATTGTGGGAACTGCTGATTTACTCTGTTTTCCACCATCTAATCATTTATGTATACCAGGATATTCTCCCTTACAGCATGACTGCTTAGTTTCACTAGGATTTTGGTGAGTGACTTTGTCAAAAGTCTCCTGGAAAGCCACATGGGGATTATCAGATGGTTCTCTTTTACGCATGTTTGTTGATCCCATAAAAGAACTCAAGAATTGGGTAAGTCTTAAAGCTGATTGCATTTATCCGACTGTCCACTCATTTTGTTTTTCTTTTTTTATGATTTCTTCTAATTTATCTGATATAGACACCAAGCTTGAATCTCATTTGGATCTTTTTCTAGTAATAGACTCAACATTTGTTACTCTTGCAGTCCTTAGGCATCAAGGCAGTTTTGAGAGGTTGCACATCACTGTTAGTAATTCAGCTATTTAATTAATTAGTTCTTTTAGAACTGTTGGATGATTATCCAGTCCTGGTGATTTGTTACTGTTTGTTTTGTCAGTTAGCTCCTTAAAATTGTTTGCAATCGCTTCAGTTTTGGACAGATCCTCTGATGAGCCTTCCCCAGAGAAGGCTATAGCATTGAGATCTCCCCAGTTGCTTTCACAGTGGGCATGAATCAATGCAAAAAAACTCATTTAGCTTCTCTGCAATGACATTTTTTTCTCTGAATGCTCCTGTTTTATCCTGATCGTCAACCAGATCTGCAGATTCTGGCAAACTTCCTGGTCCTGATATGTTTGAAAAGATTTGTTATTATTTTTGCATCTCTTGCATCAGCTAGTAGAACTGTATTAATTTACAATTATAATTTGCATACTACTTTACCTGTTTGATTTAACAGAAAGTTTGTTTAAGTTTGTCAGAAACAATTTATTAAATGAAGAGTAGGCTGATGTTGCCTTGTCATCCTCTATAAGGAGATGTCTGGATTTATCGGGTTCACTGCCCAGCTTTCTTCCCAAATGCATCTACCAGGTAGTGGGTCCTAAATCAGTTTTTAGTCTTCTGTGAGCTAGCAGGCTTGTGAGACTTTTCCTGTCTCTGTCCAAGGAAGAGACTCATTTTTAGGGCTGTTGAATGTCCTTTTTGCTCTTAGGATTGCTGCTGTGGGGAATACTGTCACGTATAAATGCAGAGAATTTCTCTGCTTTGTTTCTGGCTTTATTTATTAGGTAAAGGCTTATCTGCATGCAGTGACTGGCCTTCCTGGCTGTTTTTTTGGTAGGCTTATGGAGAATTCTGTGATGAGCTCCCAGGAACTCACTATCTGTCTAAGTCAGTCTTACAAGTCATGTAATACTCCAAAGCAACCACAGGCTCTAAACAAAGTCTAATGTTGCAGCTATGTTTAGTTCAGATATACATGTTTGCCTCTTAAATACTTTGAGAGTATTATAGATACTCTGGTCAGTGGAATCATAGTCTTATGAGATACCGAAGATTTTTATTATTATTATTTTTACTGGGGTTTGGGGTGGTGGTGTGTTTCTGTATCCGTAGCTTGCCTCTAAAGAAATGGTCATCAGTGCTGACAGAAGTGTTCTTTGTGTTTCGGTTACTCACTTTACCCCTCTGTGCCATCCCTCATTTGGGCTGAGGACAGCTGTTTATGTGACTGTGCAATGCATCAGGTCACAGAACTGATCCAGCTTCCAATAACGTTAAAACTGAAAAAAAGAATGGCAGTCCTTTGCTGGGTTATCACCTGCGTTGCTTTCCAGTCCAGTTTGTTGAACAGCCACAGAAATAGTTCCCTGTTCACAAATACTGAGGAAACAATATGGGAGAGGAACCAAACTGTGAATGGAGAGGGGGTGCTGTTTATGGCACCACTTCCGCTGAAATGCTTGTCAAGGTAACCCTAAGAAGAACTTAAGTAGATCATGTGGTTCTTTTCTCCTACATTTCCAAATACACATTTGCAGTTGTTTCATTCCTCCTCCTTCTAGACCAACAGTATAATTGTGCCTTGGACAATTAAAAAAAGCTATGAAGGGGATATAGTAATTCACAGTTAAAGAACCAAAATATAAGATTTTGCTGCTGTGTTTTGTGTGTGCACATGCATATTCATAACTGATCATTCATTGTCTCTGGATTAACTTTTTTTTCAAGATGGAGGTATCCATTTTAGGATAAATTTTCTGACAACTCTGAAGGAATTTCCCTGCTGATAAATCTGAATAACCACAGAAGGTCACCCTTTCCCTACAATATGATTTCTGACAGTATGCTGAGCTGTTAGTGTATTTGCATCTTCCTAATACTTTGGTTGTGATTTTTCTTTGTGTCTGAAAGAAAAGGCAAGAGTGGTAAGGAATGTGCAGAATATGTGATATGTACTCAGGAACATAGAGCTCAAAGTGTCGTCAACCCGCCTTCATTGGCATATATCATATAGAAACCTGCTGTTCTGGTGTATCAAAAGATACAAGAGAGTGGATGTAATTACTAGATAGGTAAATGTTAGAATATCAAATACAAATAATAAGAAGGTGTTACTGCTTGGTGTGACAGAAACTGTCACTAAAATATTTTGCCTTATTTTTTGGTATTCATTTTTACAAAAGATGCTGAAAGCTTGGGAACAGCTCTGAAAAGAGCTAAAAGAATGATTAGAGTTAAAAAAAACAACCCAAGATTAAGCAAATTCATTTATCAATGACAAAGGTCAGACCATTAGCAAGTTGCCTATTAATAGAATCTGTACATGGAAGACATTTCTGTTAGTAGACCATGCTTTAATCTAGGAAAAAAGAGATAGGAGGAAATAGTGGCTGGATCTGTACAAATTTGAACGGGTAGTAAGAATAAAGATTTTAACCAGGGAGATCAGTAATCATTGGAGCAATGGGTATATGGTTTTCAACTTTTTTTTCAATTCATGATTTCTGAAATGGTTTTTGTGAGAGAGTGTACTCTACTTTTCATCAAATGTTGTTTTGGTGACAATGTGCTTGTTTTTCTTCGTTACCTTTTCCCAGATCTCCAGATGTCCACAAAGAAACCTAAGAATGTGAGTTCTTCATTGCCAAATGAACCCTTTTCTGAAAAGTTTACCTAGACAGATCAGGTTTTTGTGTGTAGAAATTATTGAGTAGGGTCCTGTGGCGTGTGATACACAGAAATATAAACACATTCTTCTAATTGGCCTCTCCTTCTCCTCAAATGCATTCCTATTTGTAGGGGAAGGTGGTTCCCTCTTTACTGACAAAGTACTCCCTGCTATCACTGTGGCAAAGCTTCTCCTTTCTGCTCCTTATTTCAGGTTCCTCAGTCAAGAACTTCTTAAGTTGCTTTTGATACTTCCAGGGTATTCTCCCCCTCCCCCACCCCCTCCTTTTTTCTTCCTTAAATCGAGTTTCATTTTGGGTCAGTTGTTATTTCTGGGTTTGACCAGGAATTTTCACAGCCAGAATGTCGCTTCAAGATGAATCCTTACTGTGTTTGGAAGAGATTAGCTCCAGGATAGCATAACTACTGTTATTTTTGTCTATAGGTAGACTATCAGATCCTGCAAATAAAAGTCTTTACATTTTCTTTCCAAGGCACATAATAAAGCAGAAATACAAACTTGGAAATGAAGTGTGAATTAGATTTGAATGAGCCCTAGAAGCAGTTCGTAGTGCTGGGTAGGTGGTAGAATTTTGACTACCTCCATTGAAGTTTGTGTAACATGGAAAGCATGTTTCATTTACAGCTGGAGATTCGATAGGAACCCAGCTGCTGGCATCTGAATTTTTTTTTCATACTACCCCTCCCCTTCTGAGGGCCCAGACACCAAACAGACTAACAACAGGTACTTGGCCAGTGTGTACAAACTCTAGAATGGACTCCCCTCCCTTATTTGTCTCATTTTAATTAGAAATTACTGACCTAATTGGTTTTCCTTTCCTACTGATAAGTAAACCTGTACTATTTGTACCTCTGTTCATAGAGTCATAGAATGGTTAGAGTTGGAAGGGACCTTAAAGATCATCTAGTTCCAACCCCACTGCCATGGCCAGGGACACCTTCCACTAGACCAAGTTGCTCAAAGCCCCATCCAGCCTGGCCTTGAACACTTCCAGGGATGGGGCAGCCACAACTTCCCTGGGCAACATGTGCCAGTGTCTCACCACCCTCAGAGTATAGAATTTCTTCCTAATATATAATCTAAATGCACCCTCTTCCAGTTTAAAACCATTACCCCTCGTCTTACCAGACGTCCCTCCCCATCTTTCCTGTAGGCCCCCTTTAAGTACTGGAAGGCTGCTATAAGGTCTCCCTGGAGCCTCCTCCAGACTGAACAATCCCAACTTTCTCAGCCTGTCTTCAAAGGAGAGGTGCTCCAGCCCTCTGATCATCCTCATGGCCCTCCTCTGGACTCGCTCCAACAGGTCTGTGTCCTTTTTATGTTGGGGGCTCCAGAGCAGGGTGCAGTATTCCAGGTGGGGTCTCACAAGAGCGAAATAGGAGGGACAGAATCATCTCCCTCCACCTGCTGGCCACGCTTCTTTTGAGGCAGCCCAGGATGTGGTTGGCTTTCTGCGCTGCAAGCAGATTGCTGGCCCATGTTGAGCTTCTCATCTCCCAACACTCCCAAGTCCTTCTCTCAGGGTTGCTCTCAGTCCACTCTGTGCCTAGCCTGTGTTTGTGCTTGGGATTGCCCTGATCCATGTGCACTTGACCTTGTTGAATTTCATGAGGTTTGCATGGGCCCACCTCTCAAGCCTGTCCTGGTCCCTCTGGATGGACCACACAGCTTGGTGTCATTGGCAAACTTGCTGAGGGTGCACTGAATCCCACTGTCCATGTCACCAGCAAAGATGTTAAACAGCACAGGTCCCAGTACTGACCCCCGAGAAACGCCACTTGTCACTAGTCGCGCCTTGGACATTGAGCTGTTGACCGCAACTCTTTGAGTGCAGCCATCCAGCCAATTCCTTATCCACTGAGTGGTCCATTTGTCAAATCCATGTCTGTCCAATTTAGAGACAAGGATGTCTTGTGGGACAGTGTCAAATGCTTTGCACAAGTCCAGGTAGGTGGTGTCAGTGGCTCTTCCGTTATCCACCAATGCTGTAACACCGTTGTAACACAATTTGCCTTAGTGAAGCCATGTTAGCTGTCACCGATCACCTCCTTATTTTCCATGTGCCTTAGCCTTAGTTTCCAAGAGGATCTGCTCCACAGTCTTGCTGGGCGCAGAAGTGAGACTGAATGGCCTGTAGTTCCCCAGATCTTCCTTTTTTTCCTTTTTAAAAATCAGGGTTATGTTTCCCCTTATCCAGACAGTGGGAACTTCACCGGAACTTCATCATGCTTTACGCTGAAAGGCAGGTACACTTTAATTGCCAAGATAAACTGCCGTCAAGTTCTGTGACTCAGCAAATACATTGGGTACCTTTGGTACTGGGCCAGTGCAAGGAATAGATTTTTAGAAGTAAATAAGCAAAGAATGTTTCATATCACTGATCAAATGTATATGTTCCAGTTGTCAGAAAAATAAGATGTAAATGCTGATGGAGCATGTGGTGCTATTACTGCTTTAAAAACAAAAATGTCACAGTTCCTTCACAGATTGGAAGCAAAGAAAAAAATTAATTCTCCTTCTCAAGCTTTTCTTGTTATGTTTCTTCAAATTTGTTTGTATAAGTGAAGCTGTGTGGTCTCATATATAACCTTCCAGTCAGGTTTGGGTACTCTTTGAACACCATGTCTCACATGAATGCCCCGTTATAAAAAGATGAAATAACTGAGTGTAATTCTTATCCTTAATCTGTCTTTTGTGCCATACATGTTAAAACCTCCATATGATATATATTAATCTGATAGATGTAATGTTTCTCTAAGTGTGCAAGAATGTCTGAAATTCCATATGCAGTTAATACTCCAAACATTTGGAGATGCATAATAATCTCATTTATTATACTGATTTTTTTGTTATGTACAGAAAGGCCTATGGGCCTTGTACAGGTTTAGTCTTGCAAGCAGTTTCAAAATGTCATTCATCTTTACATGTATTTCTTTACACAGCAATTCTAAGCTGGTGTTTCTTACTCTTGCAGTGCTTACCCTATGAGCGTTTAAAAAAAATATAGCCAAAAATAATGCAAACCCTTGAGTATTATACTACTCAGGAGAAGTTGTACCAGCTTTTTTCTTTGACTCTTCTAGTTAAATTTTCACTGGAAGATAATGAAACTTCAGTAATATGCTATTAAAACCGGATGTGCTTAGCTAAAAAGAAGTATTTTATAAGTTTGTTTTGCTAGCCTGTAGGTGGAAAGCACAGTTGAGATCACACTTCTCAAAATATCAGTTGATTGCTGTACAGTACCTGTTTGTCTGTTTTCTGATTGGGTAGAGCTGTTGCTGGGCTGATACTGTTTTGACCAAAATTAGAAAGTCAATATAAACGAGTCAAACTAGACTGCCTGCTTTTTTCAGTTCTCTCTTCTGATTCATCAGTTGTTTATTTCCAATTCTTACAGCCTTTGTGAATTGGGGGTTGTGGCAGCAAAGGTGAAAGCTCTTAGTGGTTAGTCATAAATGTTCATAAAAATTTGACTTGATGACATTTAGATGCTAGCAAAAATATGATGCCTAGTTAAAAAAAAAGTGGAAGTGGGTCCTACAGAGATATCATGTTAAATACACGGATACGAGAACCTATTCCTCACTTAGGAGACTGCCTGCTTATATTCAGGGATAGCATTCATCTTCTTGACCCTAAGAGGATGTTACTGCCAATGTCTTGTGGCACAGGCTTAAGACCTGAGACTTACTGATGAAGGCACATGTGAAAGAAGGATTCGCTGCTTATGTACACTTTTTTTCTTCAGTATTAGTAGGTATACTTTAACAAGTGGGAATGTGCCTGGTTAACTTATGCTAGTAATACCAGGGAGGATTAGAATATCTGTGAATATAACTATTATATTTGAAGAAAAACAGCATGTAAATTGTTTAGCAAAATTCTACGTTAATGCAAGTACAGCAGTTTAGCAGCTAAGAGTAGATGGCTGTGCTGTACTTGAAGAAATGCCGTTACTTTACCTGTACTGTTAGGATAAAGCTATGGACTTTTCTTTTTGGAAATGAGTAGGTTTTGATGCAAGTGGCAGAGGCAAATGTTTCAATTAGTTTATACTTTGGTTAGTTCAGACTTTCAGAATTTATTTTTTCCTTCTTCCATGCAGGTGGATAAGAAAAAGATGGGGATGTTGTTGAGTGCCATTCAGTTAGGATCCACTAGTCTTGCAAAAAAAAAAGGCTATTTCTCAGTATGTCCAAAGTGAAGCAACAAGAGATGTAATTCTATATCCCAGTGAACGGCAGGGATAGAAAATGCTTTGAGAGAGCAATTTGGTTTAATTATAAGATGTCAATATACCGTATAAAAATAGAAAGTAGGTTTCATTTAGCAATGATAAGAATAAAAGGGTAGCAAGAAAACATAAAATCAAAATCAGAAAAAAACAAAGCACAAAATGAGATGCAACTAGAAAGGGACATAAAAAGAAAGAAAACTTTCTGTAGTACATTAATAGTGAGAAGGCAATAAGGAAATAATTGCTGCAGTGTTCAGAAGAAGATGAGAATTATTGACAGATGCCACTGTGAATAATGAAGTGTGGAATGCCTTTACTTGCTTCTTTTTCTGAAAGGGTTAAGTATGATCAAATGATTAATCTCTACTTCAGCCTGAGTTCTTTTATCACTAAAAAATGAGCTGGAGCATATTTGAATGTCTTCAAACCAGCTAGGCCTGATGAAATTTACCCTTTGGTGTTTACAAAAGGACAGAAAGGGGTGATGTCACTGGGATTCTTGAAAAGTTATGTAGGATGGCAAGGGTGTAGGGCACCTGTCTTTAAAAGGAGAAAGAGGAGGAATTGTGGAATAACAGACTGGTCAGTGTAGATTACATTTCTGGTTAAAAATCTGGAACAAATAATTTGGCTATCTATAAGCAGTTGGACGTAACAGGGAAATGAGTAAGAGCTAACATGGATTTAACAGTAACAAATCAAGGGGAAGTTGTTTAATCTCTACAATGGGTAACAGTCCTAGAGAAGAAGAGAAGGTGGTGGTCCCTCACCATCACAACTGACATTTGCTTACTTGAAAGATTAGTAAGCTGTGGCCCATATGATTATTCTATTCATATAAAGTGCTGTTTTAAGATGTTTTAAGATTACTGTGGGCTTGGTAAAAATAGATGACCCATTAGTAATTACGCCAGTGCTATACTAGTTCTATCAGATGTTTTTAATTTCTTCTGTGACTGGTGTTATGAAAAATAGCAGCATAAAAATTATTTCTAGTTGCTGTATTTGGCATTCCTTCAGTTGTTCTGGACCTGCTATTAACTGAATTGTGAAACAAATTAAGTATTATCTTCTTTTTAAGCAGCTAATAGCTTCTGATGTTTTCCATGTAATATGGTTTATTTATTTTATTGCAGGATTTGGTTATCCGTATCATCTTCATTCTTGGTAATTTAACAGAAAAGAATAACCAGGCCCGTGAGCAATTTTTTAAAGAAAGAGGAAGTGTTAACACCTTGATATCATTATTCCAAACCTACCATGAACTTGATTTGAATGCACAGAAATGGTACCATGAAAGAGGAAGGGAAGGAAAAAAACACCCAAAGCATCCTTCAGAAGCAGAAGATGTCCTGATAAAACTGATAAGAGTGCTGGCCAATCTCTCCATTCATCCCAGTGTAGGAGCAGCTCTCGCAGCTGCCCATCGTATTGTAGAATTACTTGTTACAGTACTAGGTAATAAAATCTGTTTTGTGTGTTACCTTTGTTTAGTCTGTAAGGAAAGTTTAGAATTTCTCTACTTGACCTTCTTATCTAGGTTGAGCCATAACTAAATCTGTTCCATTGCTAAAATAAAGTCAATCTGCTGATATTCATAAACTGTTTTATGTAGAAAGCCCGTTTGAGAATGGAAGCATTGCTGCTTTGGTACTGACATTTTACTGTCTGGGGAAAAAAGCAGAAGTTTTTCATTCAGTGATAAGATTTGAAGATATGATTATTAAGGATAAGGAAATAAATTTTATTTTGAATAAATCTCACTGACAGTTCATATATAAGGGAAGTCTGTTCTTACAAGGTGCTACATACATGTGTTTGGTGGTGGTTTTTTTTTTAAGGTTTGCAGGTTTTGTCACTGTTCTGGATTAAGTATTCTTTTTGTTCCCCGCACTCATAACTTTCAGCCTCCTCGAAAAACTTCCTCTTATTTTTTCTTCTTTTTCAGATTTCCAACCTTTATCTCTTCCAGGTGGAAGAGAGTGTCCCTTTCCCTCCAAACGGAGGCTTAGGACTCCAGTTCCTTTACCACTTACTGATCCCTTTGTAAATCTAATTACAGGTTAGGACTGGGCAATCTGTTCTCACCATAACAGAGTTCAGTAGTGATAAGATACATCTCAAAGAACTCAGTATATTTTAGTGTGTGATGAGAACATTAAATATTATGTAAAGACAATCAACCTGATTATATGATAGCTTACCAGTTTTACCCACCAGCCATGGATTAGAGAAGGCAAACTCACAACTTCATCTGCACTGTCTTAAGCCCTGTAGGAGCTTCCTGGGTTGGAACTGTCTTAATCATTGTGTAAGTGCTTTTGAGCAACAAAGCTTCATTCTGCCACCCTCCCCATTTCTTGGGGACTGTATCAGTTAGTTTACTACAAAATGCTCTCTCTCCCTATGAACTTACCTCACTTTTATATCCTTCACTCTTGGTTTCTCTGGCCATAAACCTCAGATAAATGGGTATGCACAACTTTCAGACTTGCTGGTGTAATTTTACACTGCTTAACATTCTGTCAGGAAGTCTAAGAGAGAGAATCTTTCAAATATTGTTAAAGAAGTCTTTTTCTTTTTTTCAATTTTTCATGGTACCTGACATTTCAGTATAATAGTCCTTGGTATTTCTCTGTGTCTGTCACACAGGCCTATTTCTGCATGCGGATTCTCTTCAGTTCCATCTTAAAACTGCAAACAGGATCTGTAAAATGTCTTAACTAACTGGTTTTAAACCACGTTGCCTTAGTCACAATGATTTTTGTAGATGAAGAGTTGGAAAGAGTGACTTTGTATTGCAATTTTTGGATCAGTTGTTCCTGTTAGCTTCTGCCATGTTACTGAAAAACAGAATAGTTGTCTGTAGTACTGGCCATGTATACTATGATTCACTTGCTTCTGAGATATAACGTGCTGCTAAGTTAGGCTCGTGTGTGTGTGTATCTACATATGCATATGTTTTTTTGGTTTTTTTACTACCAGAATACAAGTCAGTTGATGACTGTGAGGAGTTGGTCATCAATGCTGCAACAACAATCAACAATTTATCCTACTACAAAATGAAGAGTTCTGCTGTTCAAGACAAGAAGCTACACATTGCTGAAAGTAAGGACTTTTAAACTAGTACTTTTTATATAGCGTTTTGGAAGTGAAGTTATTCATGCTTTATTTTAATACTACAGAAAATAAAGACACTTGATAGTGTTTTGTGGTATCATATTGCTGGAATATAAAGTTCATAGGGCTAAATTCTTCCCATAATGATTTCTCATTCTTTTGGAACACAATTCTATGACTTGTGTGAAAATAGTTAGGTTGTTGACAAAACCCCTTCTTTTCCTTCCCAAAGAATTTGCCATATTGTTTTCTTTTTAGCAATTTTTGCTAGACTTGTTCAAAATTCATATGCCTGAGCCAAAATAATCATGTTGCTTTTTACTTCTAGTCAGAGTATGGTAAGAAAGTTTTTTTTCTTCTTAGTATCTTCTAAATCTGCAAAATCTGATTTATGTCTGTTTCTGGCTTATAAATCCATTGGCAGTGTAGGAGTTGTGTGATTCTCTCCCCTCTGACAGTATGGAAAAGTCATATTTTAGTGATGTGTAGGAACTGCATCTGAGTTCTGGGACTCATTGTGTTAATGTTATACAGAAGGAAGAGAATCTATGTCTTGCATGGCTTTCTGTCTAAATAGACAAGACATGGGGGACAGACGGAGCCTGAAGTTCACATAACAGGTAGAATGAGGAGTAGGAAAAAATATTCTGGCTGTCAACCTAGTGCCCTGACTGGTAGATATCATCTCTCTAGGTAACAGTTCTGCTGTTCTGTCATGAGTCATTTTATCCCCCATAAGCCAGCTGTCTCTTATTGCTAGTCAGAGAAATGTGGAAACAAATGACTTCTCTGCCTGTCCCATTTGCTCTCCTTCTCCTGTTTTTATTGTTAGCATATGGAACCAGTCCCATCACCTTTCCTCTGCCTAAACTGAGGAGAGAGAAAACCTTTTGATGGAAGACCAGCAGGCTTCCTCATCCAGGAGACATTTTGAGAATACTTGCTGTTTGATACAAGTGGTGGATCCCAAAGACAAAAAATAATAATTTCAAATGTCTCTTTAAGACAAGTTCAAGGCATGTTCAGTATTGCAACATTCAAAGATGGAAGTAATGGGAATGATGCCAACCTCTTTTCTATATTTTTTTCTCTCACTTTTCTGTGGTAGAAGGTTTAAGGGTTCACAGATTTGAGTCCTTTATATGATAGACTGGTATCAGTGGTTCACTTCATTCTCACAGAAGACTGATAAACGTAACCTCTGTTAACATCGCTCCTTTGCTGTACACTGAAAACCTACATGATGGTAGCTCTTCCTAGGAAATGCTGAAGGTCTCATTCTGTCTGCTGAAGTTACATGCTAATCATGTGTGAAACTCCTAAGCAGAAAAGCAGCAACCAGGTAGATGCTTTGGACGAGGGGCAATATTAAGTAGCCATTCAGAGAAAATGTGTTTGCTTGTTAGAGCAGCACTGAGAGAAGATCAATCTAATGTCAGAAAATAATTTGAGTTTTAGGAGACGTCCCACCATAAGACCATCTGTTCAGGATCTAAATCAATTCTCTTATATGTTACAACATTTATTTCTTCTTTGTCTTCCTGGATTTTCATGAGCCCACTCAAAACTGTATAGCAAAACTGGCTGCCATTATTACAACTGTGCTTTTAGGCTATCTTCATAACTCCGCATTTGTTCCTTTGCATTTAGTCCCATATTGGAGCTCTTTGTCTCATCTTCAAAGCCCTACGCAATTTAGCTCTTGTTCTACCAGCAGCTCACCCCCTTCACTGCAACCAGACAAACAGATAACTGTTCCCACTTACTACATTTATTGCTGGTGCTGCTTGCATTCTGATCTTTATTGACAAAAAGCCAAGCACATGTTCGTGGTATATAAGTAATTGTTTTTATTTCATTTCTTTGCAAACCAATAGCACTTTTAAAGCTGTTAATGAGCAACAATATGGATGGAGTTGTAGAGGCTGTCAGAGTCTTTGGCAATCTTTCCCAGTATCATGAGATCTGTGACTTCATCATGCAGAAAAAGAGTGAGTTACTTTTGCATTTGTAGGAGTCCTGTTTTTAAACGTCCATAGTTCTAAAAAGGAAATGTCGTTAATAAGCTGTCTTAGGTAGCTGTCTAAGAGTAGAAGCAATCTTCTCTGAATCCAATAGTAGTCCATTACAAACACCATTTTTTTTCAGTTTCATTAAAATG
Source organism: Burhinus oedicnemus (assembly GCA_008921705.1). Lineage (NCBI taxonomy): Eukaryota > Metazoa > Chordata > Aves > Charadriiformes > Burhinidae > Burhinus > Burhinus oedicnemus. The sequence goes on from VFFE01006671.1 coordinate 509,706, forward strand.
GAAATATGGGAGTAGGAAAAATATGCCATGGTGCCTTCAGAAAGGTAAATACTACAAAAACTCAGTTTTTCCTAAAGATTGTAATTTTGAAGTGTCCCTTCACTCCTACAGTTTTTGAAATCCTCCAGGTTACTAATGATATGATATAAAATGAAACTAAATTCTCATTTAGGTTCATAATCACAGATTTTTGATTCCCATGTTTGACAGCTTGTTAGCACTTTGTAACTTGCATTTAAGATGTTTGACTGCCTCAACAGAGACCTCCTATTTGCCTCTGGGTGAAGTAGGATACAAGTCTTCTCAAGTTCTTTTGCTTTGGGTGTCTAAAGAGCTTTGGAGAAAACCAGCAACTCCTTGCTATCCACAGAAGGTGTGTCATAAGTTTAATTAAACACCAGTTCACTGTAAATTTTTTGTAGCTACCTGTCAGTGCTGAAAGTGAGGTGATATGCCACAATTTACAATCTCTTCTTATCAAGGGTGGACATATCACCGCCTCTGAAGAAGAAGGTATCTGCAAAGGGATAACTGACACTTAACTGGTTGCTGATGAGCTGTCTCAGTCAAAGGACTGAATTTTCCACCTGGGAGAGACTGTGGTGTTGGTGTGCCAAGCTCAGGAAGAGCTGAGAGGCTGCCTCTCTGTTAGGCAAGAGTGACTCCCTCTCTGGGGTTGCCTTCCACTGCTTACTGAGTTCAGCGTCAGCAAGTGCTGCGAGATGCTGCATGTCCAGCATCTGCTTCTTGCCTGTCTCCTGCAGGAGCCCCAGGCTGCAGCAGTTCCAGCTGGACTTGGTGCAGTCTAGGGCAACCCTGCCACTCACAGAGCTAAGAACTTCCCTGTCTGAGTGCCAAATGCCAAATCCTAGCAGCTTCTGCTGACTGTGTGGTTGAGAGGAGGGTGGTACTTTTAAGAAATAAGCTGTAATTCAGTTTGCTCAACTTAACCTCTTCTGATTGGATTTTCACATTGCTTTGGTGTATTTTTATAACTAGAATTTTGTATGTGTTGCTTTGAAGAAAACCGGCGTTCAGCATGATATAATAATGGCTGTTACTCTGGGTCATGCGCCTATTCTACAAATGTCACGGTAATACGCTACAAGGTTAAATTTTTGGGTAGGGTATCCTGCATTTGCCTGCTTTCTAAGTATAAGTGTTTAGTAAGTATGTTGTAATGCCAGTTGTATGAGAAGTCTGTCTTCCCAGTAATATTGTTTCCTTTTTCACAATCCAGTATACAAGTTCATGATTGCTTTGCTTGATGCCAAGAACCAAGACGTCTGTTTTTCTGCCTGTGGAGTTCTGCTCAATCTCACAGTAGATAAGAACAAACGAGGTCTTCTGATGGAAGAAGGAGGAATTGGAAAGTATGTTCCTGATTATGCTTACAAAAAAGGCAATTTTGAGTAGTTTGGCCAAGGAGTTTCAATCAAATTCCTTTTTACTGGGGCCAATAACTTGTAATGAGGAGACATAGTAGATACTCAGCATCTAATGTTGTTCAAGAAAGAGCTCTTTCATATTCTTTCATATGTTTTTTGCAAAAGCGTTAGAGTGGTTTAGCCTACTGCAGAGCCCCAACCATAGAATAGTCTCCCGAAGATCATCCTGATAAATACAGCAGAGGACAGTACCATACAACAAAGCAACTAAGGCATGGCTTTGCCGTAGCTGCTTATGCTTGACTTAACTGGATGCTATGTGGGCTACAGTTAATAGGCACCATTAATGTGTATCTGTTGTAAGCATGAAGGTTACTTCAGGAACTATGATATCCTACACGGTTTCTTGCTATTTTTGTAACTACTTAGTACTGTAGGGAAGACTATCTGATGTAGCAATGCTCAGCAGAGCATAGCTCCTGAGTTTCCTCTCTCTGAGTGTTCAGGTTTAAGGCACTTACATTCTAAGTGGTATAAGATCTTGAAAAACCACAGTGGATGCATCACTTGTGGCTTTGATGTTCAGATAATAGCGGATCCAGCTTAATTGGAGCAACATGAAAGATCGTGTTGCTGTGCTTGTAAAGCAGTTGATACAACCCGCATTTATGAAACAATATGCCTGACTTTGAAATGCTTTCCTATTCATACATCATGTAATTACTTTTTTATACAATGTAAACAATGCATCGTCTGCTCATCCTTCCTTCCCACGTTCTAGTTAACTTACAAAGTATAAAGCTGAAAAAGAAGAATAACAATAAGTTACAGGCAAATTGAATAATAAATATGAGAAATTTCTATTATATAGAATATAGAACATTCTGTAGAATATAGAATGATACAGAATATAGAATTTTCTATGCTCTGTCTGAAAATTTGTGAAGATGGAAGGAAAACCAGTAATAGTATGGAATAAATCTGGAGAATTTGGAAGTGATTGTTAAGGAGGTCATCCTCACTGTGCCAAACCGGCTCTGTGGATTTTTGGAAATGAGGTTATTGTACCAATATATAGTGGCCCTAATAAAACATGGAATTAGTCTCATCAGGGAGTTAAAGTTCAAAAAATTAGGGCAAGTCCTTTTGGCTTTTCATTAGATGCCTCCCAGTTTTCCACAATTATTGCCTTCAGAGAAGAGAGAAAAAGCAAACCTCTTTTTGGTTGCTTTTCAATTACTGCTATTTTCAGCCATACCTGAATGTAATAGTTATCCTGTGTTCCCTTTGCTAATCATCAGATTATAAATCTCACAGTGAAATAGAGCAGTGAGGTAAAGAGGGGGTCATAGGGTTGGAGAGAGAGCAGCAGTGAAGGATTACTATTAGCGAGGTCACTAGGGACAGCAGGTGAAAAACAACGTTTACTTCTGCAGCCCCAGGACTTGTGAACACTGCTGTTTGGTAATGGGAACTCTGGGTAGCTACTGTACGTGAACTGGTGCAGGCAGAAAAGTTATAGCTTAATTTCAGGGTCCTGCTTATGATCTAGCCTGCCTTTGGTATCTGCAAGGAAGTGAAATTGGGAGAAAAGTCAAGAACCTAATGGTTCTTAATAAAACTGGCATTTCTGAGAGGAGTCCATTGGGAGTGCAGGCTGAGGAAACATGGGAAGAGGCGAGACCTGCAAAATAATCAGACTTCACTGAACGTAAGAGGTAATTCTGTGAGTCATGGAAGTATCAGATTCCTTTGGATTTGTCTTCTGGTCAGATCCTCTGATGAGTAATAAGCTGAACCTTTTTCTGCATTCATACCATCTTTTCCAGGTGAATTCTTGATATGGTTTGGCTCGCATTGCAATCTGCCGCTCTAGTGGTAGCCACAGATTTGGGACAGTCACAGATTGTCATGAAATTTGATGGACTTTTAGTGTCTTTGAAATGGTTACATTTGTGACATACGTGATTTGAAATTGGTCAGTTGGATTAAAAAGTTATAGGGGATGGACAGATGCAGGCAGGCGTGTGTAGGCGAAAGGCACGTTCACATCCTTAGGGAACTAGACTAAATGAAAAGGGGGAAGTTACTGAGGAAGAAAGTAGCATCTTAAGTTTATTAACATAGAATTTTCATGCAAACTTTGATGGATTCTGCATACATTTCTAGACTTGCCAGATTTTGAAGGGCTCAGGAGAAAACTACATGGAGCAAACCACTGTTTTTGTTTGATACTGACAGGTTAGTTGACTGTTTACAAGACTTTGGGCCTGCAGACTGGCAGTTGGCTTGTTTGATATGCAAAACCCTGTGGAACTACAGTGAAAACATCACAAGTGCAGCCTCATGCTTTGGAGAAGATACCGACACGTTGCTGGTACTGCTCACATCACTCTTAGGTGAGATTCATAATCTTGGTCTCTTTCCTTAATAAGAGAAATAGGAGCAAAATCAAAGCAGCATTAGTTTGGGTGGGAAGTCTGTCATGCAGCTTCAAGTGGTTGGCCGATACACAGCAGTCTATTGCCATTCAGCACATTCCCTCAGATCTTACAGATTGCCAAGGTGGAATTGGCCGCTGTCACTCCCCTCTCTAGTCTGTCGAGTTAGCATGCTGCTAATGCTTTTCACCAGCTGCCTTTTTGCCTGCTTGAGCCAACTATCCTGTAGACCTTCAGTGCAAAACATCCTTTTCACTGGATGCGGGCCCTTCTGGCCTCAAAGGTCATTGCAGGTATTGACAGAAGCAGGGGCTCAGCTCTGATGCTCCTGGTTACTGCAGGGCACACACTGGGCGGTCTGGGGAATATGGCTTTTGCCCTTAGTCAGAAGCCTGTGTGGTGCAACGGGCTGAGTTTGCTGCTTGTGACAAGAGTCCCTTGGACGCCCTTCTTTTCTCACCACAATCTCCTTGTGGGCAAGGGCGGCATCCTGGCAATTTCTCATCTGCTCCCTAAAGCTAGGGAGGGTGTGCTCCTCCACAAATACAGACTGGAAGGTGCCTACAAGTGAATGTTAAGACCCTAGTTCGCTTAGCCAGTTGGATCTTTTCATCTGCACGTTTGTGTTTGCTTCAAATTTTACAGAGTTTAATTGCTATGTAATAGTCCTATAGTCACTATATTTAATTTTCGTCCTTTATGAGCGCTGCGTTGGTTATGATTATATTTTTGGGTAGGTCATTTGCAATTACATTTTTTTTAAAAATCTTTAAAATGTAAATGAAATTGAAGCAAACCTTAACTAATTTTGATTTGGTTTTAATTGAAAATTTACTAAAGATGTATGCTTGCTGTGGAGAAGGCTGCATGTTAGTCAGACCCAGACAGAAAGTGAGATCCCCGTGGCCTCTTGTTTTTAGAAAAGTGGGTGGATTTGTGAGGATTTTTTTCCAGTTACAGCAAAATTACTGTTACATTGTTGTAATCGTTCCTTGCATTACATTCCTTGCTATGATAGAGCATATCTTAATGTGGACAGTAATTCCATTTATTTATCTGAAAATACTCAGTTTTTCAAGATCATTAGTGCACTTTTCAACATTCTGCAACAGAACTGCAAACTTTACAGCCACCATCATGCTTGAATTTTCTGGCATGCAGCAAGGAATATATGCCTTTGTTTTGGAAAACTTACTGATTTTTTCGTCTGCATTTAACACTTATTCCAGCAATTAATTTGACTGCAGAGTCCAGGCTGGGTAGTAATTGGAACTCATTAACTAGTACAGCTTTCATGAACTGGAAGTTCATGTACAATTGCAGTTGTAACTGCAATTGCAATTGCAATGCAACTGTAATGACAGTTAATTAAAAATAGGTCAGAATTAAATCAGAAGGGTAATCTTTCTTCACACAATAGTCAGAAGAGTAGCTGTAGAAAAAGCACATCCTATTCATTGGATTTGGTTTCTCTGTGTGTTAAGAGTCAACAAAGTTTAGTAATAGCAGCTGGTTAATACTGTCCTATGTCTTCCTCCTCCCATTGTATCCAGTAACAGCCTTGAACCGTCATTGCTCTGATTCTGTCGTTCAGGAAGCAGGAGGCAACTGCTGACAGTCAGTGGACTGTACTTAAGCATCAGCATGCCCTCAGGAAGCAGAAAAAGTGGAGCATGGCACAGCAGACACCTCACTTCACGTGCTGTGCTTGGCCTCCTCCCCTTTATTTTTCTTTTCCCCTACCTGGCACAAGATGACAGAAGATATTAGGGAGCGAAAAGGGAGTGGAAATAGCCTGAAAAGATGTTGGGCCCGAGAAAGGCTGGACAAAGGTGCCATTTGTTTTTCTTTTTCCCTGCCTGATCCCAGCAGCCTTAGATGTGGTGGCACTGCTTTCCAGTGACACTGTCATTTGCCTTCTTTCAGCTGCTCTTGAGTTTCATGTCACTTTATTGGCTCAGAGCTTCTGGAGGCTGCTGTTTCCAGGCCCCTGGCAGCAGCTTTGCTTTGTCCTGGTCCCTCAGGAGCATGTGGAGATGAGACTCTGTCTTGAGAACATTCTTCTGTTTTGTCATTCAGTGATATCTCCTTTCTGCCTCTGTTTTTCCAGACTTCACTTCTGCTCTCCTTTAGCTCCACTGTCAATTCGAGGAGGTTATTTTGGAATCTAAGTACATGTGAACTCTTACCGGAGTTACAGGGATGGGTTGCCCTTGCAGACTAGAGTCTGTACTCCAGTTTTCAGCTTCCCGCATAGCATGCAGACCCAGTGTGCTTGTCTTGTTCCTGGGCTTGCAGCCAGTTCGTATGCTCTTTGGCCAGTACCCAATTTTGCTAGTTTTGAGGAGGGTCGTGGGAAAATTAAATTATCTGAGGATGGACAGCTTGCATGCGGGACACTGATCCTCACGGATCCCCAGTGTTACTCACATTCTGCTTTGGGAAATTTACTGTTTTGGTTCAACACTTCAGCTTTTGAACTGGTTCTGACCCTTGTTCTTGTAGTTTGGAATTCCCGACCTCAGTAATTCCATAAACATTCAATCAGCTTCAGGGGGGCACAGCTGTTTGCTGAAAGGGAGAAATGTCTCTTGCTCTGTGTTAGAAGATAGTTAATTTGGGTAGAAAAATCATTTCAGGAGTAGGCAAAGCAATTCTGCCTGAAAACAAAAACCATAATCCCTGCTCTTCCTCTTCAGGGTCTCTCACTTCTTTGCTGCTGAGATTCATTTCACATATGTTGGGCTACTGCGCCATTGGATAGGACAAGAGCTAATGGGCACAAGTTGCAATAAGAAAAATTGCAATAAAGTATTAGGAAAGAAATTTCCACCATGGCAGGGGTCAAGTACTGGAACAGGCTGCCCAGAAAGGCTGTGGAATTTCCATCCTCGGTGATGTTCGGTATTCAACAGTGCATGGACCAGAGCAACCTGATCTAGGGCGGCTCTGCTCTAGAGATCCTGTCCAACTTAAATTATCCTATGATACCATCAAATATAGATCTGATGTCTGAGGCTGGATTTTATCTCTGATTACAGGGTTTCTTCCTGCAGAGATATGACATGTCTTCCTTCTTGAAAGAATGTGTTTTTGCCCTCTTTATTACATAAAGCCTCTAAATGTCATCTTCTCTTTATGCAGAACCCCTTTCGGAATCTACCCCACAATCAGCTTCTCTTTAGTTTTGATAATTTAGAAACACTGTAGTGACACAGAAGTCAAGTATTGTTCGCAGTTACTGGTAACTTTCGATGAAATGGAACACCATCTCCATGCAAGAGTAGTGTCGTTTCTTCCTTTATAGCTGTTGCAGCTCAGGCCATATGCTCTGCACAGGCACCTTCACATTCTTTCAGATGGGAATAGTTGCTGTTCAAGCATGTCTTTTTTAGATGAAATTTGACTCAAAATGTGGGTAACTGAAGTTTCTCTTCAGCTCCAAGTTGTCTTTTGCCTGCTGTGAATGTGCAGTAAGCTCCCTTACAGAGTTACTTATTTAACAGATTGTGAATCTTCATAGTCTAGGACAAAGATAAGTCATGCTGCCCACTGGGTCCAGGATTGTATCTTCATTTTAGATCTGTTTATGGCCTAAAGGCTGTCAAATATCCTTCTTTTAAACTGTATGAAAACATTTGTTCAGCATTATCAGCTGTCTTTGTAGATTCCCGATTCAGGAGCATGCTTCTGGTTGCAGACTGATTTCTTTTGTCTGCAAGGGTTTGTTTCTTTGCCGCATCCAGTGCCCGGCAAAATGGAGGGGGAAAAACGAGTGATGACATCCTTTCATTCCTAACACTGCTTGTCTCTATTAAGAGTGTCCTATTATTTATGAAGTTTGTGAGGAAGGGAGGGCATCAGTAATGCAGTAACCAGTGTGGTTCATGTTAAGTATGATAGTAGATACAGTTTGAAAGAGTCTTCATGAACCAGGTTCGTGAATCAATTTGTGACAGGAAAAGCATGGTTAGATGAGTATGATTTATTTACGTTAGCAAATCTGCTGTGAGTAATGTTAAAACCTGAGTAGTTTCCAGGCTGACAGTCACAGTAAATGCTTGATCTCGGAGACACAGTTTAGCTACACCTGTGAGGTGTAAGAATAATAGAGCCTGCAGTACCTTTTTTACTGTTTCACTGACCTTAACATCCTTTATTTTCAATTAAAGCTAAGTCCCTCAGACGGTGGTGCTTAGTTAAACATGGAGTTGTTTTTAAGCCATCAACATAGCTGATAAGTTGTATGTGCTGTGGTCAAAAAATACATGGTTGGGTATAGTTTTATTCAGAACTGATGATATTTTCCTTGATTACAGATGAAGAGCTAGTGTTGGATTACAGCCTCGACGCAGATTTAAGGGACTACCATAAACTATATTGGGAAAGAGAGTTCAAACCCGTGGCAGAAAAACTCCTTGACAGAATTCAAAGCCATCACTCCTTTCTTCCAACTGTGACTATTACTTCATTTTAATCAGTCATTATTTTTTTTGTGGTTTAGATTGTACAGCTTTCTATTTCTAATGTTCCCGTACATTGCCATTGGTAAGCACGTTGGAGAGCATGGCAATTTAATTTTTAAGAAGTCAGTAAAGCCTAGCATTTATATACTGGATACTATCTTTTGAGAAGCTTGTATGGAAATTTTTGCATGTGCAATTACTTTTTACAATATATTTGAGCTGATTAAGCAGCTGTTCATTCAGTGTGATTTGTCTATTAATCGCATAGTTCTTTGCCTGGGAAAATGAAACAAAACTATTTGCTGAACTTTTAATTTTTAAAAGGTAAATTGCCACTGAGTACCTGGACCTCTGTGGTACCACAAATGCTGTGCACTATAAAAGAGTGTTACATGACAGAGGCCACATCTTACCTAGAGACTTTGACACACTTCTACTTTACATAGAATTCCGTGACAGAGTAAGCCAAATGCTATTGGGGCATTCTGATGTCGTATCATAAGCTTCACTCTTTGGATTGAATGGTGTCAATGGGCAGGGGGAAAGTTGCTCCCTTTTCCTTCAGAGATCCCCCTTTCTTTACCTGATACTGTGTGGCTGGGATATCCCAGCTCCTCCCTTGATCCTTGTGGGATATAGGTCCAGCTGTGCAGGAAAGGGGCTTTTTTGAATTGGGACTTCACATCTTAAGGGCAAACACCCGTATCCCTGATGTAAGAAAAGATTTTTAGCTAGCCTGTCTTCTTCTTTCAGTTGTTCCCACATTCCCAGGAGCCACCTGCGTGCCTATGCTTTCTCAGATTGTCTTGGCCAGCTGTGTCCCCTGGGCTCGTGTCTCCATCCACGGGGCAAAAAAAGGCTCTTCACATTCCTTCTGACTGCTGCTGCCTTGTTTATTGCTCAGTTTTCATCCTTTCAGGGTGTAGAAGTCCCTGCTTGTAGCCCATGGATTAGTTCGGCAGGTGCATCACTAGCTTCAAGCATTAACAGCCCAGTTGGCTACCGAAAGCTTTACAGACCTGACCCATTTGTCTCTTCTGACCTCAGATTACTAAGAATAAATGGCTGTGCAGGGGCTGCCGGGCTCCTGGCTCTGATCCTGAGGGTCAGCGGCCTCGCACTCTGCTGTGCGTGCCAGGAGATGGGAATCCCTGCAGAGAAGCCGGAGGAGTGTGTTTTCTGAGGCAGCAATTCGGAGCTCCCTCAGTGGCACCGCTGTACCTATGGCAGCGCCCGGACCTCTGCTTCCAGGTGAGGCGATGAAGTGAGGAGGCTGGGAAGTACAGCAGTAGTAGAAGGGCAGGTAAGCTCTTTTTCCTAGTGTAGGTCCCTGCTTCTGTATTTTTGGGCAGGGGAGGGGGGATTTTGGTCCAGGTTTTGGAAGCGGGGAGGAGGAAACTTCAGTGAAGGTAATGAAATTTGCAAAGTTCCTTTTGTCCCAGCAGCTCGGGTGTTTCTAGTGTCCAGCGAGGTTCAGCCCCACAGTGAATCACTTGGGGAGGGCGTGTGGCAGCCTCCACATTGCTGCAATCCGCAGGAGAGAACTGCTCAGCAGTTCAGTACGGTTTGGCTCCAACAACAGCCCTGCTGAGCTCAAAAAGATCTCAATTATCATTCCTTCTTTTACCATTTTAATTTTAGCTGACGTTGAGGGGAAGATAAATGGCTTCAATGCCCCATTTGCTTCTTGGAAAAAATAATGGATTTGCTTTCTGGGGGCATTAAAGAAAGGTGGGTAAGTAAGTGCTCCCCTGTGGGGAGGGAGCTGGAGGCATTTGTTCTTGGCGTTCGCATCCAAGGCCAAAGGCAGGCAAACACCAGGCTGTGCAATGCAGGGTGGGGACGCAGTGGAAAAGGCCTTGTGGCCAAGTCCTGTCAGCAGGTCTGCTCCGAACTGACAAGCGCCATCTGTCAGAAGGCAGCCTGAAAGGGAGGTTTTGCTCAAGTCAAGGTGGATGTGTAGGCAATTAAGATTCCTTCAAAGAAAATGCTAGTTCTGCCAGTCATTACCGCTCAAACTGTAAACAGGGGCCTGGAGCGCTGTGCAGCGTGTCCTGTAGCACAGGGCAAAGCTGGGAATGCTGCAGTGGAGCACAAAGCTGGGGCAGCCGTGGTGTGCGAGCTCTGGCCTCCCGTTCAGTGTTTGACCTGCGCCTGCCTCAAGACGAGACGCATTCAGAGGTGCTGGGTAGAGCAGTGAGGGCAGCAGAGGCCCCGGAACACCGAACAGCAAAACCCAGCAGCGGCTCCCCTGGAGCTGCAAGGACCCATGTCTTTCTCTGAACAAAACTTGTGGGTAACAAGTCCCCAAAATGCTGAATTTCTCATGTATTCTTGTGGGTTCTTCTACCGTTTGGGTGTCTCTGCCACAAACCTCAGTGCAGAAGCTCTCTTCTGACTTCAGGAGCCCATTCCTGTTTAGCAACCAAGTCCTTGGCCTCTGTCACACTGCCTTTTTTTGTGTTGTGTTTTTTTTTACTCTGGGATGGGTTGTGTGTGCGCACACGTGCGCAAAGTTTTGAACAGAAGTACAAAGAAACTACAAGGGTTACTGGGGAGGACTGCTAATTGCTGCTCGCAGGGCAGATGGCTCTGCCATGCTCCTCTAAGCACAGACTCAGAAGAAAATCCTGTGTGGTTTTTTTGTTTGTTTGTTTTGTTTCGTTGGTTTTCTTTCATAGTGTCCCACCTGGGCCCACGCAGCAGCCAGCTGTTTCGTTCCCTTCCACATGTTGCCCGGCCTTTTGGACAGGATCCCCGGCCCACATGGTCTTTTGGGGTGAGTTGCCAGTACTACGAGCACCCACACCATCTGAGGTGCAGGAGACGCTGCTGCTGCTGCACCCACAGGAGCTGCTGCTCTGCAGGAGCTACTCGGGAGCCCGCGGCAGAGGCGGGCAGCGCACACCCGCCAGTGAGGGAGGCAGTGCTGCCGCTTGTTCCTCCTGCCCTGGCATCATGCGCAGCTGCTGCTCTGTGCAGCCATCCCCACTTTCCACCTTCATGGAACATCTGGCGACTAAACCATTTTCTTATTTTTAAAGACTCACCCCACCAGTGTCTTTGGTTGCCACTGTGCTCAACAGCCTTGCTTGTTTCCTCCTACTTAGGACCACAGACACCTCAGCATTTTTAATGGAAAGTCCCCAAACATTTTCAGGCCTTTTCTCCAAGGTAAGCAGCTTTGTGTGTCATCACAATTGTCTGCGTGTTGTGGTTAGTGCTCTGTTTGAAAATGTGACCATATGAAGAGAGAGACACAGAGACACCCCCCCCCACACACACACACGTCTGGAGAGCGTGGGATGGAAACGGCCAGTTTGGGCTCCTCAGAAAATTTCATGTCTACCTTTGACCCCCCCCAAAATGCGACAGGAGAATCGGGTGCTGCAGAGACTCCAGTTACAGACTGGAAGGACACTTCTGTGTCCTTAGGCATAGCTTAGCTTTATGATACACCCTTAGACAGGAAAGTTTTGCTCTGGTTTTGGAACACTAAAAATCCTGTGTTTTTAGTTAAGAGGAAACAGCAGATGCTTCCTGTTAGTCACTATTTTTGACAGTTTATTAATCTTTCTCCCCTAGATCTTTTTAGATATTTTACCTTCTTGGACTGTAAGCTTAGAACTGTTCTCAGAATGTTCTGCAGTAAGAGAAACCAGTCTGAGCTAACTGAGAAGCAGGCCCGGGGACAGAAATCTTAATATAAATCTACCTGTGGGCTTGGGAAAAAATCCATTTCTTTCCTGCCTTACAAACAAGTCTCCTACCTTCCTGTAAGCAGGTAGGAGTTTCTACACTTGAGTGCACTGTAACCCCTGTTACAGCCAGCTGTAGGAGTGTGACCAAAAGAGTTTGTCACTCCCTTGTAGCGAATACCCCTCCCGGTGCCTCCTGCCATATGTTCCTCAGTCTGACTGCACAGACCTGGCCATCCTTGTGATGCCAGACATCCTTTTGGCACTGGCCTTTGAAAATTTAGCAGCCTAATCTGGAACTAAGTTCACTACCGGAGGATTTTAAAATCAGTTTAACTCTCAAAATAACATTTAGACCTAGTCACTGAAAATAAGCTGTAATCTGCAATCGCTACCTGTGAGGAAAGAGAAAACCCTGTATGACAGAGTATACCTGATGGAGGACTAGAGAAAGCATGAAAACATCAGGAGTATATGAGAGATGTTCCTACTATCGCTTTAGTGAAGATCTAAATCTATTTTTTAAACTTTGTTTTCTCTCGTCATTTTAGACTCGGTTGAAAAAGTCATGGTTTGTCATTTTAGGTATGTTTGCTCAGTTACTGTTTCAAACATTTTAAAATGGTCTCTGAGCCAGTAAGTAAACCAGTAAGAACAGAAGTGTAAAGTTAAACCACACAAAAACACGCAGAGAAAAAGTTGTTACCTTTATTTAAAAAATACCAATAATACTGACAAATTTAAAAAGCAATTCACACTCATACAAAAGTATTCATGTGTTCTCCAAAACCACTGTATATTAAACGTCAGCATTTTAATCATGTTCTGATTTACTAAAAATAGATGGTTTTTAGCCTAGTTATTTAAGCAACTGCAAAAATCAGTAAGACCAGCGTTGGGCATGTAATACAGTAGGACTGTTTGGCAGTCTAGAACAACATTCCCACACCTTGTCCTAGCTCCTGAACAGGTATCGGTTCATCCTTGAAAAACAGGACAAGCAGCTACTCGACACTTCACGTAGTCAGATCTCTAAAAAGCTCTGAGGACTCAAGTCCTCTTCTTTCCATAGGAAGACCATTGCACTTTGGAGCTCACCAAATAATGCTGAACGAATGTCCTGTAGCATTTTAAGGCTAAACAATTTGAGAAAATTGACTGCTATCTTTCAAATTATCAGTGTGGACAGAAGAGGTTTAGTTCTGATTAAGAAAGAAATCTAAATAACAAGGCTTTTTTGAAACCACACACAATAAAGGCTCAGACAATAGCAGTGCTCACTTTCACTTTTAGCTTAACTGGAACAGCCTGTGTCTGTTCACTCCACCAGCACAAATAGCAGCATCAAGATTTTCTAAAATTATTCTCGTAGGGAAAGCAAATGTCATCAAGTCCCACTCTTGTCATGCTCCAACTCCCGTAGTATTTGCCTTAACACAAGATCTATGTATCTATCATTTGCTATATTGCCACAAGTTCATAGAGTGTCCCGTGCTGTCTAAAGCCAAAATACCATGAGCGGGCAGCACTTCTGCACAACCCTGTCTTTTCAACTGCCAAGCGTTCACTGCTGAGGGGCAGCAGTGATATTCCAAACACGGAAATAGCTGAAACTAAAGGAGTTATGGCACAATGGGCATCTTAACTTATAGCTACTGTTGGTCCTGAGGCTTCGTATCTTCCTCTGCCATACTGCAGCTGCAGAACATTCCAACGTCGACAGGCAGCCGGAGACATCAGGTCATATAGCGAGTAATAGCTCTCAGAGCATAAAGTAGTTCGGCTTGCATCCGAGCTTCTACCAGAAGCAAATTTACATGGACCTTTGGGAAAGAAAAGAAGTTACGCTTTAACGGCGTGCTCGCAATAAGGTGCTCCAGTGAAAGGAAGTCTGTGGGGCTGTGGTTTTCGTATTAGCCTCTGCAAAAGCAGCGGGGGAGCACTTCGTGTTTCAGCTACCCAGTTCTATCTGTAAAGCTTGCTGAGGGAGGAAAGGCTGAACAAGCGCTGTATGTAGCACCGCAGCACCGGGCCGCGATGGCTCACAGGTATGCCGAAGCAGGGGCAGGTTCAGAGGAAGAGGCAGTCATCCTGTAGTAGACCAACTGGTTTAGCTGGAAAAAACGGACAAGCTTTCAAGCACACAAGCCCTTCTTCAGCAGCAGACTATGTGCGGCTTGAAAACAGTTGTTCAAATTTAAGGAAGTTAATCAGTTAAAGGCAGAAGGGTGGTTGGTACCTGGGGAGCAGAGGGGTTGTTAGCAAAGGAAGAAGCGATAAGGTCGTTTGCCTCTGCGGGACAGAGAAAGAAGCACACAGGTAATTATCACCTGCACAACATGGAGTGGTTAGCTGAGGTGAAGCACAAGAAAAACAGCAACGTGCCATAAAACTCTTATCCCTGCTGAGGCAGAGGTCTTCAGCAGCTACTGGAGGGAAGAGGTTTTGTTCCCCAGCTCATCTCCTCAGTGTCTTTACTGTATTTCTTTAAGGAGGAGATCAGAAACCGTGTGGGGGAGGGGGTGAAAAGTATTCTCTCACTGACAACAGGTTGGCTGTCAGTTTGTTCTGGCATGTAACGGCTGTGTTTGGTTTCATTCCCGTGATTTCCATGAGGATGGATAGCAAGTGCATTCAGTGACACGTACATGTACGATCCTTGGATTCTGATGGCTATGGAGATGCAAAGTTTTGGGCTTTAAAGAAGGATCTGTGTGCTTGAAAAGCTCGTCTCTATCCATTAATCTAACCAAAACAAACATGTCCTGTCCCAGGGCAGGGGGGTTGGAACTAGGTGATCTTTCAGGTCCCTTCCAACTCTAACTATTCTACCATTCCACTTGACAACAACTTTAAATCACTGTAGTTAAAGTACCCCTATTGTAACTGGCTATCTCTAAACTACTTTCACAAAGAGTTCAGCAAGAAATAGAGCCTCTGATTATATGAATGCTGATTAAGGCACATTTAAGTTTCAGCACTGTATCAGTGTGCATTTGAAGTTGGCCGTAGAAATATTTTTCCAAAGAAAAACTGGAGGATGTGAACTTGATGGAGCAGACATCCACGAGTTAACAACAATATCACTGGGGGGTGCAATTCAGAGTGTAACCCAGCAGCAGGACTTTAGGCTTTAACACCAAGTAACTGCTTTGGGGCTGTTTGCACTAAAAATGACTGTAGGACTGCAAAGATCTTGGCCAGAAAGCAAGCTGCTCTGGGTCTGAGGCCAAGGGATGGATCTCGCATCGCTTCCCTGCCCTTCCCTGGGACACAGCCAGTACAAAGCGACAGCGAAGGAAAAAACTGTGGTCATGTTGAAGCTGCACCGTTTGCATGTCTAACCTCCCCATACAGTTCAGAGCTTGCGCAGTCCGTGCCAGCTGTTAGCTAGCAAACATGCAGTCAGAAAAGGAAAGTTATTTCAGCCTGGGAAGCACCAGACCTCCTAATGCATTTACTGAATGCGAGCAGCATCCTGGTAACATCAGCTAAAGCTTGAACACTGGCTGGGTAGCTGTGGCTGTCGGTGTGGCAAACGGATCTACCGCCCGTGTCCCTCAGCATGCATGCAAACTGTTACCTTCTCAGAGTGTTCAAACTGCCTCCAGAAGCTATCATACATTCTTTTTGTGGTCTTTTCAGGAGTGCAAACCACAGTCTTGATATAAACTTTAAAGCTGCGGTCCAACAACTGATTAATTTCACCATAGTCATAATCATCGTATCTGTTCAGAATTGAAAGAAAAACACTTTCATTTTCAAGAACCAGGTATTTTACTTGCATTGCTTCTAACTTCCTATGGCAAAATAAATTATTGTGTAATTTGTACCACTACTGGCCCTTCCCCATAAATAAAAATATGTTTAAAAATACATGCATGTTTGCTTAATAGTTTTGCTTCAATCTGAGAAAGGAAAAAAAAAAAAAGCCAATGCTAACATAACAAGTCTGATGTGTATAGAATAAAAGTAGTAAAACTGACCTTATTCCAAACATACAATGAATATAGTTCCAAATAGCTCGTCTTAGCATTGAGGTATCCACATCTTTGTGCATGGCCATTGTGTTGTAAGTCAGATTATAAGCAATATGAAACTTCTCATCAAGTAGTTGTCCCACATCTGGGTAAAGACGATTAACCAAGGAATAGCCATGGTCTTCCCAGGAGTAATCCTTAGAATAAGTAAAAATGCAGAATGGAGCATTTCAGAAATGAACTTGTGAAGGCCTAGTGCTTTAATGTCATTTGTCTCAGGGCAGATAATGCGGGGCAAGGCAGGGGAAGGTTGTTCCTTTGCTTGCTTTAAGCCTTCTCGTCTATGGGGCAGGAAGTTACAGCACAGCAATTTCCAGGTTTGGTATCTGACACAACAAACTGCACACTAAACCTCCTGACAGCAGCCCCCATCCTTGTTACCTGAACGCGAAAGGTGGGCACGTGCATTCCATGTCTGGAGAAGTCTTTGTAACCATAGCTGGTATCCTCAAAGTGACGAGACACGTCTCTCGCTGGTGCCGATTCTTCATCTTCTGTTAATTTCAAACAGAATTTCACACTATTTTAGTAAGAACAAATTGGAAGTGTACTAGCAGAACTCTTGCAGAAGAATGGGAGTCTCTGTGCTTTTTAAATAAACACAGTTTCACTGGACTACCTGTATTAATATTCTTTGGTACTCAGTGTGACTGCAACTATGGTTTTTAGAGGCAACCCCATGAAAAACACTCGGATTCTTTCTTACAGACAAACATCTTTTTCTCCCTTCTTTTATGTACCCGTCTTCACTCTGTCCCCTAAGTCTAGGGGATGCTTCGCTCCTAATTCAAGGGGTCTGCAAAAATGTCAAGGGAAAACGTGTTTCAGAACAGAGATCTTACTAAAAAAGAGACCTCTAAGACACCCGTGCCAAAATTATTTTGGAGGAAACGCTGTTGAAGATCCCACAACAACCCTAAGCTTGTAACAGGTTAAGTATTATCTCACAGTCCTCTGAAAAGTAATGCTTCATACACTTAAATATCTAAGTTTGTTAAGGACTTGTTTTTACAATGTCTTGTGAGATACTTAAATCTCTTGTGAAACTTCTAAACCTCTCGAGATTCCATTTCTGTTGGAAATTTCTATTAAACATAGTGAGTATTATGGTGTGTTGGAGAGCAGCCACAAATCTTGGCCCTACTTTGCTTTTAAGCGTTTCTGGAAGAAAACAAGTCACCCCTAATCTTGATCCCTTCAAAGAAATGGTAATGTTTTTGAGACATCTAATAACGCTTTTTGCCCTTTTGCAGTAGTTAAGTACTTCTTAAGTGATTTGGGAAAGTCTAGATAAATATATATACACCCTACTTCTGTTCTACCTGAAGAACACACGAACATGCTTTCTCTCTTCTCTCTTTCAAAACGTGTAGCCATCTCTTCTTGGCTGGCTTCCTCTTCATCTCTACATTCCTGTAGCTGCTTCATTTTCTCCATAAGAGCTTCAACTTCACAGACAGACTCTGTAGACTTGAAAAGGAGAGAAAAACATTTCATTTCCATGTAACAAGAACTGACAATGATGGCAGAAATCGTCAAGCCAGAAAAATTAAACGTAAACTATGTCCTTCATTTACATCTTTAAATACTGATTTTTTGAGGAAAACAGTTCTTGAAAGAAATCCATGCTGACACAACAGTTCACATTTAGTCATCATCTTTTCTCAATTAGATCCCTGGTATTTTTAGCTTATTTTAAGAACCACAGTTTCTTGGAACAAGTGGTTCTCACACTAAAATTAAAGTAATTTCTCTTACTTAATCTAAATGTTTAACAACTGAAAAACAAAGAGCTGTAACAGAAATTCTGATAGAGGAAGTAACCACAATTTACTGCCCAACTGTATTTTTCCCCTTCTCTGCTCACAGGGAAGAAACATATTGAAGGAAAAAGGAAGAGTGAGTGTAAATGCAGATTTAACGAAGCCTCAAAGGAAAGCTAGCGCCAGAGAATCTTATTTCACAAGAGCTGTTTTAACACCACAACACACTATTAATTCAATATCTGGTCTTGTAAAAAGCCACCAGCACAAAGCAAAATAAAGTTATCTTCAATTTATACTGTTCTGCCCCCTTCCTCTCTGCCTTTTGCAGCTGGTTTGCTCCTTGAGAGAAGCAGCAAGCTCCATCAGACAAAATTTAAATGTCACACCAATGCTTAGTTCACACCACGCTTTTCACTAAGTGGAAGCAAGTACAGATCAGTGAGCATAAGTGCTGCAGGCAGGAAATACTGTTTTAGAAACAGAGTCAGAAAATTGCAAATGATCTGTCGTGTGATGTATCGCAAACAATTCAAGGCAACAAAGTCAAAGACTGGAATCAAAGGAAGAGCCAACTTTCCACTGCACCCATGAAAAAAAGCGTTCCTGGCCACTGCTGCTCAGGACACGTATCACGCAGTAGCTGAGGCCAGGAGTCCTCTCAGTTCGCCTGTATGAATGACAAGAGACCAGGAAAACAGACAAACGAGAGACTCTATCCCCCAGCTTACCAGTGTCATGGCAGCTTCTCCTAAATACATCTTTTCAGCTGGGAAACCCTCGTCTAGATTAGGCTAATCAATCCCACCCTCACTGAATGAAAAGGGACGGGCATCCTCTGTGTATTAAGTTTACAAAGGAACTACTACTATTGAAAGAGGCTGTTTGTTCAGACAGATACTTACTGGAATACTTCCAGTTGGGCTGGCATGAATTTCATCCACCCCGTGGTAACCATTTGTAATATCGCATATGCAATAGTTACTGACAGAAGGGGGCCTGAAGGTGTGACCCCCTTCACAGTCTATCTCCGGGCTGATTCCACAACCAAACGTGAAGGAAGCAAGGGAGTGGTAGTGTGTAAGGAGAACGACCGCATGGATCAGCTCTGCCAGGGACCAGCTGTTCTCTTCAGTCTTCAAAAGTTGCTTTAAAAATAATGTAAGACAAAAGCATTAATTTTAAAAAGTCATTCAAATGATCCCACCTTAATGTAGTTTATCAACACATTTCTTTACCAGATAAAATTATTTTTTCTCATGTCCACAATTGCTTCCTAACTCTCTGCTGCCATTAGCGTGCCCAGTATCCTGTTACCAGGTGACCTGCCACCCACAGACTCATGTGGTTAAACCACACAGGAGATGACTTCTCTCCCCTCTCTGGCCCTCAGCTATTTGAATCAGTTGGGGTTTCTATTTTGCACCATATGGTTTGTATCGAGGCCAGACCAACTTCCATTGAAATTTCACACCTCTGATGAAGATGCAACCACAACAGTCACATGTTTCTTCAACTGGTCTTTACAGTCTCAGAAAACCCTGGCAACTCCTTGCGGATCAGCTGTGTAAAAACCTGGCACCAAGGCCGGGCCTCCCTCCATCTTGTCCCTGTGGGTGGAATGCTCTACATTTGACAAGAAATTTCAAACCCCAACTTCCCCTTCAGGCAGGAAAGTGTGGGAGGTCTGGGGCCTTCTGGCAGAGCACGTGCCCTCGCCCACAGCCCAGCGTCCTGCCTCCCAGCAAGAACTGCCGCCACCTCTCCACCTGGCAGACAGCGCCGAGAGAGTCCCAGCACCCACTTCCTCCTTGCTAAGGGTAAAGAGACGAGCAGAGGAGGAGGAGGAGTTGCTCCAGTAACCAGGGCCAGGCCCAGGGCATGCATGCCCCTGCCGTGAGAGCTGCCATCGCTGCACACACGCTGCACGCACCCTCGAAGCCGGCTGACCCGGGCAGCCCTCGGAGGAGGGGGCAGCAGAAGCAGCCGCTTGGTGGCTTGTTGGTGCTGCAGTCGCAGTCCTGGCTGGCTTGCACCACCACCGCTCCCCCGGGCTGTTCCGCCAGCCTGCTCCCCCCAGTCCAGCCTGAAAACTAAGCATGTGAACCAGCAGCAACTGAGACAAAAACGTGGTGATCGGTGTCCAGCCTAACCTCTGGCAGCATCTCAGAAACGCTCAGGGGGTTCTGGCTACTGAAAGCACACAACTTAAGGAGCACATCCTCATCGCACCAACATGACAACTCTGAAATGTCAGCGTGTTTTAAATTAAATTTGTTAGTCATTTAAGACTAGTTATGATCATGTCAGTTTTACAAGGGCACAAGTGATACTATGTCATGCAGTGTCACAGTGATGTAACACTGACATGAAAGTCAGTAAACACAGAACATCTTTCACCCTGTCTGGCTCTTAACCCTAAGGATCTGTGATTGCATTACTGAAAAAACAAGGGTACTTTCACATTACTCCATGAAAGGTTTACCTCGATATGTTCCTTGGTGATAAGCCAGGGTCGGTGAGCCAACATTTTGTTCAGTTCTCCTAAATTTTGCAGTTTTTGAGGTGCATTTTCCAGACCATTCAACCATTTAGGGTCTCCACCGACATGAAGGAAGTCATTCACATGGAGGTTAACAAGGTAAGAGCACTGATGTCGTGCTGCAGCCTAGAAAGGAAAACACAATTGTGATACAGAAAACAATTACAGTAAGTGAGTGCTTTATGACAAAAACCATAAGTCATCATTTCCTGAAAATATTCAAGAATAAGACTTGCAGTGATCAAAGGCTGAAGTAAAAAAAATTAACGCATCGGCCTGTTTTGATTAGTGTTCTCACAACACAAGTATTCTTCACTCATAGACATTACAACTATGCCGGCTGCAGATGCAACGTGCCTATGTGCAGGGAGAAGTACAGGCATAGATTTATTGTATGTCCTGAAGCAAGTAACCCATACTGCATAGTACTCTCCAGCAGGGATGAAGCAAGGCTGCCTCTAGGTGAATCTTTACCAGCTAAAACAAAAGCAGGTTTTAGAACACATATAGAGAGACTAAGGGCAGCTTTTCAGCAAAGAACAGACCTAGTATCATTTATTCAAACAGTAATACTTTCCCCATCAACTTAAGACACAGCCCAAAACTTTAGTTCAACTTCAGCAGACAAAAATCATTGCACTGGCAGATTGGAAATTATGAAATCAACCACTTCTGGCAGAAAACTTGCTTAGAATTTAGAGATTCAGAAACAGATGATGGGACTATTGAGTTAGAGGGAGGTGCGTTCGACAGGACACACACAAACAAGCTTTCTTGAAAAACAGTTTCTGAGATACTAAGGAAACCAAAAATAAACAATTGTCTTATTTTTATAACAGATTTTTCCCCCCTCTTTCTCACAGTCCTACCGAAACTATGAACATAAAGTACTGGTCTTACGAAACAATTTGTAAAACAGACACAAACCAACCTACTCTGCTTTTCCCCTTAGCTCCTGATGAAATACCTCTCCAACTAGAAACTGCAAAACACAGTAATAACTGCTATTAAACAAGACCAGAGACTGCTGCCAAAGTGGCTGTTTGTGCTTGCTGTTTTATGTTCCAGCATACCATTATCCCGATGTAGTGTCGGTAATGAAGCGGGAGTGGACCATCCATTTGCAGTAGATAGTGCTGAGTTTTTAGAAAGCTTTCAAGATATTGTGGGTGGAAAACCATCACCAAGGTAACATTGTCCAATCGGCCCAGTGTAGCAAAAGAATCTGCAAACAGCGTGTGCATCATGGCGTCTTCGTTTCCCACTTGAATTGTCTGATTGAACAGAAAGAGCAATTAGCAATACTAAGAAGTACCAATAAAATAGCTAATAAATATATTATCACAGCACCCAGAGGCCCCAGTGAAAAGAATTATGTTATAAATCTATTAATGGCATTAAATCAGTGCACATAAGGCAAGGCACATAAAATCCCTTTAATACCTCTCATTTAGGAGATCACAAGTAGTTATAACAGCAAAAGGAGATTTTTGCCTTTACGCTTTCCCTTGCGCAACACTGACCTCATTTTTAACTGTCTCACCTTCACTTTCTTGAATGGTGCAAGCTGATCTAACTCAGTTTATTATAACAACAACAAAGTAACTGAGTAATTATTTTCACGGAGGAAAAAAAGAGGGAAAGAAGTAAAAAGCTTTCTAAGATGACAAGAGAGAGAAATAAAAGGAAATTGAAGCTTAAGGCTCTAAAATTCCTAGAAAACCACAGGCATATTACTAACTTTTCCTCTGCTCCAAATTCTCTTACCAGACGTTCAGGAGAGAAGCACCAGAAATGCTCAGCCACAGCACTTTGAAGCTTCTCAGATTATTCAGAATGGTAGAGGCAGCTCAAGAAAAAGTAATCCCAGAGCAGGGGGGCAGGTGCCTTGTGGACCAGTAGGAAATTACATCCGGATGTTCACAAGGAAACAGACGGTCTTACACAAAACAGAACTGGGTTTCTCTTATGCTAGATAGCAGTGAAGGAGGGGTCATAACTATTTCAAAGCTCCCCAGGGCTCTCACTGCTTCTGTACACTAGAGCTGTGGCCAAAGTCTTACCAGGACTGAATGTGATCACGACTGAAAATGTTTTGCAGCTCAGCAGCTGTCCTGAAACCAAATGTGGGTTACTACTAAAAGGCTGTTCCTTAAAAGCATAAAGTTCACTGTGTACTTGAAAACAGTACCACACCTCCTTCTCGGGGATGAATCTGCTTGGTCCGTGTCCCAGTGGTCTAGGAATTCTTATTCCAAGTTCCTAGAAAAGAAAATTACACCATCTCAGCAGTTAGTTATAAACAGCTTTTTAGCTGTGGTTGCAAGAAAGAAAAAGAATTCTCCATTCAGAGCTGGGCTTATTTGGGTACTCGTGGTACTCTTACACGGGTACTTTTACCAGTACCATTTGTACGAATGCAAATCATTTTTTATACAAGTGCTTTATAATTAGCCACGCTTGTTTACAGTGTACTGTCCCACTCCAGCAACAAAAAACTTAACAACAAAGGCCCTGCCAACTGAAGAAAACACACACAAATTTATATGCACACACACACTACAACCTGGTTCACAGAAAATTCTGCATACAGCATATTTTGGCAGGGTGTCCAGGACAAGGAGTTCAGTACATAGCCGGCTGCTGTGTGGTTATGCCACTGATACAAAACGAGACTGATGTGTGTGTGTACATCCGCAGCACGCCAGCACATAACACTCTGTGCATCTGTCAGGAAATGAAACAGCTGTAACCCTAATCAGATTTCTTTTCCCAACCTCAAAGAGCTCTTAGACTGCTCAAAGTACCTGATCTACATTTGCATCTGCTTTCTTTTCAAGACAGGATAAATAGCTATTCACACTGGGAGGGAGGGAGAGAGGGGATTTTGCTCAATCAGAACAGCAGCAGCCACATCCTCGCACATGCTTCTGTGGGTATGCTGCCTTGCAGGTAAGAGGGAGGCTGGATACCCCTCCCGTAGTTCACTTCTTGCCCTCTGCCCTCAGCTAGGTGTACCATCCTGCCAGACCTACAGCACCCTGGGCCCTTTCTGCAGCCAAGGAGCGAGTTGCATAAGAGACTCGGGTGTGTTTGTGTCCTGCTTGTTAAACCGTTCCCTTAGGAAAGGTGGGAGCCATGGCTTCAAGGGCAGTTTCCGAGTTTGGCACGGAGCAGCCCTCAGAGAGGGCAGCACAGCAGTGTCCACGGGGCACGCACCCACGTGGGGGTCAGCCTCACCTCGCACATTCACACATGCCCACCTTTCCGGCTGGGAAGCGCATCACTACAGAGGCTCACTCCTCCTCCGTGTGCGCAGCACGCAGTGCAAACCAGCTCTCCTGAGGGGATTACAGCGGCACAGCTTCCCCAAGAAAGATGGGAGCCCTGACACCTGAAGCAGCTCCCAACAGGGCAGCTGATGGCATGGTGCTCTTATGGATGGAGGGAGACCTAGGATTAAAGCTGGGGATGGAGCTGAATGCTAAATACTAGGCTATATATAAACTAATGGTTTGGGCTCTTATCTGTTCCCTCTCCGCTGCTTTTAAAACACATCCATTGCCTCCATTCCGTAGCCCAAACCACTCCTTTTCTGATGATACCAACCCCATCCAGGTTCTCAGCTGGGTTTAGATAAATAAATAAATACTGTATATTGAGCCAGTTCAGGCTGGACAGAGTAGAGGGGCACCTTTAGCTGTTTCAGGCCTCAAGAGCAAATGGAGCCCCTAAAAGCTGCTTGCCAAATTCAGTTTTAAACTGCTACATTTTCCCCACATAGATAAAGGTTGTTATAAACAAGCAATACTGGTCTCACTTACTATTGCACTTTTTCTGTCTTTAGCTGAGGTTTCTATTTGCACGAGTTCATTGTACGAGAAGCAATTTTATTAATCAGTTACCGTTCCCTGAACTTTCCCCTAAGATTAAAAACCAGCTTCAGAAAGCCAGAAACAATCAGCGCAGGTCTAAGTCGGAACTACCGAAGCCCATCAGGCTCTGACGGTCTCCTTAAACCCCAAGTCAGATGCCTTCATTTCTCAAGTCTTATTTGGATAAAGCAAGATCAAATGGCAGCTCTTACACTAGTCTTTTCACATTTTCCCTGTGACAGTAGAGACTGCGATGTAGGTTCTTCCTGCCGAGGGTCCCAACATTCACAAACAAATTTTGCCTGTCAGCCGAGTCTCCAGCAATGCCACTTGTAGGATGGAATTTATGTCTTAAAAACACCCTCTCTACTCAAAAGTTCTACCACAGCTTATAATCTCAGCTACAGCTACCCTAGTAAATTAGGGAAACATCTTACATCTAAATGACAGCAAGAAAAAAAAGCCCATATGCATCATTTAACTTAGCAGATGCCTGCAGTTGTTTGCTAGCTCAAGCACTCCAAGAGAACTATCTTTTAGTTTAATTGTTGAACAACTACGTTTCAGTCTTCCCCTTTCCCAAAACACTTACAGAAAGAAAAAAACCAAGATTTCTGAACCTGAGATCAGCAAGCTGCTAACATATTTTGCCTCACAATCTAAAATACATCAGTATCACTTAGCAATTTTTTCAAAGCATGCAGAGGTCAAACTTCTATGATTATGCTACAACACTTCAGTAAAAACCAAACCTTCTCTGCGAAGTCAGAGTTTTTTGGGGAGTTGAAGAAGTTTGCTTTGTTTTCCCTCAGGAGAGAAAGCATCCCCCTGAAATCACGGCACCAGCCTAGAACCTGAGAAGCCTGGGTTCCAGTCTCTGTTCTGCAGAGACGTTGCAAAGAATTTGTGAAGATGAGCCTCAGTTTCCCATCTGCAAAATGGGGGTAATTATGTTTCTTCCAGAGGGTGCTGAGAACAGAAATAAGTTTGTTGTCATATGGTGCACGGCTACCACAGTGATGAGAGTTGTATAAATTCTGACCCATTGGAAATCTTTTGAAAATCGTTGTTCTTCAGTTACAAGCTATGGCAGACCTTTTAAAAACTGTTTGCCCCTCTTTTTTTCCAGAAGCAGCATTTAATCAAGGTCTCCTAGTACTTGAGAAATAATGGGCATCTGCAGGAACTCCCAGTATTGCAACATTTCAAATACTATATAGACAACACAGTAATATTTCTTAAAACAGTCCTAAAATATCTGCTCTTTGTTTTGAACACATATCTATGCTCCATGATGCCCTTCACTAAGCCTCCATCTTCCAAATACACTCAATTCAAGGAGCACCGCTCTCCAGCCTTCCCTCTCAAAGGCAAGACCTGCATCCTGACCACCACGTCTCTTCTCCTGCACCTTCCTCTTAAAGAAGCACCTCACCTGCAGCACTGACAAGCACTTGGCAAAGCAGCTGGGGCTAGGATGAGCAGCAGTTGCAAGCGACCGATATTTATTTTGGTTATTACAAAAGTGTAAGCAACTTTCATGCGATTCCAGACCATCGAGTTGCACACCAAAGTGACGTACTTAGTGCCGTGTTTTCTGCATCAAACTTCTCCTGGCTTCTTTCCTCCTGTTTGTTAACCTTGCCACACCACTTCCATTCAGTCTAGAAAGTGTGCAGCTGAATACAGCTCCAAGCTCAGCAGAAAGCCAACCACAACTGAGGCTTTAGGTACAAATAATACTACATAATAATAATAATAATAATAATAATAATAATAATAATAATAATAATAATAATAATAATGCATCAGAGGCACTCCATCTTCAAAGCCAGAACATAAAACTCAAGATAGCTGCAAAGCTGAGCACCAACGCTGGAACAGATTTCACCTTCAAGCTCACCCAGAAGCTCACAGCTAATGGAGGGAGGTGGGCCTCACTGGGTGGAAATCCACTCCACTGCTCACCTTCCAGATGTACCTTGACGGAGAAGCAAGACTACAGCCATATAAATGCTGTAGCGCTATGCTGGCAGAGATGACCTCAGAAGTCATGGAAAAGCCTCCTCTTCCCCCTTATGCAATGTAACTTGTATTTCCGTACAGCCACTATTATTATTTCCATGGGAACTATGTTCACCAGATACCTACCATTTCTGAATCCACATCACTGCCATATCTGAGCATCTCATCTAATATATCTAATTCATGCAACACTCCTGTGAGGTAGGACAAGTGTATTACCTGCCCTTTAGGAAAAAACCTGAGAAACAAAAAAGCCACACGTCTAACAGAGGCTGCTGCATAAGACTGGCAGCTTGAGCTGAGATCTCTCAAGTCATGGGCTAATGCCCTAACCATCAGACTGTGTGCCTTTTGAGAGACTTCTCAACCAGGAAATATGTTTTATGCAAATTTACACCAAGAAACAGCTCTTCAGAGCTGAGACAGAAGACTTAATGAGACAAGTCTGCAAACTTAATTATATACTTCCCAGCTACCATTCTCTCTCACCAGTCTGGACCATTTAGTACATCCAACTCCACAATGACAATCAGGCCAAAAATCTGTACTACATGCACATATACGTGGAGAGAAGACCACTCTAAAACCACAAGCACATATAAACTCACTCTATTTATGGCTTTTCTGTATCCTAACGCTTTGTCAATTAAGCCCACTTTTAGGTAATTTTTTTAACTGTCTTGTCAAGAACAGCATTCCTATCAAATTTAAGTAAAAGCTTGAGATGGAAAATCAAACTGCAAATGCTTAGAGACATTTTTTCATAAAGCAAAATGTGCATCACCTCTGTTGGTAACAGAGCACCATCTACTTTGGTTCTGAACCTCTTTAAAAGATAAGTGAAGAAAAAAAAAAAAGTCACTTCTAAACAGACAGCAAATATCAGAAATTGCACCTAGAAACTGAAGCAAAGTTACCAGATGAGATGCAGGGCTGTCGTGGTTTGGGCTGGGCTGGCCACTAAGACTAGAACAGGAACCTAACCTTAGCTACAGCTCCTGCTCCATAGTGCACCTACAATGCTTTTTCAGATCCCTGTTCCTCCCCCACTATGGGCTCCTGGCAGCTACAGCTCTGCCTCTTATCACAAAACCTCTCCCAAAACTCAATTACAGTTCTGTCAGATGAGTATGGGGACTGTTACCAAACTTAATTTTCAGTCATTCAGGATTCATGAGCTGAGCACTAGCTATGAACCACAATCTTCAGACTGCTTCCCTGGTGTTAGCACGGTGAGTCATTTTGCTCCCCTCAAGTACAGTCAGTACCAATATCAAATGTTATATCTCCCACAGAGACTTATTTATGTACTTACTTAAGCCTCCTCTAAAAGGCAAAAAGAACATTTTATCATAGACAAGCCACCGGCAAAGTGAAAATTTACTTCACTAAACCACATTTGGATTAACACCTTCATCTGAATTGTCTGTGCCCTGACTAAGCACTAAATACTGCTAGATTCAAACAAAATTGTATGAAAATCACACACTGTAATGCAATATAAAACAATCTAAAGGAAAGAACCAGAGAAGGGAAATGAGTTTGAGGTGACCTTTTTTGGAGGTAACATTTTCCTAGACAACCAGTGATCATTTTATAGTCTAAGTGCAGCATATCCAAGCTTAGGGTTAAGAAAGGCACAATGAGTTGTTAAAAACTCTTCAACACAATGGCCTGGTAGAATTAACCTCCTCAATGTGCCAGTGCTGAAAATTCAGCTTAGTATACTATGGTATACATTTGAAGCTGACTAAAAATACCCATTTAGACCTTCATCCTCTTATAGGCTAACATGCCCCAAAGCATCTAAGCGTCCAAGAAGCTCGCGCTGCATTTCCAAGGGAGACTTTGGCACTTACCAATCTAAGAGGCCCCGTGCTGCTGCTGCTTCACTTAGCTTTTGGTTCCTGCTTCCCCTTTAAAGGTCACCGACAGCAAAACCACACTGGTGGTGACACTGACAGGCTACAAATTTGGAGTTTCCTTGTTTAGGATCTTAACGACAATCACTGGCACAACTGGCCTCACAGGACAAGTTATTTATCACCAAGCTGATGCACACCCATCTTAAAAGCCATATTTTCAGTTCTGCTAAATGCAGTAGCTGCTGTAGTTTCTTTATCAGATGGGTAGCTTTTGGAAGTGATTAAGACACAAAGAGTAGCGATAAATATGATTCTTTTCCTACAAACACTAAAAATACATATATATATCCCACAAATCCTACAGCTTTTCTAAACGTGGGGCTAAGTACAACTGGCAGTTCTTCCTATTTTATTCATTTACATAATCCAGAAGTAGCTGCAGTTGTTGGGGCTTTCTCAAACAAACCATGATTCACGTTAAAATGACAGAAACATTATCTCAAAAATGCCCACGTACTCTAAATTTTCACACTGGTTCCATCTTCTGGGTATCTCCAACTGTCATTCAACTGAAGCACTAGACATGTCTGCACTTGCACAGATTTGAAGAACTGAGACCAAGTACCCCCCCCTCTGCTACAAAGCACTTTGTTCCACAGACCTACCACTCTTCACTGGAATTGGAACACAGCAAATGTTGAACTGTTTCCATTTCACAGAGAATACATTATTCTTATATGAATTTAAATACTTAAATTACTTTAAATATCAGTAAGTGTATTTTCTCTGAAAGTCTCAAAGTCCTTTGAAATACCAGATTTTAAAAACATCCCCAACTAGTTTATGCGACTTGATTCAAGACAGAAATCAAGGCAAGTGAGTATGTGCCCAAGGTCACACACCCTGTTCACACTACCAGGAATAAAAGACCAGACTCTTCGGTCTCAAGCTCTAACACCTCTTCTCTGGTCATCTGCTAGGACTGAGCAGTAAGCGCAGGTCCAACTGGAGTACTCTCAAGGCACCTAAGTGCTACCTACTCTTCCTCAGCAGTAATAGCTCTTCCTGAAGTGGTTTTGTGACACAACTGCCTAGACACCACAACCCAATTTACTTTTGATATGAGCTCACTGAAACCAAGAGGCTGAATTTCAATGACTAGTGCCTACCTTTTCTATATGCCGGTTCTGTAATGTGTACAATGAAACAAAAAATATTAAAGGGCAAAGGATTTAGAAGGAACGTCTGCAATTTCCATGCTGTAAACACTGTTTAAATACCAATAAATCAGTGACACAGAAGGAAACAAGTTTAAACGTGACAGTTACCGTTTGCATTATGTAGACTGTACTGCTGGATTATGTCAAAGCAAAGCAATTTGTATCCAAGAGGTACTAGATCTGTATAAACCAGAAAAACAGAAAATAGTTTCTGTGGCAACCTGCAGCAGTTTGAGGATTTAAAAATTTCCTTTAAAAGAAAAATCTTAACATGGTGACACTAAGAAACTTACAAAAGAGATCCAAAGTGGCATTTGAATTCCTGTCCAAAATAATGCTACTGACTTGCGTTTGTTTACAGCAAGCTTTTCTCTATCAGAAACACAAGACCAACCTCACTATTTCAAAAGGACAATCCAAGTCTGTGACAGAACGAAATAAATACCAGGCAATTCCGAGGTAAAAACTAGCTGGATGAGCCTAAAAACCCAGCAGAGCCATCCCCACCACCACACACAGAAGCGGTACGCAGCCCTTCTGGGACCAGGTGGCAATAGGGAGGATAACGACAGCATCTGCACTGTCACTGTGGGCAGTAGCTGGATATCCCATAGAAGGGAGCTAGAAAAGACCTGCAAATCCCCCAAAATTACCCTCCAGTAGCTCTGAACGACCTCTTTACGGGCCGGGCGAGCAGCCCGCAAGGAAGCGCTGCTCCTGCCTCCCAGGACCCGCAGCCCAGCCGGGATTCCCTCGCTGCAGGGGGGGCTTGTCCGGGTCCCCGCCCCACCTTCCAGCAGGGATTTCTCCCTGGGGACGCGCCCGGGGAGCAAGACCGCCGCCCCGGGGGAGGGTCAGCCCTGCGGGGGCCGGACGGTGGGGACGCCCGCCGCGGCCCCAGCCCCTCGCCACCCGCCGGGTACCTGGTGCTGGGGGCCCGGCCCCGCCACCCTCCTGCCAGCGCTGCGGGGCTGGGGCTGGCCGCGCTCCCCCGGCAGCCCCGCCGCGGCTCTGCCGCACCGCCCAGCGCCGCCGGGGCGGGCCCTCCCGGCGGCCCGGCCTCCCTCCCTCCCTGAGGGCGGAGCAGCGGGCAAGGCACGGGCCCGGCGGAGCGGCGGCCGGGGGACAGCTGCTCGCCGCGGCCCCCCGGTGCCTGCCAGTCCCCGGGAATGCCAACAGGGGGAAAAGAAGCAGCAGCCGCTGCGGCGGGGGAAGCCCCGGTCCGGGGGCAAACGGCCCCGCAGTGCCCCAGGGCCCCCCAATCCACCCCAGCCCGCCCCGCTCCTCCGTGCTGCCCCCGGCCCGGCCGGGGAGTGCGGCTGCGGCGCAGGGGCTCCTCTCCCCCTGAGCCCCGGTCTCTGCTCCGCTCTCCTCCCCGCCACGGGGAAGCTCTTTGGACAACACCCCCCCAACCCCCACCCCCCGCCTTGTTCCTTATGCAAGAGTTTCTACTTTCTCTTTAAGCAACAAAGTAATTACGGCTTTTAAACTGAGAAATCGCAGGAGGTTAACATTTTGTAGATATTTGTGTGACTAAGTATGCTGCTGCAGAAATCTGGCCTCCTGCCTATTCCCAAGATCATAACAGTCCTGGGCAAACATATGTTTTGCAATCACATCAGCAAAACACTCAGCCTTTGTTTGCAGCAGGCTGTACTTCTCTCGTTGACCCCCCAGGGCTGTAAACTCTGCCAGATGCCTTACACCTCCCACCTCTTTTGGTTTGGGATTTTATGGCATCAATTATTTCAAAAGAAACAAGTCCCCGAGCTGGCCCACATGATATTTTTTTTTTTTTTTTTTGGTCTTCCACAGCACTCCAAGATTTACAAAGCTAAATTCTGTTAGATCATTTTCCTTCAAATATTTTGAATTAAAATAAAATATGACAGACCCCAAGAGGAGAACTTCTATTGCAGTTTTGATGGAAGGAGGCCAGGACAGCTCTGAACCCCTGAACACACTCATGTGGGGGGGAAGGCTTCTGCCTACAATTCAGGCTGCTTGGTTTTGAGTCCTTCCAAGCTATCTAATAACTAAGCAGGGAAATTCCATGACACTGAACTTTACACTTCTGTTAAATGTAAAACTGAACACTGAAAAATTGTTCACAGGCTGTTCCTGTTATGGGTGTACGAATCTTGCTGCAAAATGCAGAAAACACCGAGGACAGTGCTGTCAGGGGAATGTGGCAACATGACTCAAGGCAGTAGTTCTGCACATTTCTAATGCTAAAGCTTTAAAGGCTTCCTTTCCTCTCCACTTTCCAAATACCACCACCTCTCTGGGCTATGCAATTAACTCTGGAGAGCCGAGGCATACTCTACTTCTGAAGGCTTGGCAGAAATTATAAGGTTAAATATCCTAGAGATGCCCAGGTACCACAGCTCCTTACCTGGGGCCTTGGCTTTAAGCCCCTAAGTTTCTCCAGAAGAAACGAAGTGTGCTTCGTACCTACTTGTACTTCGTCAAATGCTCAACAGAAGCGTGGAAAAAGAAGAATGAAATACTGGCAAGAAGGTTGCATTTTGTGAGCTAATAAAATAAACTAATGAAGAACACTGTTTAATTCCCACTGGCTACTTCCTTACTTCAGGCCAAAACGTAACAAAAAGAGAGGAATGAGCTCCTCTTGCAACACAGGCAAAGAACTGGCTTGTGCTCAGAAAAACTGTCAAAAAAGAGAGGAATTACCTGAAAGCTGAAATGCAAGAAAATGACTCACCATAAGAAGTCCTCCTGGATGTCAGATGAAAGGTCACCCCCTTCAATGAATTTGCTAACACTCTTGGAAGAAAATGGGGGGGGGCAGGGGGGAGGCAGCACTCCCTCAGTGGCCTGAAGTGTTTTTCCCCCACTGTGGTCATTTGCCCTGCACCTGGATATTTGTGAGGAAGCCTGTTTATGTTAACATTTGCTCCTATACAAAGAACCTTGGCAGATACAGATTATTCTCTGACATCGTCCAAGGGAAATTCTCTCTCATTAAACAACCAACTCAACAGCAGAAGGTAGGAAATTATACCATGTTATCCGCTTTCTGCATCAGGATAGATGAAGGCAGTGACAGCATGTCAGAAAAAGCGTGTACAAAGGGGAAGAGGAAGTTGCACAGCCGTAGCAAACACATAATAATGGTCTTAAAAGCTCTCCCATATGGCCTGAGTACACAAGCTCTGCTCAGGCCCCAGGTCTGGGGAATCTCATCACCCCAGTCTGCTGCAGGTGCTTTCTCCATCCCAGCCCTCACACAAGTATCTCCATAGCGCAACTCCTCCAAATCAAAGAATACGCAAAACCGAGCCACATGCTCGTCTACAAATCAGAATGCAATTGTAGACTGAAATTATTTCCGTTTGGGGGCTAGTAAGACAAGCTACATCAGTAATTTCAGGAGGAAATATGGTTTGACACCAGCACAAAGCTCGTTTGGGTACTAATGAGTGCAGAATCCAGTGCAGCTGGGGGACACGGGGACAGATCTATAGTACAGTTTGCATAACTTGAGTGTTTCCCTAGGGAAACGCAACAGTATGTTTGACCATGTATTGATGCAAGTAAACAGAGATGGAGTGAAATGCTCATAAAGGAAAAAACAACAACAAATGTTTAACATGAAAATATCGATAGATACCAAGTTTCCTTTTACCCAGAAAGAGTTTATGATAGATACACATGAAGTCACCTAAAGCAAACACCACCTAAAGCATGGAAACATACTCTTTCAAAGGAAGCATTTCCATAAAAGCTGCTTGCATAAAAGAATGGCATTTAACATCTGTGCTCTCTGGGTTAAGTCATCAGAAATGCAATTTTTCCTTATTGCTGCTACAGTTAAAGAAACGTCCTGGTAAAGCTAAAAGGAGACCAACCAGTTACAATGTGAAAAGCCTGATCCTGCAAACACATGTATCTGCACTTAGCCACCGTAACTTGGACTAGTTCCATTTCAGTCCAATGGGGCTATTTTTTTGAGTCAAGTTCAGCACAAACAGATCATTCCGAAGAACTGGCAAACCAAGATCTTACATTCTTTCCATAGAAAAGCTATCCGAGCAGGAGCACGCAAAATGTCTGTTACTGCAATACCTGGGATGTCCAATTAATATCTCAGAGGATGTCCAGATGATTCTTTCCAAAGAACATTTACAAGTAAGAACAGATAATTCTTTGGGGCTCTGAGCTACCTGATTTCTACTTGTTCTTAGGACTGGATTTCTCTCTCACATGGCTTCGTAAGGTAGCGCCAGCTGGGGCAAGATGAATCAAGCTTAGCAGAATGGATGTAAATACCAGCATTCACATCCGAGTGTCTTTGAACCCCCTGAGACGGCTAATGGCCGCAGACGCGTGGTGTGTCCCATCTGCGGCTATGCCAGATGAAGAGGTTACCGCACTACCCTGGGTGTCACTGCCCCCCGGGGGGGACAGGTCTCTCCCCTAAGACCTGCCCACCCAGCTGGTGCGAACAGCACTCAGTACTGCTTACAGTCAAAGTAAGCCTTTGGAGGACTATTTTGGGCTGGGAAGGTTTTGATTTTATTTCTTTTTTCCAACTGTTTTAGCTCATTTTGACTGACAGAGGTTAGGCAGTTACTAACAATGACCAGCTCTCAGGGGACATAACTCCTAGTGAAGAAGTAGCAATAAAAGCACAGGGGCAAGAATCTCTTCAACCACAACAGCTCGAGCAGCTCCACCTAACCTGGTGTCTTAATGAAGTCACCAGGTGTTTCAGCAATGACTAAGCAGCTCCACACCAGCCGCTCTAAACATTTCCCTGTGGATTCCTCTCGTTCCTCACTGGCCACAGCCACTACCCTTTTCATAACAAATTTCAAATGTATCTCCTAATCTCTTCTATCCCTTTATTATGCATTTGTTATTTCTAAAATAGCAAAAATCTTTATCATCATAACAATATGGGAGGCACAGCAATCGAACCATTCATTACAGTGATGAAAGAATTTAAATAGAAGAATATATCATCCTAGCATGCAGGTCAAGAAAAAATGGTCAGTATTTCAAAGCATTCTTCTTGATTTAACCTGAACAATCTGATTTGTTAGTCTTCACAAAACTCTATTATTAGAATTAATACATAACTAGGGAGGAGGATAAACTGTATTCTTTGTACAATCTGCATTCTTGTCATATGTGTCAAAAAGGATCAGCCCTTAGGAATGGCACTGCATCTGATACTTGATTTTGTTATTATTACAAAGGTTTTTTGGGAGAACAGAGGGCTGACAATTGGTCACATCAGGAAATAAGTTTAGACTAATATATATATATATAAAAGCTTTTCTTTAGGCTTGCAAGGCTGGGTAAGACTAAACATTTTACAATATTCAGAGATTGTAGTTATTGTCTGTTCTTTGAACCTTTTTCATCCTTGAAATATTATTTTTCTATTTCTAGCTCTTTCTTACATGCTCCTTTCTTAATGACCACATCTTCAGCTTTAATGGGCAAACAACTTGCAAGTAATTGAGGGCTTTTTTGAGTAATTACAAATCAGGTCACTGCTAGCCCACTGTATCCCCACCAAAAGACCCAACATTTTTTCTCTCAGAGCTGCAAGAGGCTGAGACTTGGTTGTTTCACCTGAGCTGTTCTCACAGTTGATGGACTTTAACTGACCAAGCTCCAAGAACTCCAGTGGCTTTATCTGTTCCCTGAACTATTTGATTTGTCAGGACTCTTATTCCCCCCAAACAGTCATTCATTTAGTAATTTCTGCCATTAAGATTTCTATAGCTCCTCCCACCTTTAAACCACAAATTGTTTTGTTTTTTCTCTCCCCAAAGCTTGTTCAAATTTAACATTCTCTTCTGCAGTTATTAGGTAGCAGAAGTACAAAGTTTAATTTAGGGAGCTATAAGAAGTTGAGATCTTGAGATTATTCATGCTTTGGCCAGGACATGAAAACAGACATGGTTTCTAAGACACACACACATAGGTAGATTAAAGATGCATATCTAAAGCTTAGTAGATTGAAAGAACGTCTTACTAGATTCTTCTTCCCCCTTTTTATGAGGATACACAGCTCCTCCTAGGCTGATAAACAGCAGCTTAACTATAAAAGTTGTTTGGCTTGCTGTGAATATCCAGTGTTAGAGAAGTGGGTTCTTCTGATACTGTTCTGAGGTGGCTCCAGGCTCACGCACTACACACGAATACTCTGGTTAACAACTCCCCCCAGACCCAGCTCTCTCAAAATGAAAGTCCATGTTGAGTAGTTTAAAAATCTGACCTTTGCAACTCACCGGTAACTTCTGATCTTTTGGTGGCTAGAGGGTGTATGGAGAGGGAATAAGTTCTCCAGCTGCAGATTGCCACTCTCTGGGGAATGGAACATCTGCAGGCTGCCAGCCACTCTGCAGTCTCTCTCAGTACTAAATAAACATTAAGGTTAAACCCCCCCCCCCAGGTTTAACCTTAATAAAAGAATGTATTTGGAGTTCAATCAAGAAAAGTAAAATTTAACATACCTCATAGCTGTCTAGAGCTGGTTTGGCCTAAAGAGGTCTCTCCTCTTCCCTTCAGTTAGCAAACTGCTGGGTCACACCAATGCCCAAGACTTTTGCACAGCTCCTTGGAGCTGGGATCCATTTTACTATCTTTTTCTCAGGCCTCCTCTCCCTAAGATGAATATTGAAAAGGGACAAAAATCGTTTCTCAGTTGAGTGGAAATTCACCCTTGGGAACTTCCTACAACTCCCAGTCCTCATAACTGATTCAGTTAAGAGCAATGAGACGATGCAGTCCCTTGCTTGCTATGCTACCTGGAATGCTGTCTGACCGTGCTTCACCACTGTCATGTACAGATGCTGTTGGAAGGCCGGTCCTACACAGATAGAAGTTGCCTTATCACTCTGGGCAACGCACTGCAAACAAAACCTTTTGCATAATGCAAATGCGTGCCTTCAAAGCAAGGGAAGGCCACCTGAATTATCCTTGTGTGAGTTTACGGCTTCTGGGTTTTTTAAACTGCATTTGACCTCAGAAACAGTCTTTATATGAAAACAGAAGAAAAAGCAATGAAATGCAGTTATTATTAGCTTCTGTCACAAATCAGACGCAACAGCATGCACATGAGGAAAAAATGCCTTTAGGAGTACTGGAGCGTTACACCTTGCTTACTGGAATTGGGTGAGACCATGACAGCAAGCGACCCAGAGCTGCATTGCTGAGAGGTTACAGGGAGTATGCAGGAAATGCTGTGCAAGTGTCCTGTGAAGAAGTTGCAACTAAAACCTACTTGCATACTCTGGTACATACAGACATACAACCCAGAAGCTCTTCTCCTCAACAGAAGCTTTTTGTCACCTTTACTCTAAGGGGCTCAGATATATTTCTAGAAAATTGCTTGAAACTCAGACCTGAGGCTCATGCCTGACTTGATTTTGCAGGTACAACAAACAAGAAGCTTATTTCTGCAGAGCCTTCACCAAGGAACAAACTAGCAATTTATAAAATGCTTTGTTAGACTTCTTCAAGTAAACCCTTGATCTCACATATATCCACACTACAGCCAAAACCAAAATGATTTTTTTTTAAAAAAATAAATTCAATGTTTTCCCCATGAAAAGACAAGTAAGAAGAATGGAATGCAACAACAGCATGTCATGTCATTTAACACACTTCAAGAAGACTCTCAGCCATTTTTCTGTAGCTTGATTGTTACAATGAGATAAAATCAAGTGAAACAGTACTAAACGAATATGGGAAGTACCGCTAGAGATTCAGGAACCCTTATATCAGTAACTGCAGTTTGGGGAACTGTTTTGTGGCTTTCTTCTTACACTTGCCACTTTCAGGCACATGTTCAGTGTGCCTCAGAGCAGCAGATGCGGGAAAAAAAAGCAAAATCAGTTCTTTTATTTTCAGTTTTCACAGTCTAGCTGTGACCCAAATAATAGAGATGTTATTAATCTGAGTCTGTGAGTTTTGGAAAACCATCAAAGTTTTCTTATTAGGAAAAAAGATCCAAATACCTATTATGCTGTATTCCCCTTGCATTTTCTCTAACGGCCTATCTTGATGGTAAGGTTGCAAGTTCCTCGAGACTGAATCTCTCTCCATATTTGTTTAATATATACAGCCAAGTACAATAATGTTATAGGATTTATCAACTCCTTTAGAATGTTATCTTGGCAAAAAGTTAAGTACAAAAGTAAGCAACATCATCCTAGATCATTGATTTAATGATAGCAGTTAAGAAAACAGATCATCCTCTAGGTACTATTCAACACCTGATTGTTATAAATTAAGGTGATAATACCAGATGTGCCATTTTCGTATCAAATGTTTCTTTTACTTCTATATTCAAAGACAAACCCATGAAGACCTCTGCTTGAGAAGAATCATGAAAACAAAAAACAGATGAATCATGTATTTCTTGCCATTTTTGGCAGTTATTATTGGTGTTTTGATTAAATTCAGACAGCACTGTATTCTCCATTCTTCCCTATTTGAGAAAATGATGTGGCTAAGATAGTTTGACCCAAATCAGTTTACTGGACTTGGCTTTCCAAAAGAGAAGAACTGAAAAAAAGCACTGCTTTCCTGCTGATATAATTCCCAAAAGATCTCGTCTGTCTCCTTACTCAGCTATCAAGACCATTTCCTCCAGTGAATTTTACTATTTTGACACTTGCATTAATATGCTGTTTCTTTCTCTTACTGTAAGTTAAAATGATGCTGACACCTGCCCTGGGGGTAGGGCAGGGAGCAGAAGCCCCCTGGCCCATTGGTGGCCACCCTTGCCCTGTGACCAGCAACAGCGGCAGCCAACACGCGCTCTGACGAGCCCCACAGTGGGCGTAGCAAGCTGCAATGCCACTACCAACACGTGCTTCAAGGACATTGTACATGAGCCCCTGTTTAACACAGCACAACTTCTGCATCCTCCTAAATCCTGGATTTGTCTGGAGCTTGGAAAGCTCCCTCAAGGCCCCTGGCTAGCTTGCCACCAAGCTGCCTGCAGGACCATCTCCTTATCCTCCTACTCCCACTGCCACCTTGGTGCTTTTCCGCTGCCACAGAGGCTTTGGGTCCCTGCAGGACAACTGTAAAATCATAGGGAGGTTTCCGCAACTGAGCTGCTTGGGATCTCAATAAACCCACAAACTTTTCTGGGCTTTGCAACACTGCTGTCTGCTATGGTGACCTACAAACAGTGGAACTGTTAATACCTTCCCCCACCTACCTTCTCAAACGCGTATTTGCTAGGGGAACGAAATCAAAATAGGCTTGAAACCAATTCTAGCACTTTCTGTTCAACTACTATGGAGTGTCTATTTTTTTTTTTTTTTAAAGTTAACCGCAATATTGGAACTTAGCCTTAAATCCACTGTTTGTTAACAACCATAATTTTAAATCAACCACTTGCTATTGTGAGAGAGGGAAGGCCACCTACCGTTGTTGGACCACCCTGACTACTTACTATACAGCATTTTAAACATGCAATACTTCAAAAGTCCTGGGAAAGGCCAGCACTGTATGTGTAGCCCCTCAGATTCAAATGTGCTGAAACCACACACAAAATATATACAGCAGACATGCTGCAGAAGACACAATCAGATTTCCATAGCAGAAACAATATTTTGCAATCAAGCTAGCAGTAAAGCCTGATTTATAGCAGTTTTCAAATGTAAAATAAATAAACAAAGTACAAGTAAATAAATAAAAATGCACATGTACCATACTAAACACCCACAAATTTTACTAAGACAGAATGAAAATACCGATAATGTCCTTAAATAACGGTTTTGGTGTTTACAGTTGACATTTGAGCTTATAAATCTGTTTTACTGGATACAATGCTATAGCATTCAAACACCTCATTTTGTCAGTAAAGCTACAAATCCATACCTGTCCCTCTGTTTCTCACCAGCGTGACAACTGCCCTCTAACTGCTCAGCAGGGATTCCAAATCAGCAAAACACAATGCAGCCAATGAAAACTTGGGCGGAACTGGACCACGTTTTCACTACCAGCGAAGATGCAACAGTGATCACTG
Source organism: Burhinus oedicnemus (assembly GCA_008921705.1). Taxonomy (NCBI): domain Eukaryota; kingdom Metazoa; phylum Chordata; class Aves; order Charadriiformes; family Burhinidae; genus Burhinus; species Burhinus oedicnemus. The sequence continues at coordinate 549,056 of VFFE01006671.1, forward strand.
AAGCCTGCAAACTAATCTACAAGCAAAAAACTCTGCTTCATTTGCTGACATGCCTGTATTATAGTGACAGAGAAGAGGATTTCTCTTTATCAGGTTGTGTTTGTCATCTTCCTGAGAAGTACTCCTCTTGAGAGAGACTACCACAAACATCATTCATTCTATTATTTTTGTAAATGTAAAGATAATTTTTGTAAGAGTACCAAATGATTTATAACAATGTGAAATGTGACTTGAAAGAAATTTACATGTACCATCACACTTTTCTGAAGCTGGTAGGGCTGAGATTAAACCAAGTTTGGACTGTAGCCAACAAGGGCCAGAGATCAACTCTGTATAAGGAATTACTTGGCAAAGTGTAGGTCTGGAGTTGTCAAGGATCACTGCACGATGGCTAAAACAAACAAGACTGGGATGAGTTCAGGAGAAATCATTTTGGTGAGCGTAGACCTGGGGCTCACAGAGAAACCAGAGCCAGGATCTGCATTAGGATTTGAACTAGCAAAGACTGGCAGGGCAAAATTTGGGCATTGGGCTAGAGAAAGAGAGAGGGCTCCTGAGGATCAGCCATCTAGATTTAAACTTAAGCCTGGTGGGAGTCATTTTGCTAAGACATCGTGTCTGCATGTCCACAGCCAGCAGCTGAAGTTTAGAGCTTGCACTAACCAGAATCCAGAAAGGGAGGTTCAGCTGTGGCAAATGAGAGGGAGGGTCCCTGGGCCCCTCTTGTTGTTTCCAATAGGCTGATTCTCTGCTCTGTAAAAATAAATAAATAAAACCCCGTGTCCCTGAATTCATATTGCAATATCATCTTGTGGTTTGGGCCGGACTGGCCAATGAAAACCAGGACACATCTATATTCTTTCTTTCATGTGCAAGGGCCACATTTTCTACAGTAAACTTCTCCTCAGGGCTACAGAAGATTAATGCAGCATTACATACACAGGCAGGCACTTTCTTAATAGCTGTCCTGCATTAATTATTTTGTTGAAATACAATCAAGACATTGCTGGAAGGGAATGTCTTATACTAGGGTCACTTGAGACTTCAGGTTGTTTCTGGCAGCACATTGCCCTGGCTGAGGGAAATGGTCTTGTACAAGCAATCAAAATTCATCATCTGACCGCACCTAAACTGACCTGAACAGGAAAGAAAGATAACCCCCATATAAACTTGTACAGCAAATATGTTAGGAGTGGAGGACTTCGCCCTGTTTCACATGATACAGCAACTGGACAAATTCTCTTAACGGCTCTGAACCTTTCTTAAACATAGCTGCTCAGAGAGGCAGAGGGAAGAAGAAAGTAGCTCAAGGCAAGCTGGGGAGCTGGTTCACAATAAAAGAAATCACTGGATAGGGACCCCACATTTCTGGACTAGAACACCTGTGGGCACAGCCCAGGTGGCCAGCACACATGATGTTAAATCAACAAATTTTGAAAAAACATGAGAAGTAACTGCAGTGCATCCAGAACACATCCATCTCACTGGACACTGCCTGTGACCTCCCAAGTATCACATGTATAATAGGCCTGAACCTGCCCCATACACATCAGACACCTGGGTGTATGCACACAGCAGTCATTCTACAGAGACTATGTAACCAGCTACCAGAAGCCCCAAATGACCAAATTCCGTTTTTCCCTTGTCTGTTCCATCTTCCAGGAGGGAAGGGAAGGGCAGGACAGGGGTGGAAGGGACAGGAATGCATGTGGTTAATGACAGCACTATTTATGGGGTCCTAAAAACAGACTAACTCTCTGCATGGATACTCACTGATGAAAAAAAACAACACAACTGCCTGCTCTGCCTTATAACAAGACAGACATTCACACAAAACAAAACATACATTTAGATTTTTGGCTCAATATTCTTGTCTCTGAATTGTTGCTCTACATATCAACAAATGATCCTTTGTTTTAAGAAAGCCTTACCGGCCACAAGTTTCCCAAGAGAGGGACACTACATCCCCAAACACTGACAGGCCTGCCTGGTAATAAGCAACCAGCATGTATGGGACAGATGGCACAAATCCAGGCCTGAATATAGAGGAATCACACGAATACTCTCCAAGAAAGAGGGTAAGTTAAGAAGGCATCTGGATACAAGAATGACAGAAAGGTACTGGCCACAGTTACTCTACAACCCTGCTATGCTGCCTTGTGTGCCAGCTTGTTGACATTTATGTGGCTATTAAAAAAAGAGAGAAAAAAACACAAAAAAGTCACTATGCAAAACTTTTTTATAAAAGTACACCACTAGGGAATATTGGACACAGAGGTGTCCAAGCCAGTCTTAAAGCAATCAGCTTCACATTGAGAGTTACTGGCTAACAGCTCTCAGTCAACAGTAAGTGAAAACATGCTCAATCCCAAGCACCTAGAGCATGGGAAGGACTGCAGCCTATTTAAGAGTCAGGAATATCATCAAGAGCTGCAGTAGAAAGAGAAGTCTGAACTTGGCAAGTAAATGCCTTTTCCACTCTTTTTTAGAACAAGCTCTCTTGATGGAAGTTGTCTATTTTAAAGTAACTGAATTTTGCCTTTGAGTATCCTACTAAATTCTGAACTGAGCTATGCATGATTAAAACTTTTTTTTAAATAAAATACAAGAATATAATGATAACTGGGTGGGGTTTTTTTATGAAAAGTTTGTTGACAGAACAGAGCAACACCACTTTACATTATAGTTTTCAAACAGTAAATAAAACCTCTAAAAGCAAATTTATCTCATGTTTTCTCTGTCAACTAGCAAAGTATCAACTAAATTTAATGGCATTTATCCTGCTATTTCGGTCACCGTCAGATTTGAAGGAATACAGCTGCATCCATTTTTCCCATATGTTTTATACAAGGCTCTCCCTAAATATGTTTTCCTCCTCTCCTCACACAAAACTTCCACCAACTGTTGGAGAAGCTACGCAACTGCATTTGACACTAATGTGAACTTCCTGATCAGACCATCTACAACCTTTAGCCCATGTTCCCAGTTGTCTCAGGGGGCAAAGAGAGTGGGCAGCTGCTCAGAAAGTTTGTAACTAACAGTACATTGTGAAAGGAACATGAAGGGAACTAGAGTCAACAAATTAGATTTGAAGATTTGAACGAACTGCCCAGAGAAACAGCCCATATTTTTAGTCTGGTAACAACCTCTAACATTACATAAGCGTGTTGTGTACATTACCCTGGAAAGCATACAGTTCCTGTGGTGGAAGGGCGCTTCATCTCCACAGCTTGCTGCTTACAAACACCAGTTTACATCAAGCAGAGGACCCCATCTTAGATGCCTTTAAATCAACTTGAAAAATTTAAATTAAAGCAGTGTTGCAATTATGTGAAAAGTGGATGGGAAAAGACCCAGAAAGTTAGTTTCCAAGGTTTTCAATTAACTTCTAAGTGACGCTTATTCTAAGAATCAGCACTTCTGTTTCATACTGTGAAATTATTTTCCAACATTTTCCTTTGCCCAGTACTTTTGCAAACTGACTAGTACAGCCAAACGCAGACCGGAGACTCAGAAGAGTGCACACTGGAAGACATTTCAGCAGGACCCTGGGTTCATGACCTTTTTTATGTAATGGAAATCTGCTTAAATATGAATCAAATGTAGAACCTGGAACTCTTTAAATTTAGATGATATCGACTGATGTGTGTATCCCTTAACACACGTGTACCGGTAAGGCTTGTATGCCAAGTTGTTCCCTGGTGGGAAGCCCCTTCAGCAAATAGTCACAAAATTCAGAACACAAAAGCCAGTTACTGAAGACGACACCTAAAAGAAATGAGAATGTATAGAGAACAGCTGGGCTTTTAGTTCAGATCAGTGCACGCTAATCACAATTCAGTCACAAGCTGACTTCCCTCCTGTCAGCCTAGGCTCCCTCCTTCATTTCTCTCACCGTTCCACCTTCCCCACCATTGCTTCTCTATTTCAAAGAATCAGAAATTACTGTAGAACACATCTGATTTTCCTTTTCTTACTACCCTGTCTTGAATTGCTCACTGTTAGCCTGGTTGGGCTGTAATGAACTGAATTGTGCTCCGTACAGCAGCCCTGCCTGCTCGCCTGAATCTAGACACCGCTACTATGAGCACCAGTCATTCCTTAGTGGTGCCATGTGCAGAAGAGGATGTTCTCCCTTCCGAGCGTGCGCTAGTTACAGCAAGCACAGTGACAAAAAGTCACTATGACTTGGGTCATACAAAACCGGGTATTACAGACAGAAATCAGGATAACATTTTTCTACTGTTTTATTGTTTTCAGTCTCTCTTGCCCCCACTGGCTTCCCAAACTAGGACAGCTTGGCTCTTCCATGACACGAGAACTAGAACTGCAGAAGGGGTGAGAGTGATGTACTAAAGCTTCAGGACAACGCCCCGCAAGCAAAGCAGGCCCCCAGTACTCCAAACCTCCACCTGCAAAGACTTTCTTTCAAGATATGCAAGAGTCTGATTTCTGCTATGCTACAGGTTGCTGCTATTTCCCAAAGACCTCTAGCTCTGCAAGAGCAGGTTATTACTTTGCTGATGGCTCATTATCAAAGTCACTTGCAGACTGAAAATGCCTGAACTGCCCCAGGAAACACGAAGTCTGGCAGAACTTGTCTGGGTTTGAGCTTGTTATTATGAACCTGAAACTTGCATGAGTTCACTAAATGCAGGCTGAGTTTCAGCTAGTATCACACCACAACTTCCTTCTACCTTGGAAGAACTCGGAAGGTGGAGGTTGAAAACTCTCCCTGTACATCATATACATGTAAAAGTAGAAGAAAACAGGCTGCAATCCTCCCCAGTGCCTGACAGCTGGATCCACTGGTCATTAAGAACAGAGGAGAGTGCAAAGCCAGAAAAGGAAGTTTCTGGAAATGAAGGATGGCAAACCGGAGGCTTAAGTGAGGAGAGTAAGAACGAACATCTGTGGCCAAGGACTCCTAGGGAAAAGCATCCCTCTACTTGTCTGGCTTAGGGACAGCCCCCCTTACTATAAGGACACACCCAGGACAGCAGCTTCAGAAATTGCTGTGTAGTACATCAGCAATGAGTGGAGATCACATCTCTCAGACTAAAAGTAGTTTTCAGGGAGTGAGGTTTGGTATGTGATTCAACTTCATTGAAGTTTCAAACCGTGAAAGTTTGAGATAGGGCAGGCACTTCACGGAAAACAGCAGTTTACCTGAGTTTGTGACCAAACTGCAACTAAATCCTTCCCAATGGCCTGAGAGCTTTGCTGTATAACATCCGCAGATGGATTCAATTCTTACAATTGAACTCACAAGTTTTATTATTAAGCAGAGCTGCTAGCAAACAGAAATACACAAATTCAGTGTGAAAATAAAATGGTAGCCTATCTGTTCCTTCCACTGCAGCTACTGTATTTGTTTTCTCTCTTTGGACAAACACTCACTCAAGCTTGGGACAATTCCAGCTGGTTACATCAGTGGTTCATACAGCAGTGGTTACATACAAAAAATAATCTTCAGTGTAACTGTGGACTTTATTACAATTTCCTTCTAAAATCAGCAGTATTATTTAGAGACAACCTTATATGTTATTAAATCTATAGCATTTGAAAAAGAAAATCCAGATGCCTTTCTTCATTGCTCCCCTTCAGAACAATTACAATAAATCACAGTTACAAAGAGCATCTAATTATCACACAGATTTTCAGACATCAAACTATCATTGACCTTGCAATTAACACTACAGGCCAGTGACAAAAGATGTAGGAGCACCTCTTAACACAATTTAACAAAAACAGTTAAGTCCCAAAGCAAACAGGGACTCAAAACCTTTCAGTAGGCAAGAAATAGCGGACAGCTGGCAACACTAAGGGATTTAATGAATACAGCAGCATTCAGCAGCAATTTGAAAACTGTCTGCTTGGGTAAGGCTGAGTTATTAAAAAACCCTCCTTTTATAAACAGTGTTGATGGGATTTAAACGTTCTGTGTAAGAAGGATTAAAAGTCAATTGAAAAGTCTGTAGAGATAAGAAAGCAAAAAGAAACTGTGCCCTTGAATTCTGTACATACTGTTTAACCTTATCTCTGTTTCAGTCTCCTGGCACACAGCAGGGGTAAAACAGGCTGCCTTATGCATAGCTGGTGACGTGGGGTCCGTGTTAGGGCTACTTAATGCTTGTATAGTGCTTTGAGCTATACTGTCCCCTCACTCTCCGCCTCTCCCTCTTTTAAAGCTGTGTACTAAAAATCATCATTTACCATCCCCACCAGGTACAGCTAGCAGATACCAAAGAGAGACATAAATTGCAAGAGTCTGTCCAGGCATGCTATAATGATTAGGTGTTTTCCCTCCTTTATGTAACTGATGATCTTGCTATTCTCTGTTAGACTTTTATAACTGTACACCTTCAATATAACTCGTGTAAATACTGACAACAGGGAGGCAAGTTGGGATTTCTAGGAGAAGGAGGAGTGGGTGGGAGATGAGAATTAGGCTTTAAGGTTTTTTTTCCTTTTGCCTCCAAAGTGTCCTGTAACGTTCTATTTTACACAAAAGTTATTATGGCTTTTAATTTATGTATCACCTCTTAGAATAAGACGACAGACAGGAACACACAACTAGCTAGCTCTTTTCATTCATTAATCCCTCCCCTATCCTTTCTCATCTTCTCATCGCATCCAGAATCCAGCCTATTCTGGTAACCTAAGTTGCCTATTTCTGATGTGCCTTTTGTAAGACAGCCAAAGCTAAAGAGCATTCAAGGTGAAAATGTACAATACCACGTCTTGTCTTGGCTTCCCTAGCCTGTAACATAGCCTAACATTTGATTTGCTTCCTTTGGTCTCGTCCAGGATACAATAAGAGCTTTATGAAAAAGCTCTGTAAGAATCTGGGACATTGATTTGAACAAGGACTATTTAGCCATGACACACAGCACCAAAGAGAACTGCTCAACAAGCCAGCTCTGGAAGCAGTGTTGCCATTTCAGCATAGGGCTCTAATAGCGCAGTGCTAGGCAGCAAAGCTGGATGGCTTCTCAGACCTGAGATTATCTCTTGGCGCAGTCCTTCACCGCACTGTACTAGCCTGTCAGAGCTACTTCAGGTGCATCCAACACAGCACCACAAAGCATGCTGTAAACATATTCCAATTACTTACCTGTGATTATTTATCAGCCTATGCTTTTTCCAAGGGATTGCACAAACCATTACATAAACATAACCAGAATATTACTTGCAGAAGGGGACAGCTATTCCACTGGGAAGTGGAGTTAAATTTAAGAAACAAACAAACAAGCCACAGATATTTGGGAGTAACATTGCTTCCATGCAAATTTAGGGCGGAAATGGAGAACATCAATATACAATAGCCCTAGGGAGATTCAAATAGCTGATCAGCTTACTTGCTGTATTTGTGTAAACCACACAAAACACTCAAACTCTGTAGGAGATATACTTTCCTAACTCTTATGGCTGCAAAGTTAATTTTTAAATGCAGTTTTTACTGTAAGTCAACAAAACCCTGTTTCCACTAGTCTGCTAGAGCATGAAACCACCATGATAGCAGCAATCTTCTCACTCTCTTTTACCTTCATGTAGGTGAGGAAGCTAGAGCCCTAGTACAAATATTGCTTGATGAATGCCTCCTTCAACAGATTTCATCATACAGTTGTTATCTGGTTCCCGTATACCCTCTGTATTCATGAGTATCACTCCTTGCATTTTGTAAGTATGGCTTTATATCCTGCAGAGTAAGAAGGATATTGTCATTCAAAACACATTTGTGACTATTCATTTTGCAGCAACATGTTCATGGTCCAGTCCTTAATCTGGATGACATACCCAGGGAACCCACATCAAGGAGATGGAAATAAATGTAGCAAAACCAATCCCTTCTTAAAGCTCATCACTCCTTTATGCAGTTCATACTGCTAAAAAAAGGAGGGTTTCTTGATACTTATTTCTGTTTGGGCTGCAAAGTCAGCATCGATACGATAGTTGGGTCTCCCTAATTATTAGTGCCCTTACCTGTTTATACGGCAACAAAGAGGACTGGATTGCTATTCTATAAGGGCTATGAAAGATGAGGTGAACCTTAAAAACTGAAAAAACATCTTGCATCTGAATGCACTCAGGCAGCTGTCTCACTGAAACTCCTTAAGAGTATTAGTCACAGGTCCCCTGCTTCAGTGCACGTAGTTAGAGGATTATGATCTAAAAAAGCGCAGTTTGGCTCCCTCACTGTAACCTCATGATGTTATTTGGGCATTTATGAATAGCCAGAGCTCCATGCAGCAGAGCTGCTAATAGCATGGCATGTACCAATCACACTGCAAAGCAAGTGATCTCACTTAGGCAGCTTGTGTAAACACAGCACAGCCACACAAACACAAGCTACTGAGCATACTTAAGGTTATTCTATGAAGAATATTTACTGTGTTACCTGGAAACACACAAATAGGGCTTTTGGGGGTCTGGTCTTCTCCCTTCCTCCTCCTCTCCTCCCCCCCCCAATTTTCCATAAAGAAAATTTATGGAAAGAACAAGGATTCCTTTAAAGAAGGGGTTTGCTATTGTGGTAATTTAGCAATACCATACTCTGAAGAATAATTTTTCTAAACAGTATTTCCAAACCCAGCAATCTGAAACCTATTTCTGTTAGGAAGTATTCTGCTGCTATAGGCAAGAACTGATTGCACTTCAGTGTGCCCTTTTTGAACAAATGTACACTGCTGGAACAGGACAGATTCTCCCCATGAATGCATTTTGGAGAAGTACTATTTAAAGTTCCCTGGACGTGACAGTGAAACAGTTTAAATTCTGAAAGGAAAAAAAAGTTGAAACCCTTTGAAAGAAGCTATTAATATTTGTGTACCTTCTTCCTTAAACCAAGAGATGTTATTACTTGTTGGCAAACTGACAGGAAAAAGAAGTCTTTGGTTATTCACAGGGTCTACCAGGAAGTCACTAAAACCCAAGAATGGGTAGATTCAACTGTCTAGTGGTCTCACAGAGAAACAGCTAAAATCCAGTTCTATGCAAATTGGAAGAGGGTAAATTCTATCTACCTTCATTTAGTCTCCCCTATATTATGTCTTCCATTAGTAATACTTAGAACAGAAATCTATTTCATGTGGAGCAGTGTTATAGAACAGAAATCCCATGGGAGTAAATATGAAGATCACTGAACATGAAATTTCTGGTTTGAAAAATATTTACCAAAGAATCCTGTGAGAAAATAAGGTTTATTTTTAAATAATGTATTTCATTAGATCAACTAATGCAGCTGGAAAACTACAGGGGGCAAGCTCTACTTCAGATCAGGCTTAAAAGCTTATCTACTTTTATCAATTGTATGAGCTCATCTAAGGAAAGCCACTACCTCTCCCCACAAGCCTGATTTGCTGTTATCACAGCTACAACGTTATTTTTATTCAAAAAAAGAACGAACAAGCTTAGAACATTTGCTAAAAGTTTTTAGTTGTTTTCTCTACCAATCAAAAAAGCAATTAATTCTTTCCTTAAAGGCTCCACTGCTACAAGTACCAGAGCAGAAGAAATACTGGTCAGACAACTTATTTTAGAGATACATGCTCTGGATTAAGTGGGTTTTCAAAGAAAAAACTCTGTGCTAGCCAAGTGATAAAGAGGTTTAGACAACAGCTTTGCTATTTTTGAGGTAACTTTGTAAACTCAGAAGCTGTTTAGTTTCAGTAGTTATTGAACTCTGCCTGGCTTACCTGATGGGTACAGAAAGGTCTAATGGAAAGTGACAGAAAATTATTATCTATTCTTCAATGATTTAATCTCCATGACCACTAAGAGAAATACATCTGAAAGAAATTTGTACAGCACACCATGCAGAATATTTAGGAAACAGTCACAAGGAAATTACAAAGTTATCCCAGCTGTAGAAAAAGGACAGATGGGACCCTTGAAAGCCTATTCCAGACTAACCTCCTGCTTCAGCAGAATCAACTGCAGCTTTGTCATCCTGACAGATGTTTGCCTAACCTGTTCGAAGGTCTGTAATGACAGACATGCCATGACTCCCAAGGTCAAGAGTGCTTGAGTGTCCTTATTACTAAGATCTATATTTTACCTGGTACCATTATCTGAATTAATCTGTGAACACAGAATGATTCTTGTCTTATACAAAAAAAATTTTTCTTCTAACTGCTGAAGAATTTAACACACCACCAGTTCTCACAGAATATATTGCTAAGACTTTTATGATGCTGTTGCCGTGTGTCTACAACTGTCTTTTCATCCAGATATAAAGTGAAACAAATGCAAGTCTAGGAGCAAACAGCATCAAATATAATGCAAGACAGAGTACAGCTGACAGCAGGTATTTCAACTTAAGTGTGTCTCAAAGCATTATTGTTCTCAATTCTTTTACAGCCACCATGGATTTGTGACTGAGAAGCAGGGGGACAGGGATAAAGAAAAGGGTGATTTAAAATTTCTAAAGAATAATCGCTTTGTGTTGAACTTTTCAGAGCAGGGGAATGAAACTACTAGGACAAGCAGCAGCACAAAATCTTACTGTTCCTGAGAACAATGTTTTGCAGAGGATAAGGGGGAAAAAGAAAAAAAAAAATTAAGAAGAGAGTGCTCTTCCTACTCCCTAATAAAATCAGTTGCAGTATACCACTGGGATAGGTGCTTCAAAAGGCTTAGGTGCCATCTCTATTCACTCCCACTTTAGAACCAGCTCTTGCTAATTTTTGAGCATTTCTTGGTTTTCTCCAGCAGCCCCACTGTTAGTTACTCTTAACAGGGAGAGAAGTTACTTCTTCAGAGGCAGACAGGTAACAGCCTTGGACAGCAAGTTAGTTAGTTCATCTTTGCGTCAGATGATGGGGACAATATGTTCTACTTGTTCTGCGCAACCCTTTGCTACTGAAGAAGAGAACAAGTAGTGGCTAATGTACTGCTGAAAACTACTGCTGCAGTGAACACTCTTTGAGAGTGTCCCCTCACCCTAGCATAACTGGGGGCAGAAAGTCTTCTCCAAGTAATTTTTCCAGGTGTCCAGTTCTAGCTGATCCAAGAAATCCACAGGTTATCCACTGGAGAATCAGCTCCTAACATTTCATATCTTATTCTCCATTCTCAAGCCAGAGACTAGACCTTTCCACACTAAAGAGCAGCAGTAAAAAAACCTTAGTGAGAGGTCCATCACCGTGCTTCCTTAACAGCAGATGAAGTTCAGAAGGAGATTTTACCTATGCTCTCTTCCATTGTTTCTTTTGCTGGTAATTACTACAATTATATCCCTATTCCCTGCTCACATGAATTCTGCAAACAGAAAACAATCCTGTCCTACATCCAGCATTTTTTTTTCCTCACACAACAGTAGTAGCCCTGCTATCACATCAAAGAATAGAGGTGATTATCAGCAAGCCTCTCAATGCACGCACAAAGGGAAACAAAAATACATAGCTGTTTAATAAAACTTTTGCTGAGGACCATCAATATACTTATGAAAATTCACACAAAAGCAGGACCAACGTGTCTCCAAGCAAGACTTCACCCAAGTGCAGGAAGTTCAGATTTCAAAAAACTTGACACACTTGATTAAGGGAAGGAATGCGTGGAAACTCGTTTCAAGTTTTCATGAGTAGAGGTGAAACAGAAGTGTGGAGGTACAGACCCCTGCTAGGGTGAGATGTAGGTGACAGATGGGTAACAGTAGGTTTTTGCAGGAGTCTTACAGAGTGAATGTGAAAGGGTATTTCTTACTAACTATTATGGAGGCAATGCAGGGCAGAAGGGAAAGAGCTTCCATCAGACCTGAATGGATAGGAAAGTGAAGAGGATCCCAACCAGCTTCTAGATGAAAAGACAAAGAGGAGGATGAGATGGGGAAGGAAAAAAAGTCTCTAGTTAGAGCTGAGCCAGGTGGTTAGATGTAAGCATCTATAAAAGATTCCAAGCACTTGAATTTATGAAAGCTGAGGCAGGCACAAAGAGAAAGAGACAAGACAGCCAGCTAAGGGAATGAAACTGAAGGTGATTCAACTTGACAGAAGTAGCACTTCTTGTCAATCAAGACAGCCAGTGCTGCCTTTAGAAGAGCCATCTCGGGCACAGTCCAATCCAAAAGAAAATAAGAGATGCATACCAAGTTCCCAGAAAGGCTACTAGCTCTCCTTCCTGCAATTTGTTTCAACATGTAGCTCTACAGAACATTCTGCTGTAACACTAAGGAAAGACCTTAAGTGTCCCATGATAAGTTCAGTTTGTTTTTAGCTGTTACCTTCAGTCTATTACCAAGGAAGGAATACAGATTGGCAGAAATTTGATACATACCACAGTGGTTATGCTCATTTACATGGGTCTTCCAAAATGCCACGGCTGTCTTCAGAAAGCCAAGTAGGAAACTATTCAGCATGTCCAGCCATAGAACAGCTATGCTTTGCATGCTCTCCACCTGCCTGTGGTAGCTCAAGATCGCTACTGGTTGCTCATCCTTGAATGTACATAACAACAAAAATCAATCCCATAGCAACAAAAGGAGAAAACAATGTTGACTGCAGCTCTGACAGACAGTGACGTAGCTGAGATGAGTACCATCCCCTCCACAGGGGATGTTCACTGATTTCTGAACATTTGTGCCAGAGAGAGGCTGTGTGTACAACAGCACAGTAAAGATGGGGAAAAATGATTGTTGGAAAACCGGAGATCTCTTAACACCCAGTGTTACTAGCCCTTTCCTCTCATCTTGCAAGTAACTTAGGACACCCTGCCTCCTTTCAAGAACTCCTTAAATAAAAACATTGTGCCTGCGCTGCTACAGTCATGCACATAAGCCCTATTTCCACCTTTATTTGTCAATGAGTGCTAGGTTTTCTTCTCTGTTAAACTGGCTGCTTATTCATCATTATGGCGCAGTTTGAGGCAATGATCAGGCACTTGAATCTACATGGAATAATATCCCATGCAGACAAAGTCTTAGAAAGACACTTTTTTTTTTTTCTCCTATGTACAAGCTTACCATCTCATCAGAGAGCAGCAGAAAGAAAACATCATGCTAGAGCAGTTACCACAGTGGGAACCCAGTCAATGACTATGAATTTTAGGAGCTGCCATAACATAATAACAATAAATGAATACCTAGGGAAAAAGACCAAAATCTGTTGTTTGTCAAATTATAATATGAATTAGTACACTAGTCCATGAAGGAAAAAAGTCTATATACGTAATCAAATTCAATGCGAGATCCCACTCTACAAGCATCTGAGATTTATTATTATTATTATTGTCCTCTTTAAATATGTTGATCTTGTTTATCCAAGCACTATACTTATCTGAAACTGAAAGCTTACTTTATCATCAAGAGAGGCAATTATTTTTCCACAGTTTATGCCTGAAAGAGTTCTTTTCCATCTGCTTTAAAATCGAGTTGTGTTCAAGCAGCATTATTTGGTTACCTTTGCACTGTATCTCAGTGATTCCACATGAAATATACTTAGCCCATAAACAAAAGCTTTTTTTAAAAAAAAATTCTATACAGTTGTACACCTGGGCTCACAAATTCATTCGGGTCCAAAAGTCTAAAGTGCACATCTACAGAGCGCAGTCCTACACTTACTGTGCCAGTACAAGAAAGTGTCTGAATGCAAGCCAGTTTCAATGCAGAAACTGTATAACCATGACACTGTTTTCACTATTTCAGAGTTAATAAACCCTGCCTCTTAATGTGAGAAACAGGTCTATGCCTCCTGGAAGACACGCAACCAATGAAGGTCAAGTTACATCCCAGGCACATACTTGCAATATCACTCTGTTCAGATCATTAACAGCCATACAAAACTAGAAATGGTATCGGATTTCAGGCAGCTAAAATGACTTTGCTGATGCTGCTCAATCCTGGATGACCAGCGAATTCATTCTTACTCTACTAGAGAGTTCACCAAACTAACAGGAGTCAAAAGCAGTGAGCATTCATGCAAGTTGCTATGCTCAGCAGACAACTATATTGTGACAGGAGACAAGATCCGTTGAGAAAGCAGTCTTTTTATAGCCTTAGCTATATGCAGTATTTGTAGCTAAACTACTACTGATTACTTAAAATGGGTTTGGTTAAACTGTCACAGACTATGTGTGTACCTTTTTAATCACTGTTTACAAATGGCTTAAACAAGGAAGAGATAAAACCAAATCAATAAGAAGCTTTTATAAGCCAGTGTACATTTATTTACATCAGGACTCAAAACAGCTTGTATTTTACTGATGAACTGGGTTGTGTATGGAAGAACATTTGCAAAACAGACTACTGACAAAACTGCGTAAACGTATGCTGTTGTTCTTGCAGTACTGTCAAGTCAGCTTGGGAACAGCTACTGCTGTGGTTTCTTTGTGAAAGTGTAAGCACTTTAAAATCTGATAAGAGACACTGTAGGAGTATATTATAATAAAGACAGAAATTCAATTTCAATTCTTCATCCTCATAAATTCACTAGGATAACAAAAGCTCTGTGTGACATACATGCAAGTAATTCTGGGCTTTAAACATGAACACCGCAAGTTTGAAGCTTAAGTATTTGAACCTGATACTGCCTATCAATACTGGATGAGCCAAGCAAGATTCCAAATTTTGGCCCTTTTCAGCTTCAGACAAGATATTTATGAAAAGCTTAGCTTCCAAATTAGCAAATTTAAATATGCATAATCCAAGTATCTGCATGTTGTTTACTTGTAATTCACAATTAGCATACAGTTCTCCGTAACTGCATTCAAAAAATTCTGCTGGATTACTGATGTCAATTTATTTTTGAAATGCTAATTTCATACAATGAGTATAAATGGGGGAAGACAGAAAAGAAGCTCAAGGATCACTCAAGATGTTACCTGGGCATCCACAAAGTTTGTATGCTGAAGAAACAGCCTCCTTTATTTCTCAAATATGGTAATACCCCCTCTAAAACAAAAACCACATTATCCAAACTGTAATAATATGGTTTCAGAGAGATGCATAAGCAAAGCGTGAAGGGGAAATGACTCTCTCCACTGTGTGTCTTCAGGTACAATGAGGAAGTTCTAGAACTGACAAATCTTAACCCTCAAAAACAAAGAAACCTGCTTGCTGTATAGTCTGTGTGATAACAGCTCAAAATGATACAGTAAATTTTGGTATATTCTGTAATTAATCTTTGGAAATGCCGTCTATGATAAACACTTGTATAATACAAGTACTTCCATGTATATAATTTTTCAAAACATAAATTGACAAGCAGACATTTTACCTTTTCAAATATGCCTGTATAAACCAAAAAATCTAAATCTTTAAATATCTTGAAAGATTCCTGTAATTCATCTGATTGTAAATTACTGTGACTTTGGTAAACAATTCAGGACTATTTGATAAACATAGGGACTACTGCACTGTTTAAATGCTATTCATAAATTGAGAAGACCTTCTTCCATAAAAATGGCTGAAAAGCTTTTATTTCAGAGATCTGGCATTAAACTTTTTGTGTTAACAATAGTATAATGCATGAGTATGTGCATACACAATATGTATTTTTTAAATAAAAGCATTTTCCTGACAAGGAGACTGGTCTCAGCTACAAAAGCCATAGCTGACTTCCTGCTTTTTCATTAGACCTAAATAATAAGTCAAGGAAATAAAAAAAGAGGGCACATTGCTACTTCTCCAGGAAAACATTGGTACAAGCCATTCAGCATTCAGTTAAAGAGTTCAAGGATTGAGGCCAAGCTAACTTTATATTATCTTAATAAAAATCCTTGTCTGGATCATCTATCCATATTCCAATTAGAAACAACATTATGCTTGCCTGCCTATCGTATTTTGGTCTATATTATGAATGGTCAAAAATAACTTGAATTATTTGGTACAGCCGCTATTTCCACTAACATATGCAATTAGGACCTGACAAGATGTTGTGACACAGGCAACACATGGACATATGGGTGTATCACGGAACACACACTTACATAGCCCTGAAAGGTGAAAAGACTGCCAAAAACTCAGAAATTCAGAAGGTCCAGTATTTCAGCATCTATTGTCCTCCTAACCTGGAATTAAAAGCAAAAATTTTAAAATTCGGAGACGAGATAGTAAGTGGAACACAAAATAACAAAAGGTAACATTACTCATACAAAACCATCCGAATTTCCTTTTTCAATGCTCAGGGGCTCAACATACACACAAATTGTCAGACTAAAAGACAGGAAGTCAGGCTAGAGAGAATTTAAGTTATTTTTTAAACTGGCTGGTATTCTTTAATTTCGCCTTAAATATATAAGGAATTGACTGAAATGGCTACTGTTACTTTCAAGAATTTATGGAGAATGGGTGAAGTATCAAAAAACAGAGAAACAAGGAACACAGCGCTTTTTATTTAAAGGAGGAAATAGAAAAGGAACAGGTTCAGCCAGCTGAATTTCAATTCCTGAAAAAACTGGAACAGAACAAAAACAAACAAAACCCAAATTCAGCAAAATAGTTTGTAAGTGCCTAGACAATAATATGCGACTAAGTGAAAGCCAAAAATCAGTTCTACATGCATGTTGAGGACAGATCCTCAACCAATCCTTCTAGCTTGCCTTCCACAACAGGATAGTAGGCTTGAAGAAGGGAAGACGCTAGTATATGTTACTATTATGACTTTAAGCTAAGGAAACGTTTTCCTCGATGAGACTGCAGCAATATGAACACAAAACTGTCGTGTGCTGAAAGAGCAGCTATCAGTGGCTCACTGCCAGCATGAAGAGACATAGCATGTGGGATTCCATAGCAAATGCTCCCTAAATCTGGTTCGACAAAGAATGGCAACCTGAATTATGGAATCAAGAGAATGTTTACGTTAATGAACTGATAATACAAAGCTTGTAAGGACTGAGGGAACCTGATAGGACAAACTTGGACTTCTAAAGGTTCTTGACAAGTTGGAGAAATGTTCTGGAATTGCCTAAAAAAGGGAATACAATTCTTAGGGAACAGATTTAAATTATTACTCTCTGATAGAAATTATCAACTATACAAAGACAGGAAAGGGCAATAAGATGCTAGACACACTCTGCTTGAAAAGAGTGAAGGTTATAAAGGATTATGGCATCATGAGGTCAACATGAAAAAAAAGCCAACAAAACCTTAATGCGATTCATACACAGTAATTCAGCTTGCAAGACAGAGGAAGCAAACCTCTCTCTCCTACTCTGCAGGAATACTCTGTTGTTTTGGTCAACGCATATCAAAGATGTGAAGTGCATGCTGTCCTCTGTATTCTCACTGACAAAAGTGATCAGATGCCTACAAAAGATGACTGAGAAAGAAAGACTGGGAACAGGGAGTAAAGCCAAAACACCACAAAGACATTTGACCTAAGGAGGAGGAGACTGAGAAGAGAAAGGAGATTCTGTAGAGTCTTGACTGCTGGTAGTCTTTAACAGGCAGATAAACTTGTCATGCACAGCCTAGATATAATAATTGGTTCTTCCCTGGGGCATTTTGATGGATCTAACAGATCTCTTCAAGTCCTTCCCTACCTTCCCTATTCTGTGGTTCTATGAAAACACACTTTAATACAGCAAGCTATCCTACACATAAAGACAAAGAAAATAATCAACATGTACACATGGGAAAGTAATTTGGAAAGCACTGCCTCCAAAAAGAACATTGGGAACTGCAAATCAGGCTCCACTGTGCATTTATAGTGTGGTTCAGCTGCCTAGAAGGCTAATTTGATCTAAAATGTATAAAAGTAGGAATATCAGGTAGAACAAATGACAACCTTTCCTGTATACGCTATGTTGATCTGACTGTTTAAGAATGTGATGACTTTCCTGGTGCCAAAAATTATTTGGAAATACTGGAAGGATTTTTATGGCTCCTGTTTGACTTGATAAAGGGGCCTCTTAGTACACAGCTTAAAAACCTCGGTCTTGGCAAATTATGAAAGAGAAAGTTCAGAGATGACTTGATTTTTTGCATATATACATACATATACATTTATATACATACACATCCCTAAGACTGGTTAAGATGTCTGAAAAGGAAAAAAAGATTAGGACAAGAGGTAACGGGCACAAACTTGACCACAGGAAGTTCCACCTAAACATGAGTAGGAACTTCTTTCCTTTGAGGGTGGCAGAGCACTGGAACAGGCTGCCCAGAGAGGTGGTGGAGTCTCCGACTCTGGAGACACTGAAAACCCACCTGGACGCCGTCCTGTGCAACCTGTTCTAGGTGACCCTGCTCTGGCAGGGGGGTTGGACTAGATGATCTCCAGAGGTCCCTTCCAACCCCTGTGAATGTGTGAAGACTGGGGGGGCGGGGAATCAAGATTTTCAGGTAAATTAACTCACAGAAAACTACAATGAATGGAAGTTAACATTACACGAATGTATCTTGCAGAGATACTATTTCCTAGTAGCAAGAGCAATTAAACTCTGAAAGCTCTTACTACAGGAAATGGACACCACTGCTTCAATTTTTTAAGCAAGATTAGAGATCTTTCAGAAAGATACACTTATATTCCGCTTCTGGGAGAAAAACAAAACTCCATGACCTACATATACAAGAGATCGAATCAGATTATCACAATTCTCTAACCTAGCCTAGCAGCCTAAACACTTCTTTCTCTCAGCTATTCTATTAGATGCTTCCTAGTCTATGCATTTTGCAGAAGAGTGCCACACAGACTGAAGAACAAAAGTGACCTGATGCAGAAACAGGCAGAAAGAATACTGTTTCAGGTACCTCAAAGGCAACAGCTGTATAAAAATAATTCCTTACATTCCACAAAGCAAGAAAGGAGCTTTAAGACTTGGCAAGTAGAAAACTCAAAGGGGCGTAGGGATAGGAAAGATGCAAGGAGAAAAATGAACATAGCAGGAGTAAGATGCCCGCTATCCATCAGGGAAGAAATGGTGAGCTGCCTCTTGAAAAGGCTCTGGGCATGAAATACGTGCAAAGGAAATGAAACTCATCTGCTCCCAAAGACTGGTAAGAAAAAAAGACATTCCACTTTCCCTAAAGGCTGCCTGACATTCATGTTAATTGTACCCAAGGCTTTCTGTTATCCCTCCATAGGCTCAGACTTGCCTGACAAAGCAGTTCCAGAGCCACTCTGCTTTCAGGGACGTCACAAAAAACAAGCATCCATTTTATTATTATTGCTGTACTGATTAATCCATGTCTAAACCTACCCTGTATGTTACATATAGTCAGTGTTTACATTTTAATTACTGTACAACCTGTTCCAAAGGAATCTTTCCCTTCCCTATACTAACAACCAGGATAAATTTTTCCAATGATAGATTATGTTTCCAAGTGTGGTTATTGTCATAACAATTCAACATTCAGCCCATCCTAACAACTACTGCTGGAACAAATTCTCCCTTTGGCCAGCAATGCATCAAGTCGTACTCCAAAACACTGTCAAGGCCGCTACTGGATGCTCAGCAGAAGACTTCAGCAATGTAACTAATTCATGCTACCTGTCTGCAAAAGAAAATTCAAGATTGCTCGTACAGCCGGATCTTTTCTGTGACAGCAAAATAGCGTATTTGACACGCTTATAACTTACAGCTCCCAGGCTTAAGGTCACATTGTCACAATGTTGTCACAAAGAACTAGTAATAATGAAATTTCATATGTCAAAATATATTATAAAGTGGTTGGCAAACAGAACTTAATTTAAGAAACTAGCTGTATTTAACTTAAGATACTACTTTAGAACGGATTCCTAAAAATCTAATAATGAGAAAGATTTATTATGCTGCAAACACATACATGATTCCAGAGTAGCCAAGACAAGATATTTGTTCATAATAGAACAGGGAGAACCTTCGGAGTTTTTTGCTGTTTTGGAAGATATGCCTGAATGAAATTTTGAGTTCATGGGACAGAAAGATAAAACCTTGTTCTACAAGTGATATGGAAACAACAGAACATGGAAGAGTTTAGATATATAAGGAAATACATATATCAGAGATGTGCAGGGAAGAAGAAGAAATTATAATATGGTACACATTACAGACCTGAATAATGAAGAGAAGGAAAATGTCATCAGCAAGGCATACAAGGAAAGAACAAGCTGACTATGTTAAAGCACTCCTGGAGCTGAGCCATCTAACAAACATGGGAAACCATTCTGAGAGATAAAATGCTCCACAAAGCATACTGAGACAAAGTGTTTGTTTAGGAGACGGGGGCTTTTTCACAGTATTGTAAGGCAGGTTCGGCTCCTCTTTTTAATGTTTTGGTTACTTTACAGCCACTTAAACAACTGGCAATTTAATACTAATACCTTCTAAAACTGCCAAGATTATAAAAACCTCTAAAATCCTGATTTTAAATGTTCCTAACATTTGAATTGAACTTCACATGTCTTATAAACAGTGCTTCCTATGCAGAAGAACAATGCAGTATCACTAAAGCAGAAGCCTGAGTGACAGTACAGCCAATGACATTTAAACAGAAGCATCAATTTCTGAAGTATTTTGGAGAATTGCTTTTAATGTAGATATTTAACACTAGTTCATATTTACTGAGCTCCAAATAAATGTTGTAAACTTTTTTTTTTAAGCTGAAAGTGAAATTTAAAATTCTTGCTAATTTATTACCTAAAGGATGCATTAGCATCAATACCTCCTTACTGAGCTAGGGCTTACCCATATTACAGGAAAGTATTTGTCAGCTGAACAGGCTAACCAGGAGTTGTCTGCTTCGTTCAGTACTTAATTTTCACATGGAAGCTAAGAACATACTCAACCTACCTAGGAAGGACAACTCTAAACTTTACAAAACAGTCAGGCTATTGGTTTATTTTTTACCCCAGTATCTGTACCAATACTGACAGTGCATAGCTGTTTCCTAGTCAAACTACCTCAACCAGCCAATATAAAATTGCAAAGAGATCAAATACTCAGCGCTCCAGAATCCAGAGCAGGTTTGAGTTTTATACTTAACACCAATTTCATGTTGCGACGCTGTTATTCTGGGAAGCAAACTGACATTTCTTATCTTTTTCCCAATTCTGAATCTGTGGACAAAGAAGCAGTACTGATAGGCTTGTATTTTAATTGCCGGTGCAAAACTGTTCAACCTACCATTTATTGATTCATAATGCTCCGACAGTCCTAGGAAAGGTTGTAACATATTTATATTTATGATTTTCATATGTAAATCATATATTAAAATAGGGCTTAATTACAACTTAAATTCCCCCTCCTCCCCCATGATGAAGAGATACAGTACACAGCTTTCACTGTAGGATAAAGCTGATGAAAGCGATTAAAATAGAACGTGCCGTACAGTTGCTCAGAACCACATTCTTGTTTTCTGCAGTTTCAGCATTTCCAGAACTTGCAGGAAGGCATAAATAGACTACAACAATGAAACAGAGCTCCACCAGAGATCTGAGACAATGTACGCAAATACAGGCACTTCCCTTTTTCAGCTCTTGATAGTCCCTGATCCATATAATATCCTACATCAAAAAGTTTAGAAGATATAAGTTGGACACAGGAAAATGCTAAACTTGCCCTTGACTAAAATTTTAGTTCATATTCTTAGAATTTAATCGGACAGTGACTGTGGTGAGGATCACATTTACTATGTAATTGAAAAGAATGTCAATACTCAAGGGGACAGAATTTAGTTTGCATGAATGATTTCAAACACAAACAGCACCCTGCATAAACTCCCACTAAGCTTCAATCCTGGAAGCTTCAGCACTACAGCACAATGCTGCTGCTGGTGCCCTGGGATACAGGGATAACTTCACTCACAAGTAGAAGACATCACATGCTCTTAGACTACAGAAATTCTAGTGAACAGCAACATTTACACCCATTTTCCAACTGTAATGTTCTTCCCCCATGTCAGTTCCAGGGGAAAGAAAAATCTACCATGACTACATGACTAGACCACAGATTTGTGGATGGAATCCAGTTTTACCCTTTTACACCTCCACCCTCACAACTGATCCGACAGATCCCTCCTATTCCTAGGCAATGCCCACAACTGCTGCAAAGTTTTCAGAGGCATGTAATGGCACAAAGGAAAATCCTTCTTTTTAATACTTACACCCTTGACAAACCTGAGTGGTAGTCATGGAAAAAAGAAAAGATCTCTTGCATAGTTCAACTGCTCCCACTATATCAAAAGATCTGTTACAACAAAACGGATAGACTCTCTCAAAGGAAAGGTCATAACAATCCTTTCCCAAGGAGAAGTTAGGCAATATCTATGCAGGTTTTTCACATAGTATTGTCTCAGTAATACAAAGCAATACTAATTTAGAAAGCAATACGGGTATAGCTATAAAACTCCCAAATGAAGACATAGTAATGATTAGACAAAAGTACTTCTATTGCTACTGTTTATAGCTGTGGGTAAAACTGAGAAGAATTTGTAGTGTGGACATTTTTGACTGACAGAAACATTTCTGAGCAGTAGCATTATAAAATAGTGGGGAGGAAACCCTAGAAAGTGCAAAAATACTGAAACTTACCTTGAGGCATGGTGATTTCCATGTTCTATTTGATCTATAAGCCAACAAACCAACCCAAATTACTGAATCATGCACTTCATCCTCCCAAATCAAGCCATATTCAGTGTTTTCTCCAGCTCTGAATTTAGGGGCCTCAAATGTTGCAATCACTTGTAATCTATCTTTTTGTTTCAAGTCTTTCTTTACTCTTAAGCACATTTACTTCAGGGTATTTCACTGTTTTCCTTCAGTTTTTCAATATGGAAAGGCTACAGGCCCTGTCTCCATAAAGACAGACGGAAGGAGGTTTAAGCTACAGTATCTGGAGCTTTTACCACGACTGAACAAACTGTTTACATATTTTTGCCTTAATTTCCACTTGAAACAGAATGGCATAACTCAAGTCCAATCCCTCTGTGTAGGAGGCAATTATTTATCAGCTTCCTTTTGGCAAAGATTTCTTTCACCTCTTATTTTAAGGCACTGAGGGTACCAAGGTGTTTCCTGCTCAGCCATTTATCACAGCAGGCTTATGATTTATTTTAACAAGAAACACAAGATAAAAAGGATATCACAGAAAACGTAATGCCCCACAGTAGAGGGAATATAATTCTAATAGCCACCAAGACAGGGTTCCAACTCTGAATATTCTCCTACCAAAGCAAGTGCTGTTAATGCATGTTTAGTCACAGCATTGTACAGACTGCTGATATATTCAAGAATTACTGCCCCCTCCCCATTGCCCCCAATGAGACTGTTCACAGCATTATGAACAAGTTACATCTAACTCCACAGAGATAACAGACAATTTTATACACACACACACACATATATATACACACACACAAATCCAAACACTCCACTAAAACTTTGCATTTCTTCTGTCAGGTCTCACCTTCTAACAGGTGTGTACCTGCTGTTCCAAAAACTAGCCTGAAGACATTAACTCCTATATGGCTTCCACCTCCATTTCTAGATTAAGATTCTTCATTGTAAGAAACATCATCAGCCCATGAAGCTAGTACTTTGGTTGAGCTTTGAAATTGGTACTAAGTTCACATTAACTTTGAAGTCACTACAGACTTGATAAAATCTATTCCTTTACTTAGTTTTTAGTTGCTGACACAACAGATATGTTCCTATTTCCTCCAGGAGACGTGTAATTTAATTTCAGAATTCATTAAATGTTTGTGCTCTGCCTATTCCCTGGGCTGCATGACGAAAAATCCTGGACAAGGGAGCATAACTGAAGCTAAACATTTCCCTCATTCAAGGATAAAATTTTAGCCTCTATCTCCTAAAAGATATCCAAACTTTTTAGAACAACTTCACCTTTTCCTTGAAGATTTAAAAGAAGAAACTTACACACAGAAGAACTTTGCACTTTTCCCACCCTTTTAAATTTACCTTTATTATTTGTAAACTACTGCATCCTCTCAGCATAAGGAATTAATCAGTTCTTCTCTGAGCTACCCTACAATCCACTTTCCATTTTCCCAGCCAAACATCTGTACTTGGCCTCCCCCACCTGCTGTTCTTGATGAGTTAGTTTACCATCTCAGTCGCTGCAACTTCCTTTTCAGTTTCACTAGACAATGGACCGGTGCTTTACTGAATGACTATGCCTTCTGTCTTTCCTATCACTCCATCTTTTTCCCTTCACAAAACTGAGGTGATAAGATGAAACACAAGAAGCAGAGGCTGCCTCCTCTGCTTAAAGAGAAATCTCTTGTTTAATTCCGGGTAACTCATATGTGCTAGGTTTTCCAAGATTAAAACTAAGATATTGGAAAAAAAACCCAGTAAGACAAATGCAAAGACAAGCCAAGAGCGAGGAGTCCAAATACATGTATTAAAAAAAAAAACACGCTACATTTGCTTTAAGGCTGATTAGAGAGAAGGCCAACGCAAACACATTCCTACAAACCACTGTGTAACATTGTTTTGCCTGTGTGCAGTGTTACCCAATTGGCCATTTCCATTTTATTTAATAAAGTAAATGTGATGAGATGCTACAGTACCCCATGTTGTCAATTCATGACATATTTTAGGCATATATGTATTTCTCAGGTTATAAAAACCTGTAAATGTAAGAATCTTAAATGAAAAATAAGCCTGGAGAAGCTTATTAAAAATTAGCCCGGAGAAGAGAAGGCTCAGGGGAGACCTTACCGCTCTCTACAACTACCTGAAAGGAGGTTGTAAAGAGATGGGGGTTGATCTCTTCTCCCAAGTAACAAGCGATAGGACAAGAGGAAATGGCCGCAAGTTACACCAGGGGAGGCTTAAATTGGATATTAGGAAAAATTTCTTCACCCAAGGGTCATCAAGCATTGGAACAGGCTGCCCAGGAAGTAGTGGAATTGCCATCCCTGGAGGTGTTTAAAAGACAGGTCGACGCGGTGCTGAGGGACATGGTTTAGTGGTGGTTTTGGCAGTGATGGTTGGACTCAATGATCTTAAATGTCTCTTCCAACCTAGGTGATTCTATGATTCTCAAACTATTCTGTAGTACATGAATCGTACAGGCTGAAGAACCAGAAGGCAATAAATAAAACCTACAACTTATTTCTGTAAGTCTCACTGTTTTGGAAGGTTGCTGGGAGCCAAGAATGCACAAATGGATCAGACTGAGGAACAGAACTCTCCCCATAGATGACTCAACAGCTCCAAAACCAAACCACTCCACCATTTTATCCTATTGATCTACATTAAAATGTAACATTTAAAAGAATTTTCTTAGACTACAGTAAAACAAATTTAAATAATTCCTGGTTTTCTTGCATCTAATGGACATGCCTAAAATCTGAAGTGTATTTCTTGGGAATTTTTTATTATTATTTGAACAGTACATATGCAAATAGCACTATAAAACTCATACTAATGGTTAATTCCAGATTGACCTAATTCAAACAAGGGTACTAAACCATTTCTACGCAGACTTTCAGTTCTGCTTTGTGTATGATTCTCTTTTGCCATTACATGCACATCAATACCTTACAGCAGTATGCAAAGCGTCATGAAATTCAGCTACTAGTAGTCCATATTCCTCTCTAACCCTTCTCCCAGGAAGAGGACTGTATGTGTAATATTTTCTTTTTGTGTAACTTTTGATTTATTTTTTAAATTAGAAGTAGCAAGCTTGATGTGTTCTTTTTTACACTTATGAGGCAAAAAGAACAGCTGCAAGTGTCCTTGAACATACTTGTTTCCCCATGGGCATTTAGTTCATAATCTAAAAAAATTCACCTGCAAAATGAATAACTCTATGCTTCTGAAGTTCCCCCTCCCTATGCCTCAGGAATAGTTTTCAATCACAGTTTTGGGGTCTGAGCCTTTTGCAACCTAAAAACTCCTTTTACAATACTAAGCCTTGTGCATCTCAAGTATTGGAAATAATTGGTGATCTGACAAAATCCAGGACTGCTCTACAAATCAAAAAGAAAAAAAATGACAAAGTTTTATTGTTAAAGAGACAGATGTTACACTGTTTAGGGTCAAATGTGAGGTGACAGCCTCCTGGAGGGGGGGAAAAAAACCCCCAACAAACGAAGACAACCACACACAACAAACCAACACTAAAGCCGTTTCCTATCAGCATCTCTAGATACCTATCACCCACAATTCCTAAAGCTAACCTCTTCCTTTACCAATTCTTCCAAGAACTATAAAATATTATTTCAGTAACATGTTCACTTCTGAAGATGAGAACTGGTCCAGGCTTTTTGAGGTTGAGATGGAAACAGAAAACAAGTCTCCTAGCAATTCAATTTCTTAAAATCTTACCAAAAGGAAAAAAACCCAAGTACTTTAACACAGCCTTCCACTTCTGGCTTTAAAAATGGCATCATTTCTCTGATATCAAAGTCATGAATTGGAGTTGGCTGGAGTTTTGTGGGGCAATGTTGCACTTAAGTCAAATTTAGGGAAACAGCAGAATCTTCAAACAGTAAAACCACAACTGTGTAGAGGTAAGAGTCAACAAACTCTCCAACAAGCACTACTCCTTTCTAGTGAATGATAAGATCCGCTAAAGGAAATAAGTTTCAAACTAAAGCATTATCTATCAATATTTTCTTGCCTTGTTCCTTTTGCATAAACTGTGTCACTACAGCAGCTACCACAACAAACATGAACACATAGTATTTAATCAAGTCTACAAGACTGATTTACTTTCTCTGTAAGAAACAGCACAAAAGTCTTAAATCTCACTAAGATTTTCAGTTAAGCTACATAGGAGAATTAAGGCTTTAACAGTGCTGATGGCTTTTAACAAGAGCTAATACACAGCATGGGAGGCACATGAGCTGGAAAATCCTCCCTGGGGCTGTAGATACAGGTGAGTTCAGGGCTGTTCAGTGGGTCTTTCTGCAGAAAGGAGGACACAGTCCCTCATTCATGCCAGAAGCATCAGCTCCTTAAAATATTGTTTTGAGATTTTGGTTGCACTTCTTCCATCCTCTTTTTATTTATATCCCTCCCCACCTGAGGACCCAAAGCATTGGGGAAAATGGTATGCCTGAACAGTCACAGCTATACGGGTATCCCAGCAACAATGGGATTTGCGTTTTGTTCCTCACTTCTCATTTCATATATGTAAGCAGGGCACTGGGAAAAATCATTCAGCCACTAACAACGCTCCTTGGGACAACTTCAACAAGGTAGACTCAGCCAGAGGTGGAGCAGTGCATTTAATACCCCTTCCAAAAACCTCTCCCAATTTGTATCTAGTTGGAAGAACCAGTATAAGCTACTGGCATCCATACTAGCCTACAGAAATAAAGTCTCAAAGTTCAGCTGTGCCTTATTTAAATAAATAAATAAATCTCATTTTGCCTGCAACCCACCACTCAATAATGACACTGAAAGCTCTTATTCCTTCATATGAAGAGGAAAGAGAGAAATACTGTTCTCATTCTCTACACTACTGATTTTAATACTGTGCCATACCATTCCTTCACAATTCTATTCCAACCTCACTCTGTTTAGCTTAAATATTTTCTATTCTTCTGGTAATCCTTACCCCCCTTCTCCATTCACTCTTCTTCTTATTCTATACTTTTTTTAAACTAGAATACACCTTGGATTAATTGTTATCATGTTTCTTTATTTCATTCTTTGGCTGCTATTTGACCAAGAATGAAACAGATCTATTGTAATTTCACTGGTTTTTTGCATAGTAAACACCTAGAGCACAGCCTACCACAGTTTGTAAAATGAGAATTTATTTTGCCCTACATGCATGTCTTGCACTTGTCAGTACGGAACACTACCTGCTATCCAATTACACTTTTTGAAGCTCTCTGCTACCAGCTTCCAGTTTTACTAGCCAACTTATTATCAGTAAATATTTTAGGAGGTTAAGAGAGTGTCACTTGAGATAAAGTAAGAACTCTCCGAATTCCCTCACTAGCTTCCCCCCCCGGAGAAAGGGAAGGTATGAGTCCTTTATTCTGCAAAGGGACTAAAGAGCAACAAAACTGATGCAAATACTTTGTGTTAAGGCCTGCACTGTTCAATATAGGCTTACTAAGCCTCAGGTTACGCCAGCATAATGCTGGTAAGCCAAGGAAACCCTAAGTTGTTCTATCAGCCCTAAGGCATAGATATAAAAGGTTCTTCTCAGGACTTTCTACAGTTTACAAAAGAAAACTAGGGGTGGGGGAAGTAGACAGAGAAGCCCCTTTCTTTAAGCCGGTCTTCAGCAACATCTGCATCAGTGAACAAGCTTCCCTCCTTCACACAGATATCCTTAATTACACTAATTTAAAAATATTCCAGTGACCAGTTATTAAAGTGAACATAGAAGAAATGAGGTTGCGAGTCCTCCCATTCCTATGCAACAGGAAAAAGGTTTTGTCTACGGCAAAAGCCACCTTTGCTTGTCATATAGCTTATAACTACAGAAAAAAACCTTAGAGATCAACAATACCAATGCCATTCCACACTCCCCCATTTGCAGCTGTTGAATTACTTTTTTTTTTGTTACCTTCTGAGGAAGGCTTTTCTCAGCCACTTTTCTGGGTTAAGAATTTAAACAAACACACACACTTGCGCATCAGATAATTTAAAATATCGGTTGCTGGTAATTCCTCTGTAAGTGCAGGTGTTATTTCCTCATCACTTCACTCCAAAGAGCAAGAAATTTTAATGGGATGATGTGAAAGCTTATAAAACCATCAATGAGGGTGCAAAAATTTAAGAATGAAACATTTAGTGTTGGTTAAGCAACACCAATAATGCAGCAAGGCTAGTCTTCTGAAAAATCTTGAAACATTAATTCTATATACATAAGGAAAATACAGGTGCTTATTCAAAAGCTGACTGGCAGTTTAAGTACTACAAACTACTGACTTTATCCATATTTAAACACACCAGAAGCAAAAACAATTATTCGGGGGGAAAAGCAGCTGAACTTGGGTTTAAAGAGCTTTCTGGTAGTCAGCTTCTCTTGCCTTTAATCCTCCTTCTGATCCACTTCCCTTCTCATTCTCCTATGTATCTTTGCCTCTTCTTCCTGAACACAATAACCCCTATAGTCAATATTCCTGTATTTAGTGCTTGTCCAAATCCTTGTTACTTGATTAAAAAAAAGCCACAAGTTCCTGCTTCACAAACTAGCTTTTCACAGCCTTCTGGTTCTGTATGCATCTCATTTGAACCACAACAAGTCGCATGTATTTTCCATACAATTTTCTTCCCTTCGATTTTTTTTTTTTTTTGAGAGGAAGTAGGTTAATGAGTTCTGATGTATTCAGTTATGCCAGATACTTACTCAGCTGGAACATTCACTGCAGCTGATCAAACCTCTCATTCAGTTATGGTTTGAAGTTATTTTACATAGTACTTCACAACATTTTAAGTCCTTAACTTTCAAAAAAAAATTCCAAGAAAATGCCAGCTCTATTTAAATTGATTTAAATGAAAAAAAAAAGCCATAGCTCACTAAAACACAATCAGGAATAGTAAATTAATATTTACAAAAAACAATGAAATACATTATTGCAAGTGTAAACAAAATTTTACAGGGCAGACATAAAAAAAAGCTTTAAAAGTTTAACTGCATTCAGTATAAGCTGAAGTCAGTACATTATAAAATCTGAAAAACAACTTTCAGCTCTAGTTAAGATGCAAGAAAGTTTTCCAGTATCATATATACCCACCCAGAAAAATATAAACAACAGATCTAGACAACTCACACAGCCCTCATTGTATTCAGGAGAGCAGAAAGAAAAAAACCCAACCACCAAAAAACCCCCAAAAACCTGAATTCATTCCACTCATTTCACTCGAGTATTACAGCCGTTCCAAACAGGTTAACTATGTTTGCTCAAGTTGATTTGGATATTAAATGCAAGATAAAAGATCTCTAGATGAAATGTAAAAGATTGTATCTTATTTTTAGGAAATAAACAGATTTCAGAGGTGTGTTCCCGCCTGGCCAATCCCGAGGCTGTTGCGCAGCTCTGCCACTTCTCCAAGCCCAATCGCAGCTCCGAAGGGAAACTCGTTTTGCTGTTTGTCTCGGCAGTGCTGATGATGAATGGCTGCTTCAGGGGAAGAGATCAAGCTGTGTGGTAAATCTTCCTATTTGTTCCATCTGCTTTTCTATTTTAAACAGCTGCAGCGATCAGCCTGGCACCCTACATTAAGTACATGTGAACTTCCTAAGAGAAAACATTTATGTAAGTGAAAACATGGCTTAGATTTGTCCTCCCATTCTCAAACTGAACACTGGAACTTCTGCAAGCAGCAGTGGAAATTAACTACTGTTTTGTATCTACCTTGCAGAAAAGGTATGCCTAACATAGCTTGATTTTACAGCTTTTAGAAGGTCAGCTTTGCAATCACAGCAGATGTCAAGATGATGGCATTCTCCACCTTTCTTCCTCCTGCTAGCCCCACTTTGCAGTATGATGTGTAAGATGGCAGAAGTAATATGCAAGCAGCGTATGTTTATTAGAATATGACCTTCAGATATACAAAGGCCTAACGTACAAGCCTTACTTATCTTGCAGTTGTGCTGAGGTTGTGCTAGGATAAGGTACGCCAATCTAGCCTGGCTCCAAAGGTCACCATTTTAAAGGAATGCTTTCAATAAAGCCCATTACTGATTTCAAAGCTGAAGAGACTGGCAAACAACTGAGACAAGCAGTGGGTTGGGGTTTTTTTTTTTTGTTTACAAACACTGTTATTGACCTAAGTTAAGCCCAAGTTTTCTGGCCGGATCCCAGTCTGGGCCAAATCCTGCTTTCCCTTATACTTTCAGTATGTTGTTCTTTGTATCCTGACATACTGTGCAGCACTGCTGTGTTCTGCTAAACAGCTTCCTCATTTCTCAAAGGTAGCTACATTTCAACGGCCAGCAAAAAAAAAAAAAAACCCACACCAAAAAACAAAAACCCCAAAACTCAGTGTCTTGATGACACTATCCTATTCAATGTTTTAGGATTTTAAGGAAAGAAAATGCAAGTATGTGTGGATGCAAAGATTGTAAAATGGTTATTTTCACCTCCTATTACTCATGCTTTATTTCTCTCCCCCAACTTAAATTCAGTTTCTTTCAAAGTTTGAACATGTTTATCCACTTCTGAATTAAAGCAAATTAAAAGTGAAGTGAAATGGCAATAAATTGAAATGAAAACGCAAATAGCAGCACTGTACATTGCCCATTTACAGTATCAAAAGAAATTATTACCTCTTAGATAACTTCCACCATATTCTATCTATATATAATTTTATTCATATTAGTGTTATACTATAGGAGTATTCTAAAGTGCAGTAGTCTATAAAAGTTAACTGGAAGTATTACAACTTCAAACTGAACATATGTCTATAACTTTATCCTAGCAGCTTTTCACATAACTTAGAATTACTGTAAAGTTCCATGACCATTATTTCCATTTTACAGATAAGCAAACTGAAATGGGGCTGTAACTCATCCAAGCAAATCGGAGAGTGGCAGGGTCAGGAACAAAACTCATCTCTGCTCCCAGGCCAGTCCCAGAACTGTTATGCCCGTTTCAATATTACTAAAGAAGCAGAAGGTACATTTCATGGAGAAATGCCAGAGGAAGATTTCTTAGTAAGGAGTCTTGAGAAGTCAGAGAGAACACTCAAGCACCAAGCCCTTGAGAGATCAAAGTCTCAATTATATTTCCGTCCCCTCCTTACAACAAACCAACATATAAAGTACCTTTCAACAGAAGGACACATGAATGTGAACATAACACCAATTTGGCAAAGGCTTCAGAAGTTAAGATATGATCTTAAAGGCTACCTACAATAGCTTTGATTAGCAAAATTTGAAGCTGACAAGCTCATAGATTCACTGTAAAACTTTGCAAATACAATGACTGAACAACAAAATAACCAGAATCCCAGTGTTAATCTCTTAGAAAGAAGTCAAAGTTATTTTATTAGAGAACTGTTTGTAAAATTTATATTACTTTATAAATTTCATTTTAGAGAAGATTTTAATCTTTAAATCAGTTTTGAGATTGTTAGAGAAACTTAGCACCTTTAAGAAGAATTCCAGGACAGGGATTGTCATCTTCTGTGTACAGACAGACAAACTGGAAATTTTGAATAATATTCTACTGGTAACACAATACGCAGTTCAGTCATGCTACCAAGGCGTTTTCTTTTGGTTCACCAGTAAGCAGTGGAAAAATAGTGCAGAAAGCCTCTGCACAAGCATCTTGAAAAAGACATGTCAAAGTAACCTAGAAGGGGAAAAAAAACCCAAAAAACCAAACCCAAACAGAAAACAAAAACATACTACTACACTTACCTGCTTTCAGCTCTTCGAGCTGTATCTTAGATTTATACAGATGCTACTAAGCTGTCATGCTCTATCAAGGAGCTGCAACACTAAACTGTGACTTCCCACAGGCTGACAGTTTTTCTTTCATTTGGGATTTCAGACAGTTAAACATTGTTTGCTTTATTTCCTCACCACCCCCGCCCCCATGTCCTGCCTCAGCAGCACCTTCTTCTAATATGCTATCGTGCGTCAGAGGGATGCGTTACGGCAACCCTGCATCCTGCATGATGCAAGTATGTGCAATCTGGAAGGACAGTTACTGATACAGGCCTAGTATGATATGTGCTTTATAGGCACACAAAGTTAGACAGATCCTGTCTGTACAGTCAATACAGAAGTCAGTAGCTTCATGTAGTAAGTACCAGTGGAACTGAAAGATGTTTAAAAAACAGTATGTTAATTTCTTGGCACATCATTTGGCAGCATGAGATACTGCAGGAAAATAGTGAGATGATGGCAAAGTTGTAAGCAAGAGCAATGAGAAGACTTGATGAGAGATTAGGGAATGGAAAGGCTGAAAGGAGTTCAGTTTAGGATATGCTAACTATGGTAGTCACCAAGTGCAGACACGAATTTGATCAGACAGCTGAGACAGAAAATGGAATCTGCAAATCGGACACCAGAGATGGTCTGCCTCAAAGAAAATTAATAGGTAAAACATTGATGAGTTCAATGGTGTAGAATAAGTGTAAAAAAGGCTATAACAATAATACGCTGCAAGTTTAATCAACACGGACATAGAGAATTTGCAAAAAACACTAGTTAAAAATATGTAGTTAGCCTAGGCATAAAGAAATTTATTGAACAGATTTTACCATTCACGTTGCTTTAATTTCCAGATTCTGCAGTCTAACGTTTGCAGGTTCCACTCTTCCTTTATGTTTGCTGGTTGTGGAGCTTTGTGAAATGATCGATTGCTAACTGCCAAGTATTCTTGTGCCTTAGCAGGATATATGCTACTTCATTCCAATAACATGATTTTATTTGGCAGCTGGTACAAAATAGGGTTATGATTCACTGCTTGGTTGTCTCAACAATTTAACACTGAATTAACTTCTTTCTCCCTGCCATTTGGTAATCAGACTATTAAAAGGTTAAAACAGGCAAAAAGGTTTCAAAAACCTTTTCTACAGTAATCTGGATATTCCACGGGGCACTTTTCATGGACGAGAACACCAAACAATCACCCAGAGGTGCCTAAATTCTAAAGCAATATTTATTATGTTACTATTAGCTACACTTTTTCCTCATACCTTTCCATACTGCCCCACAAAGCTCTAGTTTACTGAAAAATACTTCTTAGTTTTGAATATATTTGCAAAGTTTTATGTTCTCACAACCTTTATGGAGTACAGAATTTTCTTTTGCCTAAGCATACCAGTGAAGTGGAGATAACACTGAACAAGCTTCAGAAAAGTCTTCCTAACTTCACAAGCAGTACTGTGTTGATCCCCCTCACCAACGTATACCTCTCTCTTTTCCACTCCAGTAACACTAACTAGACTTCAGCTCTTTCATCAGCTCTGTCTTCACACAAGAAAGTAAGTAACATGTTTTTCAACCCCTCATCGCTGAGCACTGCTCCACCAGCACCACTGGACAAGGCTCTGCTGGACTCCAAATTCATATGAAGCAGTGAGCTTAAAAGCCTCAGTCCTCCAAGAGGCTGGATCTTGAGCCAGAGGTACAAACTGCTAGACTGTCATTAACTGAAAACCACATCTCAAATTCTTCTACCCTAAAAAGGAAGAAATTACTAGAAGCAATGGGTTTGTTAGAGCTTGGACCATCTCCTCATTCTATGAAAGCCTAATGCCAGAGTTAAGTGTCTGTTTTCCCCTTCAGTTTATAACTTAATTCTTCTACAAGTTAAAGCTCACAAAATAGCACTTGGACAACACAAACTGTAGGAGCCCACAGAGCTTGTTACTCTTTCTTTACATCTCTGCTATTCCTGGACTCTGTTTGGTCCAGGTCTAACTATACTCACTCAAGCCTCTATAAATCACTCCTTTCCCAACCAACTGGGTCTAATAACCCAGCAGGCCTGGCTGAGTAAGATCTTAGGCCCACAGTGGAACGAGCCACTGTGGGATAGATTAATTTAATAAGCATACATAGTTTAGGCCAGGGAGATTCCCAGATTTCCAGCAGGCAGAAATAAAGCACTAGCAGTGGATCATTACACAAGCAGTGTCTCACTAGATTCCACTTTGCACAAACTGCTGCTTTCCCTGGTTCCACGCACTAGGTGTAATAATCCACAGTAAAGGACTGAATGGAGTCTGTCCCTCCTTTCAAGGACACTGATAAGTTAATCTTAAAAGGAAAGCTACCGGGTTTTGTTTTCCTTTGTTTTTGTTTCTTGTTTCTCCATTTGATATTTTGAAGATTAAAACTTCACAGAAGAGGGAAGGTATCACTGCAAAGGAAGCCTGCTAACCTGACAATGGGCCAACCTTCAGTTTTATGCTAGCTATTCCAGAAACAAAAACCAACCAAACAAAAAACCCCATGCCATTTTGAAGTCCCATATTTATAACTCTAGGCTTCTGATGTTCATAAAAGCTTTTACAACTAGGAGGTCACTAAACAGTCATCCCAGGAATTGTGTAACTAATTCATGTCGCTTGGCGGAGGTGGGGGGAAAACTATTAGCCCAGTCTTGTGGGAAAACGGGGAAAGAAGTGGCCATCATCTACCATCTTCTTTAATCTACTGCCAATAGATTAAACCAATAATTGTCTACAGCACCACTTGACGTTTGGCATTTGCTACATTTCCTTCCTTTCCAAAATCTTTTAAGAAAAATTTTTTGAAGATGATGGAACATATGCCTTAGCATGCAGGCATGCTTTAACACAGAAGGCAAAGTATAAATTAATAAGTGCTTTTATCAGAGTAAGTTCACACAACTGCAAACAATTTACCACAGTCTTGTCAGTTAAATCTTGTCACTTCAGCCACAGCAACTGACAGTACACTCCCTGCCTGACATGTTTTACACAGCAAATCAAACAAGTCAGTTTTTACAGATTTTTACAGTTTTTACTCAAAGGTTCATGGAAATTTGATTCACGTGCAGTCATCAGAAGGCCTGAGTACAAAGGGAAGTGTTGCAGCATACCCTGTGAGTTCAGTCACAGAGAAAGATTCAGTTGGTCTTCAGGTTGCAGATTTTCACAGTACTGTTCACTGAACCTCTAGTGTTTCTGGATGCTCGTAGCCATCTACAAGATTCAACTCCACACAGGTCTATGTTTGAATGAAGTTCTATTAAACAGAGTTGAAGCACAGTGTCACTAAAGAGGCATGTATTTCATCTCCTTTTGTTTGATATAATTAGGGGATGGGGAAACAAAAAGGCCTCTGCACATTTAATATATGCTATTATGTCATCTAGTTGCATGTTTGCTAGAGGCTGACTTCATTTGGCTTGAATATAAACTTGGAAGAACTTCAGGTTCTTTTAATGGTAATGATCTAGTTCCTGTATAGTACAGTCAAGTGAAAAGGCTTGGCATGGGAAAACTTAAATAGCAACAAGAGCACACGTTTCTCTTCAAGAAGAACTTAAGCTTCCCCCTGTATTAAATCCAGCACAATGTACAGTATTTGTTGACACTGTTTTGCTCTTCCTCCAGACTGCCCTGCTGGTTCTGTAACCCTATTTCAGCCACTTAGCTGCAGTAGTGCAGGTTACACACATCCTGTTGCACTTGGGTTTTGAAAGCAAGGCAAGTCCACCTGAGACCAATTATTTCCTTTCCAGGTGCCAATCTGTACTATGAAGTCTTCTACAAACAACGCTGATATTTTAAAGAACTGTTATTCTTTTCCTTTAATGGAAACTTCTAGATCAGAACATTTTTCTCCAATACTAAAGATAAATAAAGAGAAAACTTATAAAAAGAAACACCCAGTTCTGGTTCAAACCTCCAGTAAGAGCTTGTAGAGCCATTCAAGTATAAAGGAAGAATGAACCTACAGTGCCCTCAAGTGTGAGGGGATGTGAAGTGGAAGAAGTCTGGAAATCTACTGGGAAGAGAAAAAACTATCAAGCCTTCAGAAAGGATACTCACTGAAGAAAAACATGCTTACTTGTACCAGGGAAAAAAAATTGTCCTTATACATTATGGACAGACTATGTACTATAAACAGGTGCAAGAAACAAATTACAAAACATCTGCTCTTTAACAGCCTTTTCAAATGCTTGTGAGCTGGAAGTTTCATGTTCATTCTCACCACAGGAACAGGACAAAGGCAGTTTAGTTATCTAGTGTAGAAGCCTTTAAATGGTATTTAAAGGAAGAAGTATCTTAGTAGAAGGTCAAATTTTACACTGTCAAGACAAGTCCAATGATGCTCAAGACAACACCTCCTCAGTACTAGGATCTCATAACAAAGATCACACTTCAGCCTATAACCAAGGAACACAAAAGTTGTATTTATTATACTTCTGTAAAAATTGAGGAGGGTAATGCACCTGACCTAGTATTCACAAAAACCTGCAAGTCAAGTTGGAAGCGACCTAAATTAGCCAACAGAAAGCACCGAAGACAGGAGTACATCTTCAGTCTCATCTCTCACTGTGCTAGAGCTTTCTGCCTACCACCAAATGGCACCTGCATCTATTAAAGACCACAACCTCAAGCCCAGAGACTAGCACTCTCACCTCAGCAGTTAGATCACTTAAACAAGATAGAGGCCAAGTTCAAGTCATTAATAAGCCTGAGGTGATTCCAGCTTCTCCTCCCTAAACAACAAAGTTAAGCTACTTAATGATGGCAACACTGTCAGCACTTCCAACTGCACTAGTCCTGCTTTACATGCAATCCTTAAGGTGTTCACTGGCCCAGAAATGAGAGCAAAAGCTCGTCCAATCCTCTCATCTTGGGAGCCTAGGCATGTAAGAGGCATGACTTTGAATCACCTCGGGCAGAAAAGGTGCTGAACCTAGAGTCCTCACTCTTTGGGAATGCTCTAACCACTAAGCTATTACTCAGGAGTGGGAGGGGTAGCTCTGGTTTGTTTTGTGCAAAGCCCATCTGATAGGTCTTCAATAAACACTCTGAGAACACCATGTTCTTCTGTGAGCTCTAAGAGGAGATAGAGAGGGAAACATTTAATGTCCGGAACCAGAGTGAGCTTGCGCATAGCTGTGGAGCGATTGCCCACTTTCAGAAGTGAAACACTTATGCATGGCTGAACATCTTATGCGGTTCTGCATAGCTGCTCACTGACTTTAGCTACAGGGTTAGACAGATCCTGAGTTTTGAAACTGAGCTGGGGCATAAACACAAGCTTTCTGAACTCAGTTACAGTCTTTGGGCTGCAGAATTGTCCTTCAGTGACTTAGTGAAAACCAGGACTTTTGTCTTGCTGAATAGTTATCGTACAGGACAAAGGAATCCCCATGTTGCTGACCATGAGTGCCACAAATCTTAAGATATCTTATTTCATTTTTCAAAAGAAACCCCTGTGCTATAAAAACATCAAGCTTGAAAAGCAAACCATTCTGATGCTAGAAACTACCAGAAGTTGAGTCTACCTAAGTGATTCCAACTTTCAACTTGTAAGTTTACATTTGACTATAGGGAAAGCTTTTTCTGTTAGGGTTACCTCTTCCTACAGGGCCATCTGTTGCAGAACCTCACTCTTTTATTGTTACTGTGAGCTATGTATCACAAAGCAGGAACAAACTGGTCAATGAAAATACTGCATAGTAAGCTCTGTCACAATCATGATCTAAATGTACACCAAGTGTCTGAATTACCATTCAAATAATCTCTACGAGGCTATCCAATGCATACCCAGTGCTGTAAGAAGTAATACAGTATTGCATATGAAAACTCCTCAAAGATAGAAGCTGTGTAACTCTTTCAGTTGCATGCGTATAGTAAGAGAGTTGAAACAATTTGAAGAGTATTTTCATCTAAGAGGCCACAAGCTCCAACACTTTTTTCCCCCTTCGTATTTAATTAGAAATACCATCTATGTTCTGATGCATTAGAGCCTGGTAGTAAAACTTTGGGGATACATACAGTCTGTTGGGTCATTGCTACAGCCAGGGTTGAACTAAGTCGAGCACTGTTCCAGCTGGAGAAGGCCTTGCCACGAAGTCATATGGCAGGAGAGAAGCTAAAATGCAGCACAGCAGCCAGGAAGTTTCACTGTACAGGGTCCCTTTTAGCATGCCTGAGCAAGTCCTTTGTAACAGACCACAGTCATAGAGCAAATAATCTAGTTTCTTCTAGCAAGCATGGACTGCCGTTGACAAAGGAATGGTCTTTTCCACTATCTTTCTTTATAACAGTGGACAATTAACAGTATTTAAATGGATTTTTCCAAAACTCAGCCTGGATAATCCAGTAGTTTTACTCCACTTGTAACGGGGGGGGATAGCAAACAGCAAAACTACCATGCAACACATGATTTTACTTTACAGATAATATAGTTCAGCAGAAAAAAATACTTTATTCTAGAGGTAAGCACATTCATTGGTTAAGTTTTGTTTAATATGAACTAAAAAGCCCCAAAAAATTAAATGTCAGCCCTCTCCCCCAACTAGGATCTACTCTTCTGTGATCTCTCAACTTAGAAAATTAGTTAGCTGCCATATGCTAATTTAAAATTCTTCATTGGTAAGCTCATAATTAAAGTTAGGAGTTATTCACCTAAGTTCTCTGACAATTTCATTTCCCTCTCTTGCTAGATCCTTCAGAAAAAGAAAACAGACTGATTATGGCTATTATTTTCTTCAAGTACCTGTGCTAGTATTTCCTGATTAGGTCAGGGAAAGTCTACGCTGAGGCCAGCAACAGAAGACACCATCACACATAGTCAGAAGACTGATTTCCTTCACAAACCTCAGCTTTTTGACCCCAACTGTTTCAACTACTAAAACAATACTATAGTTGGGTAGTAATTTTTTTGTTGTTGTTTTTGTTTTGGTTTGGGTTTTTTTTGGGGGGGGGAGGGTTGGGGGGGGTTAATATGTGGGAACGCATGTCTTCCGTGTTTAGAAGTAGTGAATTCATGCTGTACGTGCATTCTTTTGGTTTTGTTTTTTTTAAGGACATATTGATGCAAAGTCTTGATTAACACTACAGACATCACAGTTTCAGTGTAAGATAAATTCCTTATAAAACTGAGACACTGAAAATCAGGAATTAAAATAGAAATAGGCATGCAACTTGAATATAGTGGTGAGCATTCAGTAATATATGAAGTGCTACAATGATCTAGTTCACCTACTATCACAAACTTCTTATTCATGCACGCTCCTCTTTTCCCTTCCCCACAACTGCACCACTCATCATTGCTTTCATGTCTAGGTAGAGAAGTCAGTCAGTTACAACCATATCATTTTTAAGGAAAACTAATAAGATATCATAACTAACAAAAAAATACCTAAAAATATGCCCCATCTCAAGAAGCTTTCAGGTTACTATTCTGCAATCAGAAATAGCATGAGACAATAAGTGAAGGACAAAAGTTTCATTTTTCAAGAGTTTTAGAATAACAGATCTCAATTCACAGTGATGTTACTTCAAACAAATCAAAAACTGGAAATAAAACATGAGACATGAAGTCTCCCCCAAGTGTTCCTTCAAATTCATTACATCTTTCTGCAGCAAGTGCATCAGCTCCAGTTCATTTAGATCACATACACGTTAAAACAAACCTGTGGAAGAAACAAAAGGATATGGGTACTATCTGAAGAAAACGGTTTGCTCCAGTACAGTTGGGGATCTAAAAACCTGCTATTCCTGTCTCCAAGGAGCCTGGCACAGCTGAACTGTAGCAGGTCGTCATCTCAAGACTGCTACCTGCTATCAGACCCTTTCTATGTGGAATTCTGTGAAGCATGCTCAAGTGAGCAAAAGTTTGCTTAAGCTAATTT
The DNA here is from genome assembly GCA_008921705.1 of Burhinus oedicnemus. NCBI lineage: Eukaryota > Metazoa > Chordata > Aves > Charadriiformes > Burhinidae > Burhinus > Burhinus oedicnemus. The sequence goes on from VFFE01006671.1 coordinate 589,218, forward strand.
AACTGTAAGCACTGGCATGGACTTTATCAATTTACTGCTATGGTAACTGGCACACCTGGTAGCCTGCAATCAGTGAGCCGATTTGGTCCTGAAAACACTGCAGCTGCATTCGTATGACATTACATTTAACCTTCTAGGCCCTGTACACCACCACACAAATAGAGGGGCTGTGCTTCCAAGGTCAATATTGCACATCCAAAACCTCCTTCCTACATCTCTGCTCACAATGTAACTTCTCAGATTAAGAGATAACCGTGACTATCAGCTTGTCATAGTGATCACAAACCTTATGGCCACAAAGGTCCAGGAAACCTGAAACCTGTAAGAGGAAACACACAACTGTTCATAATAAAAGGAAGTCCTAGTCATGTTTTGAAATGGAATCCTGCAGCAAGGTATCAAGATGCTTTTGCACCACTCAACAAGTGCACAGCCTCCATCCCGCAAACACATGTATGCTTCACTTCACCACACATGAGCAGGCCTGTTAACTCAGGACTGCTCCCAGTAATAACATAAAGCAGTTGCAAGTTTTTTCAGGATAATGTCAAAATTGTCTGTTGTACACAACATTTTTAATGAAGTACCAGCTAGTTTATTTTTCATCCATAATTCTTTGATCATCAGATGGTAATGATCAGAAGGTAATGTTAACTACCCTCAGTAAACAGTTCCCATTGCAAATGTGACAGTAGGTGACCAAAATACTACTGCTGAGACAACTACTCCAGTTCAAAATTTAAATCAAAAAAACCCCAAACAAAAAAAAAAGCCAAAAAGCCATCCACAACAATATTCTAATTAAACAGATTTGTTTAATATCATAACAAGGGACATAAGGATACAAACCTTTCATCTGAATAAAGAATAAATGCTTTGCCCTTGTGGTATAAGAAAATTCTGACCTATTTCTGTAGTACAACATAATTTCCCATTCCCCCCCCAGTAGCTGAACTTTAAACAAGACATATAAACATATACTTCATCCTAGTTTTCTGAAGTTAACATATTTAGAAGTGTTCTAAAAACAAAACAGGAGATAAATACTGAATATTATGATCAGCAAAATTATTTTAGCATGTTTCAGTCTTCACCAAAATCCTTGTCCAGCTCACCTCATTAATCTAAAAACTGTACTACAACTTCTTGGGTAAAATCCTTCACCCCACCTCAGAGGGCCTTAGAAACTTCCTCACCACTTTGGCTTTAATACAAAGCACTTTTGCACTGAGACAAATGAATTTCACAGCAGCTGGACAACCGGTATTTTTTCCCAAGTTGAGGAAGTTTTAAGACCTCAGGTACTTATTTCTCCACATGACATCCCGTCAATAAACAAGAACTTCAGGACCAAGTTAGGTCTATCATTTGAGATGGGGCAGACCAGGTTTCAAATTCCAGTTCAGTCCAGATCCCACTCATGCTTGAATGGGAAGCTCATACAGCCAAGGGAAATGCTCCAAGATATTTACTACTTAAAGAAAAACATGCGATTTCTACTGCTTGAGATCTACTTTGTCTACTCAACTGCCCTCTCAAGTCACTGATCTGAGAGGGGCAAAGCAGACTGGAATGCGAGCCCCTCATGCTCATACTTTTTGGCTATTCTAAGCCTATTTTTCTTTCAAGTCTTCATGGGACTTCCACTCATTATTGAGGAAGCCTTCCCCTGCTAGCACTTTGTCAAAAGCAGTACATTTTCACAAAAAGTTTTTATTTTGATATGCCAATCATCTTTGAAACAACCAAGCAAACACTGATATCCCAGCAAATTCTAAACTTCACTCTCTAAAAACACACCAAAGAACTAGTTGAAATACAGAGCCGGGGGGGGGGGGGAAGCA
>VFFE01006671.1:600505-765600 GCA_008921705.1 Burhinus oedicnemus
GTGAGAGAGAGAGAGAGAGAGAGAGAGCGCGTCTGCTGCTGTTCCTGCACAGGTTTTTCCCGTGATCTTATTTTGTGTGTGTGTGTGTGTGAGGAATAAAGCGATTCCGGTGGCGGGTTTGCTTCAGAAATTTGCACTGGCAAAAAAAAAAAGAAAAAAAAAGCACACACGTGTTTTAAAGCAAGCGCACGGGCTCGTCAGATGGACGCTTCAACAGGAGCCTTTGATGTAGCCTAAGTAAACACATCAGCAGAAAGGGAAAAAAAAACCCAAACCCAAAACCACCCGTCCGTGCAAGCGAAATGCAGCGCCTGCAACACTCGAAAACGAACGGGAGAAAAAAAAAAAATCCCTGGAATATTCAAATTGGGGAACAGTTCCGCAGTCTTTTTATCCAAATTAATCCAAGGTTTTTTTAATCCAAATTATGCCGGGGCTCATGAGCCTGGAGAAGGGAAGACTCGCGGGGACCTTACCCGTGTATATAAATACCCGGAGGGAGGGTGCAAGGAGGAGGAGTCCAGGCTCTTCTCGGTGGTGGGGCCAGAGGCAGGTTTTTTTCTGCTGCGAGGGTGACCGGGCACGGGCACGGGCTGCCCAGGGAGCTTGTGGAGTCTCCATCCTTGGAGATACTCAAAAGCTGCCTGGACACCGTCCTGGACAACTGGCTCTTGGTGGCCCTGCCTGAGCAGGAGGGTTGGACCAGATGGCCTCCAGAGGTCCCTTCCAACCTCAACCATTCTGTGATTAAGTGTAATTTGCCACCAAACGGGATGGTATTGCTGTTGCCCTTGCTTTTCTTGCAGGGAAAAAAGGTGGGTTTTGGATAAAGTTAATTTTTCAGCCAAGTCAGTTCTTTGACCCAATTCACCTCTTGGCAGAGAAGAGGACAGGGAAACATGTACACAAGGACAGAATCACCCAGTTGGAGCCGTCACATTAAAGCAATCCTAAAACTACAATTTTGAGTGTACTGAAAGGCAAAAGAACGTTTGCAAGTAGATCAGAAACAGGACATTGGGCCTATAGGGTCTTGCATAATTATTTTACGTTTCTCATTTACACATTTCCCACTCTAAAATTCAAACCTCAAAACTGAAGTTAAATGCAGAACAAGCTACCGGCATACCGCAGAAAGACACAGAAATGGCTTCTGGTTCCAGGAACAGAGCTTGGGCTGGCTCACCAGCAACAGCCATCAACAGCTCCTTTATTTGTAAAGAGTCTGGTTTCTTCATCTGACATTCCTTTTGTTTTCTGGCAGGGTTTCTCTAAAGCTTGCAAAATAAGTGTCATTCTATCATTACCTGTACCTTTCAAGGAGGACAAATCTCTTTTTCCCATAAAATCCTTTCTGCAAGGAGTCTGTGTTGCCATTGTTGGGCAGCGTGGACAGGCCTGGACTGCTTCGTGCAGCTGCTTCCTCTAGGCCTTTGGCACCCTCATGAACAATATATCTACCAAAATCATCACTACCTGTAATAAATGTGAGTCTTGACTTCTCTAAGCACTCAAGGCCTCCACCCATCATAACTGATGGGTTCAAAGGAAATAATTCTGCCAGTGCCTTTTATGTTTTTTCGTTGTTTTTTTTTACGTTAGCTCCCATTTCAGCTTCCCGTCCTGTTGTGTCGTCACTCATTACGGTCTCCCAGTTTTCCTGTGAATAGGCATGTCACGTATGCTTGCTTTATTTCTATCTAAATTTTGATCTTCAGAAGTTGCATAGATCTCATTTTTGCCATGATAAGTTTGTGCTTGCTGAGTATCTCTGATGACGGCTACATATATCCGAGATCAATAAAGTGAACCAAAATCAGAACTGAAACGTTGGTGTTATACTTTGGTATGGCTATCTTCCCACACCGAATGCTAAGATTGATTGAAAGTCACAGCACTGCCTTTTATCTTTTAGAAGTTGTTTTTTCCACTGACTGCAAATGAACTCTGGCTACAGGAAACAGATTGTGAAACTGGCTCCAAGGCCTAAACTTCAGATTTTCAGCCCTTTGTTTTATAGATTTTAGTGTAGCACTTTGGTAATGGAGATGAAGGTGGCTTTATTTTTTCCAAACCAAATCTCTGCAGTTTTCCGATACTGGGTCAAGCTTCTGTATGTACTGCAAGACATTGTGGAAATCAAGGTCAAAGGGTACCAGTGGAATTAATCAGAGCCTGAAGTTAGGGGAATGTGTTTGTCTGATTTACGTGTTCACTGACTGAAGTTAATATGCTTGTTTTTGATCCCTAAAGAATGGATAAGTGAAAGGCAGAATTATGAAGGAAACAATCTGGCAACTCATCCAGAATTACAGCATTTGAGTTTTTAAAATGATAAGCTGAAGAAAAACAAATTTGTGGCTGTTTTAAACCTCAGTATTTCCTTCCTTGATGATTTATCAACTTCCCTCTTTTTGTAACTAGATAAGGACTTCTATAGACATATGCAAATGATATCCAACGACAGAATTCTTTTTTGAAAATACAATGTATAGTAGTTATATTCATGTCCTTTCTAAGGTATATGTTCTAAATTATATTTACTTTTAAAAGCGTTTTACAGTTTCTGTATGTCACAAAAGAGCACTTTACTGCCGAATACACTTAACCGATTACTGGAGAACTAGTAATAAGACAGTAAAACTGGTGCAACTTAGAAGGAACTGCTGTTTAAATTAGATTACTTCAACTGCTTTTATTTACACCTGGTTTTGTTGAGGCTTATTTCATTCCAACTAGTAAATACCTAGGATGGGATCACTTCTTCTAAAAGTTCACCCTCCCCTTTTAGATCTGGGTTTTGGCATGTTGGCACAATAAATGGACGATCCACAGTATTTAATGCGTTTTTCTTCACAGCAGCCCTCTGAGGAAACAAGGCTCTGTGACTCATGTTTTGCAGAGAGACACCAGAAAGCCAGAGGCTACGCCTGTACTGTCTTTGAACCCAGGCCCAAGCTCGGTGTCAAGCCCAGACTCATGTATCATCCCAAGACACTGGCCTTAATGATGGAACAAGCTACAGTGTTAAGATGTGGGAGAAAACGTAGCCATCCTTTACTTCAGAGCACATGTTTGTACATCTGCCATGGGTTCTGGCCTGCCGTGGGTTGCCTGTGAACGTTTGCACCAAACTCTGCCACCCCGCCTCCTTAGAGGTCACAAATGCAGTAGGGATGGGTAAGTTACCCACCAGCTTCTTCTTGGGAGACCAAATCTTTCTGGCAGAAAGACTATGGAATAGCTTTACGCTGAAGCATGGGTTGCTTTGAGAAGAGCTGGGCTATGACGTACCAGAACTACAGGCCACATAAAGTCCTGCTCCACTTTGCCAACTCTCTGACTATACTCCGTTAACTGTATAAATGTGGCGTGAAAGACTAAGGGCTAGACCCTGGAAAAGAACACGGGTAAACTAAACAGTCAGATCCAAAAATCTCCACTAAGCAGCCACTTGAACTCCGTTAGTCTGTTTCTGGATAGAAATATCCAGAATTGCCCCAAGCTGGGCATCTTGGCACCTCTCTCCCCTTTGTGCCCACTTGTGATCTGGGAAGTAGTTAGAGCAGCTCCAAGAGAGGTCCAGCTGAGAGGAACCTCTCTGAGCCCAACAAGTCAGGTTCTTCTGTTATAGCCACAGCTGGCTTCAGTGTCTGGCCGCATTTGGTGGAGTGCTCACCTTCAGCGCAGTAACCCAGCGATGAGAGAATTGGCTTTCAGCTCAACGGGATTTACGTCAACATCTTGTAACTCCCAGGGGAGTGTTCCAGGTGCTCAGAAGGACTGCAAAGTGGAAGGGAAGCATTCATTACCTCACCTGTTGAAGCTGGAAAGGATGGCAAACATGTTGCACTGGTGTGAACTAGAAGGAAGGAGACACAGGGAGCTGTAGGCACTTACTCCTGGTTTCTGGTAGCTATTCCAAGCCAGAGCTGTTTTTTATCTGGGGACTATTTACTACAAAAATGCATAAATAAAACCCAGGACTCTCTTCCAACAATTAAACTAGATGAGAGAGACACATCCATGTTTTACCCTGCCTTTTGCCTCAGCTGCCTTCTCCTTGTCCTAGATTCTTACATGCATGTCTGAACAGGGTCATAACTTCAAACGAAAAGCTGGTGACTCCCTATTTCCTTCCTGCTCTTCCTCCTGCCAGTCTAGCATGGTGGTCAGGGATGCAGCATGAATGCTCCCCAGGAGCTCCCACTTCCTGACCAATGCTCTAACCACTGGGTAGCAGCATAGAGAAGATGGACGCTATTTCCTCCAGCTACACTTTAAAAGAAAATTAACATGGTTATTGGGAATTTTTTATTTGCTGACAGCCCAATAGGCCTTTTAAACACCTTTGGCAGGCTGGCTGTTAACACAGACCTTGGTGTTTTCCAGTAATAACACAAAGAAAAATGCTGTGGCCAGCAGCCATGTGAAATGAAGTCACAGACCAGGGAAGCGACAGGGACTCTTTATTCATTGTTTTAAAAGAACAGATTTTGGCACTCGCTGCCAAAAGAGGACTCCAAATTCTAAGTCCCAAGAGGACAAAGGTGCCAAGCACCAGTGTGGGGCTTCACACACATCTATGTTCATAGAGTTTCCCCGCACGCAGCTTTTCTTAGCTCCTCACGGAGCGTGCTGCTTGTTTTGTCTGTGTACCTGCACTTCTTTTACATGCAGGGAATGCAAGCCTATCATTACCAAACTCAGGATTCAGCCTTGAGGCTCATGTGTCCTGGAACATCAGTCCCATCCCTCTGGGATTTATTAAGGTCACACAGAATAGCAAGAATTTAAGTCAAGTCCCTAGAGATCCACTAAGCTACCTTGCAGTCAGAAACTGCGCATCTAGTTAATAGGGGAGAAATATCTCTGAAACAAGTTATAATCAACTGAAGTTAGTTTTATATATGCAACATTGTGAAGGATTATGTGGCATCTGACTCAGATTTTTCCTGCATCTCGAAGTCATGCAGGTTTAAATACACAGATTTTATGAAGCAAGTATTCTGTTGCATGACTTTGAATGTTGTAAGTTTTCCCAGACAACTCAGGCCAGACATAGTGATAGACCATTTTTGCATTTTTGAATACTCATTATACCATATTATCTCCAAATGATGTGACATTAATACTTATGATATTGTGTCTGTTCAAGATGCGCAATATAGATGTGAATGTTGCTGTGAATGTTCTGAGTCGTATAAACAGATGACATTATTTAAAATTATTCTTCAACAAAATAGGTCTCCAAGACTGAGGAGTTGCTGTGACTCAGATCTGTGTGTAGTTTTTCTGCATCTTTGAAGACAACTGTTGCTGTCAAAAGATGAATTTGAGAATCATTTCTTGCCAGGAGTGAAACTTAGCTTTTCCTTGTTAGGTTTTTGGAGTTTTTTTCATTCTTTTTCTTAGGTTGCCTGATGTACAAATGCAGAATGGAGTTCTTGTTTCCTGCCAGGTGCCAAGTTATCAGCAGTACAAGAATATGTGAAAAAAAAATGTAGGAGTGGTAGTAGGTAAAAGGAGACAAATCTTATGAACAATTACCCTCTTTGTGTTTGTCTGCTCGTCCATGTCATGGTCTTCTTGTTATCTGGCTAAAAATCTACCTCCTACTCCATCTCCTTGCTAGATTAAAGGATGTTGGATGAAGACTGACACTTTCCATGAGAAAGTGTTGGTAAAAACAGAAGTTTACTTTGAAAATAAATTCCAAGGCAATGGTGGGGACTCAGTCTGTGTGTTTCTTCTGCCTAGAGGGCAAGTTGCAACATTCAGAACCATCTTTCAGTGATCCCATTAAATATTTGAGACATAAAAGGTGATAATTATCATGCAGTAAAAGTGTTTACTGTGAATGAGTCAGTACCTGCAATAACTGTCCTCTACCTCATTATATTTCTTCACTATGATTGTCACGTCAACCCACTCTAACATATGTCCCACCCTTCCCTAATATGTCTTTTCCTTTTTGCATTTGCCCTTCTAATCTCTAATTATTCTGCCTGTGCACAGATATACAGTCTTCTATACAGGAGACAGGTGAAAACCTTCTCTTTCCACAAAAGCAAAGTTGTCCTCTTTTTAATCAAGAGTCAATAGCCAGAGCCAGTAATTTCCTCCTGCCTTCCCATCTATTGGGACACATGTGCTCTGCTTTGCTCTCTAGAAAGCTGTGAGAGCTGATTCCAATCTAATGAGCAAAAGCAGATTTTTGAGGGTAAAGAGAAGTGACCAAGCTAAGCAAACTACATATGGAAGACACTGTGATGGCATCATCAGCAGAAAATAATAGTGAGGAGAAAAAGTAGCTTTTTACATTCTTCATGTAGAGTACTGAGGAGAGCACCTTGAATTTCCACATCAGTCAGTGTACTAAGAGCAAACAGCATCTGTTGGAACTGGATCCTAAGTGTGAAGGGAAGAAATTTGATAGTTATTCTTGTGTTGGAAAAAATGGCTCTTTTTACTTTGTAAAAAACCCTAACTTTTTATGCTGGAAGAGGGAGCTGGAGAAAAAGAAGACCAAAGGGAGAAGTGCAAGGAACAAAGCTATAGGATAATGTGAATTCAAGGAAAAGAGAGCAGATGAGGGAGAAAAAGCAACTATAATGTGGAGGTGGATGAAAGGAGACGATAACAGGGACAGAACTATGAGGGAAGCGAGGAAGTATATTAGCGACCATTTATATTATTTGGTTTTGTGCTTGATGCTTATTACAAAAAGGTTATATTTAATTACTTGGGACTGATTAAAAGACTTAGAAATGTAATTATTTTGATAACACTATATTCCAGGCCAGGTGCTTTCATGCTAACACAGCAGTTGTTACTAGATAGGAATTTGCAGTCTTGCTCCTCTGAATGCTAAGTTCAGTTATCGTTTGCTCATACAGGTTAAAGCAGTTTGCACCAACTCGATTTCCCCACAAAGTATTGAATATGATTTTATCACGCACTGATGAATGAAGGTCCAATTTAACAAGGAATTTGGTCTGCTGTGCTCATTGGAGAAAACAGCAAAACTCTAATGACATTATGACCCAAGTTTGCTTGATACACTGCCAGGTTAGAACCCATGCCCCAGAAAATTGTCTTTAAAAAATCTGTTTTTTCCCCACCTGGTTATTTCTTTGCTTTGTTCCCAGAGTACTTGTGTAATTCATTCCATTTTCTCTCTTCCTCTTTTATTTCTCTGTCTTTTATCTCTAGCAAACAGGAACTATAGAAATATCAGTATGAATGCTTAGAAGGTCTGACACAATGAAATAAAAGGCTTAGGAGATGGTTTTTTCATTAAAATAGCAGGTTTTATCATGCTTCACAGTACATAAAGTGTTGTGAGAATACACAGAATATAATTTCTTTTCCTTTTCTTCCAAGACTGAAAAAAAATGATTGGATGAAAGTTCTGCATAAGACTTGAAATTCAGGAATGAATAGGTTTTGCTACTGTAGTACCAAAGAAGAAACCGGGCACTTAACCTTTATGTATCCAGTCCTGAGACTCAGTTTGAATCTTGCAGTTTGTACAACAAGCTAACTCCCATGGATTTGCCTGTGTCAGATTTTCAAAAGACTCACAAGTTCCTTAATTGCTCTAACAAATTTTAGTCATTTGTTCTAAATTCATTTAAAGTGGGACTCGACAGAACTTGAAAACATGTTGAAATGCCTTATTGATTCAGAGAGGTTTCACTTCCTATTAGTTTTGCAGCTGTCACCACTTCATTTCTAACCCACTTAGATTAAAGAAAGCACATGAGTACCAGTTACTTAGATACGTCCTGAGCGAGGTCATATGTTTCAGGCTGATTAAAGCGGTTGTGTCAGGATGCTAGAGACTGGGTGTTCCCAAAACAACAATGCAGTTTGCCTATGACATTATTTATTTCTTTTTGTCAGTGGAAGGGCTGTTCTTTGTCGGGAATAAGGCCGAAAGAGCATTGCAGCACAGCTAGTACAGCTGACCAAGCTTTTCCCTGGTTCTCGAAGGAAAATGAAAGGGGAAAAAACCAGACCAATTTGGATTGTGTCACAAAAATGGCCTCTCACATAACCTTTCGCCAGCAAGGCTTGGCTCAAATAGACAAGGCGGCTGCCAGCATTCTGGGAGTTTCTTGGTGTAGCCTGTGTTGGGGCAATTCTTTAAAATTTCTCTTATGTCAGATAAACAGTGAATCATTCCTTTATTCATCTGAGACTTGTTTTTCAGTTATGAAAAAACCCATTATAAATTGTGCGTGCCCAGTAGGTCAGGTCAGAAGATAGGTATCTTTGTATTTCTTTCTGAAAAATGCTTTGATCTGTTTTTTTTCTTTTTCCTCTTTGAAGGTGTTCTGACAGCACCTCTTTCTTTGGTTCTAAAAGGTTGCCCTCGCAGCAATTTGAATGAGCTGGGATCTCTGTGAGATAACAAAGCATTGTAGAATTTAGTGGAAGCATCCCTTACATTATCACAGTATTCCTTTAGCGTATATCTTTTGCGAAACTGTTAAGTCAGCGTTATGCCCTCAATCTGCTATAGTTCACATGTGGAAAAAGCTTTTCCATCTGCTCTTTACAATATGGGACATAATTGTATATGTGGCAAAATGTTTTTGGACTTTTAACTTCAGAAGAAATTTTTTTTGAAACTTTTTTAATAATGTGGCTAGCAGTGGAGGGGACGAAAGGAAAGGACGGGAGAAGGAGAATGAGGAGGTCATAACTGGTCTTTCTGTAACATTTAGGATTTCAGTGGTGTTTAATAGCTCTCCGCTGTTGGCATGCTTACTTGTGCTAGACGGCAGTAACTAAAGTGTCAATTGATTTTTACGGCAACCCGATCCAGTACTCTGGCACTCAATGCAGGCCACATTCAGCAAAAATAAACAGTGTAAAGGTAAATCACATGATGAAATGGGAAATTCCCTGTTTGTCTCAAGGCGCCAAACTCGAGCTTGCTTACTGTCCTCTGAGATGTCAAAGCCACATATACAGGTAGGGACCTGATGACGGGATTACTCTCCAACAGCCTTTGTGCAAGCTCACTCCTGGTCCGCATGTGACAGGGAGCCAACAGGCAGAAATGGTCCCACGGCTCACCTTCACACCCCCGGGTGTGAGCATGCCAAACGCAGCAAGGTAGGAAGGAGGTAGGCAGTGTAACTGCATCGGTGCGGTGCCGTCACAGAGCTAATTTGCTCTGCCTGGCACCATGCACCGTGCACAGGGTTGTGACCACGTGGCACTGCGCTCCAGGAGCCTCCTGGCTCAGGCCTGGGGACAACGTAGGTGGCAAGGCCAGGCTGACAGTTAACTGCAGGCCCACAGGCAGCGCTAAATAGCCCCATGGCTTGATACAGGGTATGTATGAACCGGCTCCTTTGTGTTTCCATGTGTAAACTAACACTGGGCATCTGAGCATCACCGCTGCGTCCACGAAGGCAGGCTGGGTCAGTTCTGGTTAAAAAACCCAAAGGGCTGGCGGGGAGTCTGGATGCGACCCACACAACACAGGTGCCTCTCCCCACCCCTCCCTGCAGCAGCACAGGCAGCTAGGCTGGGCAGCCAGACATTTCTGCCTCCCTCCCTTCCCCTCACCTCCCCTCCGCCTGTAACCAGGGTGTTTTGTCAGCCTCTGCGTAATACACGTACTTCTTTGGTTGTTCCCCAAACTCAGACGAGTGTGCTAATTTCCTCAACAAAGGGCTTGTCTAAACAACGACGTTCTTGCTACTTTAAGGAGTGTTGTTCAAGTGCTAAATCCCCCTAAGCCTCGTGGAGTTACATTAGTACAAACACCGCCATTCGGGAAGCAATACCTGCTTTAAACCACCTCTCTAGGGCTGTGTACCAGCGTCTAGGGTAGCGTGGAATAAAAGAGTAGTAGGTTAAGCTTGCAATGGATGTGGGCTGTGTAACCCTTTTTAAAAAGCAAACCTGTTTGTGATGGCTTTATAGAAACTTAAATACTTGCGGGGGAAAAAGTGGATGGTAGGACAGTTGACGTCCAAACGTACGTCAAGCTACTTAATTATTTCCTTATAGGTTTCTTGCCCTAGTGGGCCGAAAGGGGTCAGGATGTTTGGTCATGTCTGGCTGGTGTAGAGTGACTTGGTCTTTTTCCCGGCCCATGTCCTTGCCCGAGGTCTGCAGCGTCATAGACATTATTCCTGTGCAGCACGGTTGTTATAAACGATACTTACCTGCTAAGATATTAAAGGACTCGTCTACACCAGAGCACCTCTACTGGAGTAGTTAGTGCCGACAGAGCCTCCAAGCACTATAGCAACCATTGCCTCAGCCTGCTCCACACAGCCTCTACGTCTGAGAAAGCTGTGGCAAAGCAACGCGTCCGTAACTATGTCCACAGCAGGGGTTCTGCAAACACAGGTGTCTCGGTCCTGCCATGTTGCATTCCTTCACACCACTTGCTGAGCCTGTGCTCCTCGGAATAGCTTGGGAAGCTCCCCCCTGCAGCTGCAGGGTGCGTATTACCCTCTGCTGTGCTGGCAAAATTGTGGGGTTACATGCTGAAGCCCACACAGGATTAGCTGGATCACCGTCACTGGGCTGGTGAGCTCTTCTCTTTCACTTTCCTCTGGCTTCACTTCCAGAACTAAAGGGTTTTTACTTCCCTTTGTCCTGAATAGGTGAATCCCGTGTCCCCTCACCTTTGTGTTACTGAGCTTGACCACAGACTCTCAAATTTTCTGGTGCTTTATTTCCTCCCTCTCTTATTCATTATTTGCTTCGGCTCACTGCCCTCCTTAAAACTGTCCACAAACCCATCTCCTTGGAAACGGCAGAACTTGTTTATGTGACAGTAATAAGGAAACTAATTGATGCGTAGCAGCTGCAGGCATGTGAGGGAGCCATATTCCTCCACCGGAGGACGCTGGAAAAGTAAGTCTCCGCTTATGCTGACTGCCAAAAGGTTAGATGGCATGAGCAAAAACCACCTACTTCCTCTGGAGTTGCCTTCCGCTGTTCACAGCAGCACTAGGAAGCTTGTTGCATTCACATACGTGTATTTTTATGGACCTTTTTTGCTAGTCTTTTTCATCACCAACATGTTGGGGTTGAGAAGCAATGGGAAAATTGGTAAGTCTTGCTTATTTCTGATTTTGTGGAACACCATGCTGGTGCACCATGCCATGCCAGGCCCATCTCCTCTCTTGTCCCGGCCCTGACCCTCCCTGTGGCCACGGGACTTGCTCATCCATATCTTGAGGTTTCTGTTGCTGCCTGCTTCGTGCCTTTCACTGCCACTGCCCCTTCTGCTGTTGGAAATGGCCGATATGCCCAGGACGGCCTGTTGGCCCAGGCAGGATGGTGGCGGGGCCCCCCGGGGAACTCTCCAGGAAAGGCCGGTGGTACAAGGGTAGCCTGGGCAGCTCCCTTCTTGTGGGTCTGGGGGTGGCTGTGCTGGTGCCGGGGGGTGCCATGCCAGTGCCAGGGGGGCAGCCCTGAACTGTGGGATCTGCCCTGGGAGTGTTGGCACACAAAAGCAGCGGTGTCTTGGGAGGCCCCAAGTCAAACAAGCCGTGGTGGAGAGATGCTCATGTCGACGCCTCCATGATGACAACTTGGAGGAGGAAGGAAATATTTCCGCATACCTTTGGTTTAGTGCGTATCTTGAAGAGGCAGTGTGGATGGATGCTGATTTTTCTATTTTATATGGCCTCTGAAACAGTGCTGGAAGAGCTGTTCCTGGAAACTTTTTCCTTCATTGAAAACTTTCTTCCCTGCCCACCTGGTATGAATGGCTTTTCCTGGGTGTGCTTTATCAGCAGGTTCCAGTCTTGGTTTGGTTTTCTTCCTCCTGTTACTAGATACCTCCTTTGGGTGACTTTCCTGGGAACTAGCATCTGTAAATAGCCCTGCCCAAGCGGGAAGCCTGTTCCAGTTGCATGCCCTGTATTTGAAACTCAAGTGATTACCATAATTTTATCATTGAACCTTCAAATAAGCTGCTTTTCTATCAACTGAAACTGTATATACCCTTAATTTCTGTATCACTGTATCAAGTGAAATGCTTGGTATGACTTTGCTAGGGAGCTGCAATGTGATTTAAAACTTGCTTTTAACTTTCTTCTCTTGGTATGGTGTTTACACTTGCTATGAGTAGCAAAACCTGCCAACAGCTTTCAGAAGTGAGCAGCGCTCTCAACTTTTGAAGTGTAAGTTAATAGGACCCTTATTAAAATGGACCAAAGTGTGTATCTTTGAGGGAAGCATTGTCTCAGCTGTTCCTGCTTATGTAGGACAAGTAGATGAGTAGAAGAGCAAAGAATACAATGAAAAAGCTTAACAAACACTATTTTTACAGTACTAGTAAGTCCAAAGTTATTAAAGACCTCTTTAATCATAGAACAGAATCTTAGAATGCTTAGAGTTGGAACGGCCCTTAAAGATCACCTAGTTCCAACCCCCCTGCCATGGCCAGGGACACCTCCCACTAGACCAGGTTGCTCAAAGCCCCATCCAACCTGGCCTTGAACACTTCCAGGGATCCGGCAGCCACAGCTTCCCTGGGCAACCTGTTCCAGTGTCTCACCACCCTCACAATAAAGAATTTCTTCCTAATATCTAATCTAAATCTACCCTCTTTCAGTTTAAAACCATTACCCCTTGTCTTATCACTACACTCCCTGATAGAGTCCCTCCCCATCTTTCCTGTAGGCCACCTTTCAGGTACTGGAAGGGGCTATAAGGTCTCCCCAGAGCCTTCTCCAGGCTGAACAACCCCAACTCTCTCAGCCTGTCTTCATAGGAGAGGTGCTCCAGCCCTCTCATCATCTTCGTGGCCCTCCTCTGGACCCGCTCCCACAGGTCCATGTCCTTCTTATGTTAATGTTGGCTCTTTAATGTTAGTTCTTTTTCCACCTTTTTCCTTCAGATGGCCTGTAGCCCTCCTTCAGATGTCCTAGCATTCCCAATGCAAACAACCAAACGAGGCTTGTAGAATGCATATGGGCTGATCTCTCAGGGTCTGCTCTCCTAGACACTATTAGACTAAAGCATTTTCTGCAAGTTTCACTGTCCATGTCTTGGGTATCAAGGAAAATCACTATTTGACAGGGTGTAAACTATCTTCAAATGTGCTTCTGATAAAATAAAGAATGTGAAAGGGTGGGGCAGAAAGGGAGTGGAAAAACAGGACTTAATACATATGCTTAATAACGGCGAGAATGCTGGGAATGTTAAATATCCTTTTGTTATCTTGACACTAAATGTGGAGAACCATGTCTTTATTATGTAATAAAGCCATATGTAAAAAGATAGGTGTTAGAGCACTAGGGAGGCTGCAAATGAAAACAGGCTGTAAAACTTGGAATGCTTGCTCTGCAGGGAGCACTGAGAGGTAGACATGGAAGTCTGTAAAATAGATCATATAAAATGTTGTTAATCCTTGGCTTTTAAAAGGACAAAAATCAGGATAAGTTATTAGAAAGCACCAAGAAAAATCAGAAAATTTTGGATAGTGGAGGAGAGCTATGTTTAGTGTTATGAAAGGCATTGTTTTGGAATTGCATTAAAATACAGGATTTATCTGGGGGTGTGTGGAGGTTTTTTTAATTATTATTTTGGTGCATATGATCTGGTTTGATATAAAACAGAGCCAGGGACAGCCCAGTGACATGGTTTGAAAAGTTACGCAGTCCATTAAAGAGCTAATGGCATTAAATAGCTCTCTTTTTACAGGCTATGGATTCTGAATCAAGGAACAGTTTCATAGGAAGCTTTCTTCAGCCACCAGATAAGATGCTTCCTGCAGCCTTTGCTTATATAGAATCAAAGAAGTTGGCAGCTCTTGGTGGTGACAGGCCTTCTATCCCCAATAACCAAGGTAAAGCCAAAATATGTCCTTAAAGTGGTGTTTTTAATTGTTCCATGTGAAATTTCTTGAGCAAACTCCCCGCTCTGTTTTACTCAGTTCAATGACTTGCTGCAATTATCAGACTGACATTGAGACAGGATGTATATGTGTCCTGAGGGAGTAGTCTCCCTGAAGTCATATGTCTGGAATGGAAACTGCTGCAAGTCGTCTAACATCCTCATAAACTTTGGCTTTGAAAATTGTTTAACTTAAAATCGTCAGACTTCCTCTAAAAGCAAAGGAGTGTGCTTCACACTCAGCAGAAGGAGTTCATGACTTTAAATACTAGCAAAAAAGATCATTAGTATGGTACACTGACTTGAAATTGGCTTTGTGTAGTGCTATTCAACTCCCTCTAGCTTAAAATCACTTTAAAGGTTTTTTGTGTGGTATGATTCCTTGGGAGAACTTTCAAATAACGCAGACTCTCGGTAAAGTTAGCAGCATGAAAGTTAGTCTGTATGAAATATGGGTCCACTATGGTTGTCCTGTGCCTTAATTGATGATTACTCCCTAGAGCTCACAGGACAAATGCTCAGTGGCTGAGCATGTCTGGAGAGCTCAGTGAATCACAAAGGTACCATACTTTGTTTTACTATGATGGACAGCTTTGCAATTTTGCACAGACATAGCCTAAGTGTGTGATCATTGTTCTTTCATTTGAAGAATCTGTGACTTTTGTAGTAATCTTTTTTCATGCCGAGTTTGGGCTTTTTGGATTAAAGTGTTCAGTTTAATGTTATGCAGCTAAGTGTTTAAGTAAGGAAATGTTTGGCGTGCCAATAGAAAGATGGAAGAAGTGGTCCCACTTCATCTTTCTGCTCTCTGGCATCTGCTTTTTGGTTTTTTGGGTTTTGTGGGTTGTTTTTGTTTTGTTTTGTTTCTAAGTTTTACTGTAATGGGGCTATGATAAGCTGATGAGAGTTGTTAGCGGTATTTGCTGGGTATTCCTCTACTGAGAGAATTGGTATAGGAAAATTATCAAGGCTTATAAAATGTCAGAAAAGAAGCTTGACTTGTTACAGAACATGTCTTAAACTTCCACAGGTGTGTATACTTTTTGGAGAGCTAGTAGACTTTTCCTTGTAGCTGAAATTGCAGCTTTTATTTTTGGCATAATTTTGGCACATACTGATTTGAGGCTAAAAGCAAAATCTTGCAGACTTGTTTCTATGGTTTAAATAATCATCAAATAGAAGAAACTGGACATTGAATCATTACCTTTTGAAACAATGACATTTTTAGAATGCATCCTCTACTAAAATGTCCCTTTGTATCTGATTTCTCCCCTGTCCTGAGTCTGGTTTTGTTTTTTTAATCTGTCCACACCAGTTACATTACACCAGAACTTGTGACCTAACTTGGATACCTGCGTTCCCTGCTTCTGTGTAAACAGAAGTCCCAGGGTTTGCTTTACTCAATTTGCCACGATGTCTTGGTGCTTTCTACCATTTGGAGTGAAAATAGCTTTGCTCATAGGACCTGTGCTTTATAGCCATTATGCAGTAAACATCCATTTTCTCCCAGATATGTTGTGTGTGTGTTAGTGTACTGCTGGGAAATATAATTCATTTTAGGAGTGATCCTAGGAAGAAAATTTAGATATTATTTTGCTATTTGAAGTGTTTAATAATAATAAGAATAATAATAATAAGAGGAGGAGGAACCATTACTTAAGGTGAAGGTGTTGCATTGTTTGCTAGCTGTGATGGCAGCCCTGAAAACTCTTCAAGAAAAGATCCACCGCCTGGAGTTGGAGAAGTCACAAGCTGAAGATAATCTGTGCAGCCTCTCCATAGCAGCTGCTCAGTACAAGAAGGCCTTAGAGCATGAATCCTACAAAAAGGACAAAGCACATCAAGAACTGATGCAACAGAGGAAAGGTATTTCTCTTGAATGATAAGGTATAGCCACAGCAACTCCAAGACTGCATGATCCAGGGAGTGTTTGTTCGCTTTGACAAACTGCTAATTAACGCAGCCCCCTTTCTTTTTTGTTTCAGGATTGAGGAGGAGCAGGAGCTTAATAATTGCGGATTAAGTTGAGATCTTTTTTTACATATATTAAACAAGTATTGCATAACCCATAAAGCTATTTTAAAGAATAAGCAGATTTCAGGTGGTACGTGTAACTCCTACTATAAGCAAGCAGCTGCTTACATGTATAACACTGCTAACTTGAGAAAAGAGAGAAGGGAAGAAACCAGATTCTGGTTAGATATCTGCTGATATAAATCAAAGTAACTGCAGCGCTCACACCTTTGGAATTCAAATTAGGGACTAGGTCTGGAAAAACATTCTGATTCTCATGTCTTACATATAAAATATATTTTAACCATGTGACTTGTTCAGACTAACAAAACTTTTCTTGCGTGTTTTGAAGACAGAGAATTCCTCAATGAGATGACAGACTGGCTAAATGTGTAACTCCTATTGCTGTACTGACTGTCTTTGTTTCTCTCTGTAGACGTAAGTGTGCAGTTAAATGCAGCAAAATCCCGCTGCTCCCTGCTGGAGAAACAGCTGGATTACATGAGAAAAATGGTTTCCAGTGCGGAACTGGAAAAGAAAATGGTTTTAAAACAACAGGTGAAGCCTTTTAGCATACTAGCAAAGTAGTGATATGTTAAAAAGTATAGAAATGTGTAAGATTGGAACTTTTTTATGGCCATTATTCTTCCTCAGCTCTTCTCAGGGTGGTAGCAAACAGAAGCAATTTACTGTCTGACTGACTGATGACAACCATTCAATGAATTGTATGAAGACTCCCTAGGTGGAACTCTTAATGAGTAAAACCATGCTAATACTTGCACATTTGGTAGACAAAAAGGCTGCTGAAAACTTAAGTCTTCTTTGTCTTCCTGATATTTTTCATCACTTTGCAATTTAAAAAATATGAAACTTAAACTAGTTAAATACCTTTACTCTAGTGTGTTTGGTTTTTTGCTATCAGAAACAATTTCAGTCAGCTGCCAACTCCATTCTTGCTTACTTTTTTCCAGGCCCAGCTTCAGAAAGAGGAAGATCAGAACCAGTTAGAACTGCATGCAAAACTTGAAAAGCTTGAAATGCTAGAAAAAGAGTGTCTTAAACTTAGTGCTACTCAGAGAACTGCAGAAGTAAGCATGCATGGAATGACAGTCTGAAGTCATTCATTTGATATAATTTGTATGGCATACTGTTAATAGTACTAAGTTTTGCAAAAGTTTCCTCTGTTAAAGCTAAGATCATAAAGCATACCTGACCGAATGCCACCTTGGCTTCATTTGCATGAGTCTTTTTATCAGTCTGGGCTTTAAAAATTCCTACAGTCCTATTTTATCCCAGATTACAATTGCAAGCTACTTCAGACTTCTGATTCAGCATGGCAAACTGAAGTGTGACTAATCATTCTTGCTTTCAAATTCAGGACAAGATCAAACACTTAGAAGAAAAGCTTTGTAAAGAAGAGCATCAGCGTAAGCTAATACAAGACAAAACTGCTCAGGTAGACTGAAAAGATTTTATTTTATCTTATTTTTTATGACTGAAGAAAGCTATTCTCTCTGTCCAAAATGCCCTTTTTTTATTACCTTATTACCTGGAGAGAACTTCTGGAATACTACCTAGACCAGTTATAGACTACATAGTAGAAAGCTTGCCAGGTGTGTTGCATATCTCAATTAAGGAAGATTCTACTTGGCTTTGTATTAATGATACAGCCTCAAAGCTGCTATAAGTGATCTGAGTAGAAAATGAATTTCTAGAGAATCTGCAACTAAATCAGATAACCTTAACTTACAGTAACTAGAAAGTGGTCGTGTAAGAAACCTTATCCCCCAAGTAACGTTGGTTATTCTGTTTCTTTTCCTCTTTTTGTTAAGATCTGCGGAAATCTAATATACTGGACCATACTTGGAAAAGTCTCTAATCAGTGATACTGTTACATTGTTCATTAAGTGAGAGCTTGCATAATTCATTATTCTGTGAAGCCATAGTCAGTTTGTTGGGCCACCATCCATCTGAGAGAGGAATACTTGCCAAAGAGAGCAAAATCAAAGAAACCTTTTGTTAAAGGGGCAAAGTAGCCCCGAGAAGTAGCAGCCATTTTGAAAGAGAGGAGTTGCAGTGGCATTCTGTTGGGGCAGGGTGGTGGGGATGCAGAGCTGAAGAATAATATTGAAAGAACTGAGCCAAAAGCGAAGCTGACAGCTTAAATTAATTCATCAGTGCTGTCAGTTTTTATACCTCGTCCAAGGATGATGGGCTTTCATCAGTCCAGGAAGGTTGAAATAACATGCAGATTGTAGCCCAGGTATCTGACCACCTCCAGAATCCAGCAGAATGACACAGGTGAAAACTTGCAGGTTTTGGGGTTTCTTGCTTAAACTACTGCAGAGCAGAAGGCCTACTATGGAGATTTTACCTTCTGAGAAACACAGTAAGAATGACTTTTCCAGAGCAGATAGTCTCACTTTAGCAGTAGTATAAACATTTGCTCAAGAAAGGACTTAGGTGTAGTAAACTGAGTCCTAAACTAATATTAGTACCATCTTAGTTCACTGCAGGATGGATTTAAGTCTGCTGGGTCTGGGTTGGGAAACACAGGGTGCGGGGTGGTTCACTGCCTTTTGATGACAGAGAAGCCAGAATAATCTTACTTTCCTGATGGACCTCCAGCATTGTTTAGCTGGAACAGTTACACATGCCAAAACAAAGGCCTTCTCCTATGTTTAATTGGGAATGGCTATTATCCTGTTTATCATGGGCCTTTATATCAACTTTGAACTACAGAGCAATCTGAGGATTGTCCAGCAGGTTTGACCTCAGTGTTACACAGGCAGGCTCAGTTCTCTCTGCCCTCAGATTGTAAGATCCAAATGTTCATATTCTTTGGATTTTATGATCAGATCCCCAGTGTGCAGCAGGATTGGCTTATCTCAGTTGCTGGTTGTCACAGTGGAAAAATACAGCTGCTGCGGCTGAATATGAAAATGAAGACTTCCAAGACAGAGCTGCAAGATCTGCCTGATACTCTGCCATACTAGTAATCTGTTCAGTTTTTAAGTGCAGCTTAGGCCTTCCAAGCAGGACAGTTAATAGTGCCCTTAGTTAGTTCTCATCCATGCATGAAAGAGGGCATTAATTAAACGATGTGATTTCATACTTCTAATATGACATTAAATGGTTGTTTTCTTTTTTGCTTATTCCCACAGCTTCAAACAGGATTCGAGATAAACAGAATGTTGATGTCTTCAGTAACATCTCAAAATGAACCTAAAAAGGAAAACGGGAAGAAGAAAAAAACTAAGAAGGTAACATGAAAGTTTTTATTAGCATACTGTTGCTGATAGCATCTGACTTGCACAGAAGTTGGAATTTGTGAAAAACAGTGATGTAAAAGGCACTTGATTCGTCTGTTACAGTTCACTCAATTTCCAAAGTGATGAACAGTGCTGAATACCTCTTTTTTTTTCCCTTTAGTAATTAAAATGGCGCTAGGCCTGGTAGCACCTCACTGAAAAACTTTCCCTTACCAGCATGACAATAACCTCTGTTACAGTGTTACTGCCATCCCCCATGCCCTGTCTTAGCTGTCTTTCAGTTTATCTGGCAAAATTAGTTTCCAAAGCAATTTTAACTAGGCATCTTAAGATGGTGTGTTTTGAGGGGATTGCTGAAGTCAAGAGAATTCATTTTGCAACACATGTTACAGGTCAGTTAAAATTTTGCAACTGTAGTTTTGCAAACTTAAGTAAGCAATGTTCAATTTCTTTAATGTCAACCTAATTGTCAAACTATCTGCTAAATGCATCTGGAATAAAATTTACTTGTCTTCGCTGTTGGAAAGTCCTACTCCTTCCACATACAGGAGGGAATTTTTTTTTTAAACCAAAGCAAAACTGAGGTGATGCATTTCACTGCTTGTTTATTTGAATTTTACTTATTTAAAATAAAAAAGTTTAAGACTGTGCTCAGCAGATTGGAATTTCTTGTGTTACTTTTTCTGTCTATCTTACGGCAGAGAAATCCTACAATGAAGAAAATGCACCTTTCACAATTACGTGTAAAGGCTGGTGAGCTACCTTTTGTGGCTGGCAAGGTAAGTGAAAGCAGATGTTCTCACTAAATTGACATCTACAGTTTGAATAAGTCTCTTTACTGTAATTGTTAATCACTTCTGTAAACCACTTAATAATTCTGCTTTAAGTCTGTCAGCTCCAGCCATTCCGTTAGTGCAAACGTACAAAGTGTGTTACATATTATGAAGCATCGCAATCCACATATCTCACCACAAAGCCAAGGAGGAGCTACATCTGGGATTTCAGGACACAGTGCACTTTCAAAATCTGTATCCTCTTGTTCCACATCACCTGCTGCCACCGGAAGTCTTTCGGACCTTCTGTTGGCTATACAAGATGAGCTGGGCCAAATGAGCTTGTGAGTACTCATCCTTGGTGTTATGAATATAAAAGTGACTTCAGTGGCAGCCTTGTAAAGCTACAGGTGTGCTATAGTTGAACCTAGCCTGTTTTAAGTGGAGGACTGGTTGTTGACAGAATGGCCCAAGCAGGTCTGACTGGTAGGATTTTTCTCATTCAAAAAATCTTTCTATCCTGGTGTTTAACTGATCTTGTGAGCAAACAACATATTCTTCAGCTGGGTTTTTCTGTTTCCCCATCCTGTACTTAACCGAGCTGCTACAGTAGCAGCTGCAGCAAATGAAAAAATCTTTCAGGCCTGTGCTTTTTAGAAATTTTAAACATATTCTGAGATCTACAGAGTAGACCAAGAATGTTCTCCTGGAGAAGGCTGCAAAGGTGGTGTTAATGAGCAGGCCTGCAGCATGCAGTCAGTCTGGGTGGTAGGTTAGTTCAGCTGTGGCAGGAATAGTCCTGTTACAATATCTAGCCTGTTACTTTGTCCTCACTCTTTCTGTGTCCTCTCCGTATGTGCATACCTGATGAGTCTTTGTGCTGAGGCAGTGTGGCATTCATTCCCTTTTCTTATTGATAGCAGGAGAACTTGCCAGTCCTGTAAGGGGGTTGTGAAAGAGGGACAGTCTCCTGCCAGAAAATGAGCAGGGTGTGGAAGAAGCTAACGCATTAGATGGGAGTGTATGTATCTTTCTAGCCATGCAAGTAAATGTGGATTACAACTTGTCATGTTCTTAGGCATCTTGCCATTAATTCAAGCTTGTAGAGTTGTGGGCCAGAGCTATGTAGCTGGTCATAGGAGACATGTCAACATGCTGAGCTGTGATTTGAACAGAGGAGGATGTGTTGGTTAAACCAGTTAGGATGTTGACACTGCTTTGAAATCCTTAATGTGGCAAAATTTAAACTGGCAACCACTCTCTTCTTCAAAAAGCTTTGGGTTACTCATCACAATTCAAGGATGGGCTTTTTTTAATAGCAACAACCAGTTGCTTCAATTAAACTGTCAAGGAGCAGCAGTAACTCAGAAGTCAGAAAAGAAGCTGTGTGTGACCTTTGTAAAGAGATTATTTATCTAAGAGGGGGTCTCTGTTTTCAACTAGTTCAGATATCTAGGGATCAAGTAGATCTACACAATTTCTTTTAATTAAGCTGGTTAATTTGATTAGCCAGCACATCTCACTGCAGATCTTTTTTGAGTATTTTAATTTGAATTATTTGTCAGAAAAACTATAGATTAAATGTACTAGTTTGAACAATACTTTTCTGAATTACACTAAGCTTTCAAACTCTGCACTAAATTGGGCAGGAAGTGAAATACCATGCTGCATAGCTGCTGTTCACTTTCCAAATTCTCGTTTTGCACACTATTATACATGTAGTTGTTATGAATGTGGCAAGGGGGAGGAATAAGATACACATCAGCTGCAAATTTGGAATAAGAAAATCAGACCCATTGGAAAAACTTTTTCTTTTCTAGTGTGAATATATTGCAGATTAATGTGCATTGTGTGAGGGCGGTAAATAATGCTAAATTATTGTACTCTGCACAAAACGGCCAGCAACTCCTGCAATACACTGGAAGTATTGGAAGTAATGTTAGAGACTGTATCATGAATACTTAGTGTGCCATTCTTGTCTTTAATAGCAAGCATCAAGAACTTCTGAAGCAGATACAGGAGACTCAGGACTCCAAAGTTTGTGAAGACCTAGAACGAGAGCTGGATTGCCTTGTAAAACAAATGGAGATTAAAGGAGAACAAATATCCAAGCTGAAAAAGCATCAGGCTACTGTAAGAATAAGATGTAAACTCTCTAGGTGAAGGCTGCCACAACTCTGCCTCCTGTTGTCGTTAACTGGAATGTCACTGGAATGCTTAAGCCAGGCTGTTTCGGTATGGGTGATTACAATTAGCTGCTAGCTCGGTGTTCTTGTACCTCCAATTCCTTCGTTGATCAAGAAAAGTGCTTACAGCTGGCAGCTAGGTGTCTGTGCTAGTGCGAAGACTTCCTGCCCTGTGCTGGTTCTGCAATACAGAGCTGGGTTGCTAAGGCTGTCACTTCTGCTCACCATGTTAAGACAAACTGTTGAGATTTCATTCCTTTGTGTCCTGTCCTTCTGGGGAATGAGAAAGCAGCTATAACTCCTGTACAGACTGGATTAAATGGCTTTTATATTACTGAAATGTTGAAGCTTTTTATTAACCAAATAGTCTGTTGACCACAGCTTCTCCAAAGTCATAACCAGGCAAGCCTTTCAGTTTTGTTTAACCCCTAACTTGTACGCGTTCTGTCAGTATTTGTTCTAGAGCCATAGAAAACAGCTTTTCATACACGCCCGTATAAAATCACTCTTCTGTACATGAACAGCTTAACCCCTTTGTGGCAGTTTGTTTTGGAACAAATGATAAAAAATGCAATCCATAGTTCTGTCTGATAGTTTTCTGTTCTCCCATCTTTTGTTTCAGGATAAATAGGCTTACCTAAGAACTTTGCTTATATAGGAAACAAACCAAAACTCAGTGCGAGACCTTATGAAAGGGGGAGGTCCTGGTTAATTTAAATCTGACCAAGTTTATTCGCCTTCATTCTTTGATAGATTTTACTCACTCAAACCTTTTATTATTCACGTAATTGCAAGCACAGAGGTGCTGATGTCAAAGCTTGTCAGGGTTGCACAAAGGACGTTGACTGTTGAGCCCTCACTGCCTCTCTTGGCAATGTCAACTGTTTTTTGGATAAATTTTTTATTCTTGAGGAGCCAACAATTACAGTGTTATTCCTTGCCTTAGAATCTTGCTGACTTCATCCTCCAGGAACCTGAGACAATGGACAACAACTGCACCTTTGTTTCTTCCTTTTGCATATCTTTATGGCTACAATCTGCCTTCATTTTGGGATGATGAGAAGAGGAATAGCACATAACAGTGTGGTGCAACCTTGTTGTCATCCTTGCCTGTTGTCAGGGTGCAGATCTACTGGCAAGTCATCTGTGCTCTGGTACAGCCTTAACAGAGTGCACGCCTTAGGGTCATGATGTAAATAGCACATTCTTCATGTTTGTCTGTTTGATTACTGTCCACCATGTCCTGGTTATCAATACAGGCCAGTCCTATAACCCTTGGCCTGTATCGTTTTTTCTGGTGCTTTTGCACACAGACATTTCTATTTGTATTTTGTACAGACCAATCTTAGTCATTTCTGATGCATATTTCTGCTTTTAGAACCTGTCACACTAAAAATGCTGTAGTCATCTCAGTGTTTCACAGTTAATAATATGTTCTAGAATGCAATTAAAGTTAATAATTTTTAGAAATGGACCTAAAGCCTAAATTGGCATATGGAATGCCTCCAGCCTAATTTTATCTTTGGGAGTGACCTTTTCATGCCAAGTGCAACTCAAGACTTATTATTTGACTTATAAAAAACATTCTTTAGCAATCAGCCCTATTTATTCTGTTTTCTGATTTTGGTATGAGGCTTCAAAGTAAACTGCTTAGATACAGTAACCGATAATAAACAGCATGCATTTTATAGGCTTGTTGGGGTTTTTTTTTGGTTTGGATAGTACAATCTGAAAAGGAAAAAGTCTGTTGTAAATATAAATTGGTAACAGATGATATTCTGTCTCTCTCAGGCAAGCATTTTTACCTCAGGGAGCGATGGGGTTCAACAACCTATTGAGTGTGGGTGAGGTCAGTTTTCTGTAATGCTTTCTGTGTGGGCGAGGTCAGTTTTCTGTGGTGCTTTCTGTTGCAGCGAGGCAACTGTGTGCAAGATTTCAACTTTGGTTTTTAATGTCCTTTAGACATCTTTAGTTTGGAGTTTGACAGAAGTCCAATAAGGTCTACAGCTGTAAGTCTTCTGAGTATGTAACATTCTAATTAGTAATCTTTCTTCCTAGGTGCAGAAATTAAAGAGAACAACTCAGAAATTGAAGCAAGAGGCAGCTCATGTCAAACTAAAGTGTGGTGGCCAAAAGGAAGCAAAGGAGATTGCAGTCACTGTAAGGAAAAGTATGTCTAAATCTTGTCCTGGGCAAAAAAGCACAAGCTCTCTTCAGCTGCTAAAAAATGTGCGGAAACTTCAGTCAACACTGAAAAAAGATGGTATCATGTGGGAACAATAGTTCTGAAGTTTACCGTGTGTGAAGTTTTTGAAGTTGTCTGACAGCTAGTAAATTTTTAATTTCACAAAATACTTTTAAAAAATAAAATAGATATAGCATAGATACAGATACACATTCTCAACTGCCTGTTCACTAGCAGGTCAGATTGTTCACTTCAGAATTAACTTTTGTGTAGGGTAGCTATAATTCAACTGCACTGACTTGTAATAAAGTGTTTTAATGGATTAATGAAATGCTTACTTGTTAACTTGTCAAATAAAATTTTATACCTTTTTTAGACTTAAAATAGTATGCGTGCTTTGGTGTCCTGTTTTCCCCGCTGCCAAGGAGATACTTAGAGCATGCTTTTCCAGAATTACTTGGGCTAGTGCCAAACAGGGATTTTCTTTTTCTCTAATAACTGAAGATTCAGATCATTGCAACTGAGGCAGAAGAAGAGGTATTGTCTCTTATTTATATACATTTTCATTATTATTAATGTTACTACTCTGTAAGCTTTATTGACAGCCTTCATGTTAGGAACAGCTAGGGATTGGAAGCACAACCCATGACTTGGTTAAGCCATGACAACATGAGAATGTTCTAGACAAGTGCAGGGAAGGGACCACTACCAAAAGCCTGGGTGCTTGTTTTCTCAACAGAACCCGCTTCTACCACAGTGTAAAATAATTGAGCTGTTACAGAGGAGATCTTGAACTGCATACCAGTACATGTTGTGGAATTTGTGCTCTCTTCTACCAGAGCTGTAGAGTTTTCATGTGTATGACAGTTTTCCTTACTCATACAAATGCAAGATGGGTCTTTATGCTAATGGTGAGTATGCTCTTTTCCAACCTCCACTATGTACATATGGTAAAAGACATAACAGACTTCAAATTGATACTGGTTATTTAGTTGCAATAAATTCTTGTCTTGAGGTTACTGACTGATACTGATTTTCCTGGGTGTTTGCATATGTCAGAAACAAATAGCTTCCTTGGGATGTATCAGTGAAGTTCTGCTGCAGATTTCTGGTATGAAGAGAATGCAGTGGTTTTCTTAAGCCCCTTTGCAGGTAAGAATAAAAATTGGAGGCATGCTTTGTTGTCAAGGGTTTTGAATAAAGACTAGTAATGATGTATGGTCCTAATGGAAAGTTGGGTCTTTGGATCAGTAAGTTTTGCTCTGGCACCCTTCAAGACAGTGGATTAGGAAAAATTTCAGACAATTAATTTAAATTTAGAATAGACTGTTAGAATCTTTGATGGGAGTTGTGTGTGTGAGCTTTCAGGTGTGAGGAGGAGAGTTTATATGCCCTAAACATCTTTATTGGGACTGTGGAAGACCAGGTTGTTCAGCTGATATTCGGGGATGGGTTTCCTCCACTTTGTTAAATTGTATAGACATCCTTCTTACTTATGGATTATTTATGGCTTAGAAAAGCACTTTGTGTGCTTAAAAACACTTAAACACAGTTCTAAACATGGTATTTTCCTGGTATAGGTAGCGTTTCTGAGGTAGGTTTATGCATTTCTGAACACTGTAATTGCTGATACTGGAGACAAAAGAAAAGTAAGCATTTCTGCTATTAACATTTTCAGATTGTAGGTATTCTGCTGCCAGGAGATAAGCCTTTGCCATTCCTAGGGGTAGTTAAATAGTCTCTGAAGCTCTGTATCTGTGTGTGAGAGAGCAAGTGAGAAGGGCCTTACCAAGCCCTAAGGAGCCTAAAGCATTATATTTCATGCAGAGGTCCAGCCTTAGACAAAAACCGTCAGATGTTGGATTGAGAGAGAAAAATTGCCAGCAATTTGCCCCAAATGCAGCTTTGCACAGTGGCAGGGGCAGGAGTGAGAGCAAGAAGCACCAAAGTCTTGCAGCTGGGGGCTGAGAGGCCATCGAAGCTCCTATAGCTTGGGGTTGCTATAGGGACAGCTGGGCCTGTCCGGGCAAGGAGCTGGCACATCAATCACCTGCTGCCTCTGCGCCTTGACCTGGTATTTTTGTTGACTATAGAAACACAGAGAGAGCGGGCCATTTTGTTGCTGGAGCTGGAGAAGGAGGGTGCCGGTTCCTCTCTCGAACAAGGGGCTGAGGTAGAGGGCGGTAGCTTTGGGTCGGTCAACCAGGTACTGGATGGGGCAGTGGTTAAACGATGGAAACGTTGACTAGTCAGTCTTCAAATTGTGTGTGCCAACAGGGGCTGTCCAGTCCCAGAATACAACTGCTGTGTTTGCCTTTCTGTGGGGCGAGTGGCTGGAGGGAAAGGGAAAACTGCTGGACCCTGTCCTCCCGGCAGCTGGGTGTTTCGTGGAGCGGGATGGGGAGCTGAAAAAGCTGTCTTGCTCTCCCAGTCTGGAGCTGGGATTTGAGAGGGGAAAATATGAACGGATGATGTGCAAGCTTACATTAGCAGACAGGGGTACATAATTTGTATTTCAACTCAGAAGATTTCATTGTATTTTAATAATTCTTTTGTGCTGCTTTTTTCTGGAGCTTTTATTTCTCTAATGCATGTGTTTTCACACACTAAAGCAAAGCAGATGCGCTTCAGCATGGGCTGAGGGAATCAAACCAGATACAAAGGAAGTGTATTCCAAACAAGTTTTCTTGCTTGAAGAAACACAGAAAATTTGTTTTCAGATTGTATCTTGGACGGTGGGGTGGGGGTTGTGTAGGGTAGGAGATCAGCTTATGTATTTATTGATTAGCATATTCACAGTTTGAGGCAATTGTCAATCACGTAAGATAAGTCTTCAAATAAATATACAGTGATGAATAATTCTGCAGAAACTGCAGTGGTGAAGTCAGCCTTGTGCACAGATGCTGGCAAGGTTCAGCTCTGCAAGAACTGGGCACGCAGATCGCAGTGAGTTTTACTGGGATCTGAATGCTTCACATCTTCTGCTCCAAAAATGTTCTGGCCTTGAACTCCATAAATGTACATTTGGAGAAAGCAGAGTGGTCAGAGCAGGCTTCTTCACAAGAACAATATGTTTTGGCTGAATAAGTGCTTGCTCTACTCTTTTACAGATCCTTGTTTTGATTTATATCTTGCATGTTTTTGTTTGTCTTCTCAGACAAAACTGTGTCATTTTTTTTTATGAATGTTTTGAATCTAGCTATAAAGGACAGCAGACAAAACCACTCAGTGATCCCAAAAAAGACTAATTGGTTTATTTACTCAAAATCTGGGTTCTTTTACGCTGAGTTATGCAAAATTGCCACAACAGATTTTGTTAGCGTTTGAATCTAGGGTCATATTTTATGGCTAGACATTAAGGAAATTGGACAAAAGATGTAGGTCGAACAGTGTAATTAAAAATACAGACCATCAAATTTTACCCAACAATAGCTCACTTTCCTGCTGCTAATGAAATACGCTAGCACAAA
This sequence comes from Burhinus oedicnemus, assembly GCA_008921705.1. Classification (NCBI taxonomy): domain Eukaryota; kingdom Metazoa; phylum Chordata; class Aves; order Charadriiformes; family Burhinidae; genus Burhinus; species Burhinus oedicnemus. The sequence continues at coordinate 628,292 of VFFE01006671.1, forward strand.
TTAATGGCTTGTTACTTAAGCCTCCTGGAAAGACTTTGCCCTAGTACAAAAGGCATTCAGTTTGAGCATGTGTGTTACAATCTTCTAACCAGCAAAGCTGGAGGTTGGACATAGCTATAAATCCAGTGTGTTCTGGGAATAGAAGCTGGCAAAAACACTCCTAGCAAAATAATCAGGGCAGGATCTCGCTGGGATTTGGATACTTGCTAATGTAACTAAGTGCAGATGTTTATGTGGACCAAAAGACATTCCCAGAATAAGAATACTGTACAAACACACGATTTTTATAGCAGAAAAAAAAAAAGGAAGTAGGGATAATAAAGCATATGCTCTTATTTCTGATGAAGCACTTTCTATTTGCCTTGGCTTGCCTGCACTGAAGTGGGCAAGGCTGCCTCTACCATATCCCCTGCTGGGGCATGTTGACGCTTCTGCAAGTTGCTTGAGTTGCAGCTCTGGTGCTTACCTGAAGGTCTCCATGAGCTCCCAGTGTGGGTCCCGTAGTCTCTTCTCCATCAGCGGAAAGAAGCAAGCATTTCTGAAAGTATTACCCTAAAGTAAAACAGGTCAGATGAATCTTATCCCAAATTCCTGGGATTCCTACCAGCTACAAAGGGAGTCTGAGGTGATCGGTGAGCTTAAATGAAGATATTTATACTGTACAAAGAGTTTAGCCAGATAAATTCTGATGAAATCTGGAGCTCTCTCCTCAGATTTCTGGGGATCCTGGGTTGACTTCTTCAAAATCTTCAAAAGTACTGGGTGAGTCTTGGGCTGCTGACAGCCTGGGAGTCCTGCGCATTCCCCCGCATACAACCCTTTTTCCTCCTGTTTTCATGTCAGCCTCTCATGCATTGGCCTAAATGTAGGTGCTTGTCCTGAGAACACACTTACCATAACTTCCCCATGATGAGTAGCCTCACTAATTTGAAACTAGGAAATGGGGGACTCCATGCTCTGTGGTTCAGGAAGATAGACTACTATAGGATTTTATTTTGCTGGTACTTAAGATGACTTATTTTTGCAACCTGCATTTATTTATGGGCAGCTTTACTATTTTGCCAAAAGTTTTATACCCTGAAATGGTAATTCATATTCCCACTGCATCGCTCTGCTACACTAACTTTACTTCTGTGTTCTCAAAAAGCTGAGCTAAATAATTCCCATTAGTTTTACAGCCATATCTGAATTATTTTTATCTGAACTCCACTGCCGGCATAGTGACGTCTTTTCTCTTGGTTCCTTCTTACTTATATAGGATCTGGGGAACTACTGACCTCGGTGCCAGGTAAAGTTATGGAGCAGATCATCCTGAGTGCCGTTATGCGGCACAGGCAGGACAACCAGGTGATCGGGCCCAGTTAGCATGGGTTCATGAAAGGCAGATCCTGCTTGACTAACCTGATCTCCTTCTATGACAAGGTGACCCGCTTAGTGGATGAGGGAAAGGCAGTGGATGTTGTTTACCTGGACTTTAGTAAAGCCTTCAACACTGTTTCCCACTGCATTCTCCTGGAGAAACTGGCTGCTCATGACTTGGATGGGTGTATGCTTTGCTTGGTCAAAAACTGGCTGGAAGACCGGGCCCAAAGAGTGGTGGTGAATGGAGTTAAATCCAGTTGGCAGCCAATCACAAGTGGTGTTCCCCAGGGCTCGGTATTGGGGCCAGTTCTCTTTAATATCTTTATCAACGACCTGGACAAGGGGATTGAGTGCACCCTCCGTAAGTTTGCAGATGACACCAAGTTGGGTGGGAGTGTTGATCTGCTTGAGGATAGTATGGCTGTACAGAGGGATCTGGACAGGCTGGATCGATGGGCTGAGGCCAATGGTATGAGGTTCAGCAAGGCCAAGTGCCGGGTCCTGCACTTGGGTCACAACAACCCCATGCAGCGCTACAGGCTTGGGGAAGAGTGGCTGGGAAGCTGCCCAGCAGAAAAGGGCCTGGGGGTGTTGGTTGACACCCAGCTGAATATGAGCCATCAGTGTGCCCAGGTGGCCAAAAAGACCAACAGCATCCGGGCTTGTATCAGAAATAGTGTGGCCAGCAGGACTGGGGAAGTGATTGTCCTGCTGTACTCAGCACTGGTGAGGCTGCATCTCAAATACTGTGCTCAGTTTTGGGCCCCTCACTACAAGAAAGACATTGAGGTGCTGGAGCATGTCCAGACAAGGGCAACAAAGCAGGTGAAGGGCCTAGAGAACAAGTCTTCTGAGGAGTGGCTGAGGGAACTGAGGGTGTTTAGCCTGGAGAAAAGGAGGCTGAGAGGAGACCTTATTGCTCTCTACAACTACCTGAAAGGAGGTTGTAAAGAGGTGGGGGTTGATCTCTTCTCCCAAGTCACAAGCGATAGGACAAGAGGAAATGGCCTCAAGTTACACCAGGGGAGGTTTAAACTGGATATTAGGAAAAATTTCTTCACCCAAAGGATCATCAAGCATTGGAACAGGCTGCCCAGGGAAGGTGGAATTACCATCCCTGGAGATATTTAAAAGACGGGTAGATGTGGTGCTGAGGGACATGGTTTAGTGGTGGTTTTGGCAGTGTTAGGTTGATGGTTGGACTCGATGATCTTAAAGGTCCCTTCCAACCTAGACAATTCTATGATTCTATGATTCTATTATTCTGTATAGCTGGAGAACTGCCTACTCTTTACTTTCCTTAGCAATTTTTAATGTAGCTGGTATTTCTTGCTTTAGTTCTAGGCTTCCCAGCCCTCTGATTTTTTAATTTTTTTTTCTTTTTTTTCCCCTGTTTTGGTTCTCTGCCTACTTTTGATGACTTTCTGGTGGGCTCCACCTCCAAAGTATTCCCCCTGCTTTTATTCATAGAAGCATAGAATCATAGAATCATTTAGATTGGAAAAGACCTTTAAGATCACCTAGTCCAACCATTGACCCTACTCTACCAGGTCTGCCACTAAACCATGTCTCTAAGCACCACATCTACATGACTTTTAAACACATCCAGGGATGGTGACTCGACCACCTCCCTGGGCAGCCTGTTCCAGTGTTTGATAACTCTTTCAGTGAAAAATTTTTCCTAATGTCCAGCCTAAACATTCCCTGGCGCAACTTGAACCCATTTCCTCTTGTCCTATCGCTAGTGACTTGGGAGAAGAGATCAGCTCCCATCTCACTACAGCCTCCTTTCAGGTAGTTGTAGAGAGCAATAAGGTCTCCCCTCTGCCTTCTCTTCTCCAGACTAAACAATCCTAATTCCTTCAGCCTTGTCCTCATAAGACATGTTCTCCAGACCCCTCACCAGCTTTATTGCCCTTCTCCGGACACGCTCCAGCACCTCAATGTCCCTCCTATACTGTGGCACCCAAAACTGAACACAGTACTCAAGCTGCGGCCTCACCAGTGCTGAGTACAGGAGCACAATCACTTCCCTATTTTGCAGGCAAGTTCCAGTTAGCTTTTTACCATTGCTTTAAAATTCTGCAGTTTCTCCAATGTTAAAATCCTTGACGTATTAGTTGCATTAGTTTTCTAATTACTTTTATTAATTTATCTAAATTAGCCCTTTTGGACTGTAACACTTTACATACACATCTGTTTTTATTCTTCCATTCTAACTGAGATTATGATTGTTTATCTAATGGTCTCACCACTTACCAAAACTGTCTGAAATACCATCTAGATTCAGTGAGTAACTGAAGACATTTGTAGAGCACGGCAAGTTTATTTTTTTAGTACTAATCTAGTAAAAATCTTTATCTTCATTTCCCAAAGTAAGTAAATCTAATGTAAATAGATTGCCTTTGACCTTTTACCTGTGCTAGCCATTCATAAATGTCAATTCATTGAAATACTGGACTATCTCATCACCTGTACCATGAATTCAGTCTTTCCAAAGCATCTCTTATCCTGCTGCCAAGGTCTGGTTGCTATTCTGTCTTGTTTATATTATGCTTACAGTGTCAGCTTTCATGTCTCGCATCACTAGTCCAAGCTCTAACTTAGGCATCTCTTTGTAGTGTATGAATATACTGGCTGCTTGTCATTGATTTCACCCAAATCCCTGGCCGGGTTTGGTAAAATGTTTTAGTCTGATTTTTTAGGTAACACTTCCTTCCTCATTTTGGTCATCCTGTCCCCTGATGTTTCTTTTACTCTATTTTACTTGAATTTCCTTTTCTCTCAGCTGTGAAATTCAGCTGCCGAGATCTGAATTCTCTGATTCCTTCCCATGTTGCTTAGTTTGCAGTTCTTATTATCCGCGAGGCCAGTCTCATAACAAGAGACGAGGATTTGCCCAAGACCTTGGGATACCATCAACCAAGAAGAGCCCTTGAAAGGTACATCCTACACTGCTGTATGCAGCCTCTTGATCATCTCCTGTGTTTGTCACGTCAGGTCTATGACTGGACCAACAGCTGGTATCTTTCAGTGGTCTCTTATGAAAGAAAAAAGGAGAAATTATGTACCCAGAGCAGCCATAGAGATTCTGCATAGCATTGAGAAATAAATGCTGCAGATGGTTGCTCTGTGACTGATTACAGATGAACTCGCCTCTTCTTCCCTTTTGCCCCCAAGAAATCTTTCTGCAATGATTTGCTTCTTCCCTTAAAAAGACAATTTCCTCTTTTTTTTTTTTTTTCTTTCTAATTCATTATGCTCCTCACTGACAAGTGAATAGAATAACTGTAATTCCAGATGTTGGGAAGAGAGCACGGCTACTTTAGAAATTCTGACAAAGCAAGTTATTTCCCATTAGAACTGAGTGACTTTGGTATTGGCAGATTATTTGCAGATAGCACATTTGTCAAGAAGTGTCATTTCTTGCAAAGTCTTTCATTCTTTGTATTCTAGTCAACTTCAAGTAATAGTTTCAGGTGAGAGAAATGGGGAGAAAACAGATTTTGAATGTCAGCATATTTTGTTTCAGAAAAAATGAAAGCAAAAATTTTCAGTTCTTATGTAAAATGTTTTCTTCAACACATCACGTTTCATGTTTAACTACCTGAAATTTCTGAAGTGTCCTTAAGAAACTGGGTGAAAGAGGGAAAAGATGGCTTTTGGTAGTGGGATGCAGGAGGATACTCGAAAATTTTTGGCCCAAAACACTTTTTCTCCTGTTTTCCTCAGGCTGGCAATCAAAATGGGGAAAATCATTCACCCAGTTCTGTTCCTGATATTAAAAGAAAAGTCTTCTTGTTAATGGAGTTGCTGAATAAACAATTCTGTAATGAAGTTGCTACGTGTTATATATTGTCTATATAGGAGTGGGAATTTGTGGTTTTTATGTGCACAGTTTTCCAGGTCCAGAGTTCACAAGTGATTTGCTCTTGAGAAAGGAGCTTCTGCACGGCTGCTTTGTCTTTTGGTCTGCCAAAGTGAAATAGGCAAAATGGATGAAGTATACCAGATCTCTTCTACTGAGAAGGTCCAGCAGCTGGAACAAGAACTAGCAGCACAGCTGGCAGAGCTGAAGGCAGAAATAGAAGACAACAGGATACTCCAGGGAATACCGAGTAGGGCATACAGGTAACAAGAATTTCCTGGGGAATGAGGGAGAGAGTGAGATTATACCAATGCATTGTATCTCTTTGGCTTTTTTTTTTTTTTGGTCACGATACGAAAGTCACATGTCTATAAAACTGTTCAGTTTCAAGGCCTGAATACATGCATGGGAGCCAGGAATAGCAGCTTTTTCATTGTGTGTCTACCACAGAACTACGGTTGAAATGGAAAAGAATGTCGAAATATAAACTAAATTGATTTCATGTGTGTATCGCAAACAAAACTTTAAATCTCCCTAGCGTGTCAAGTATTTCCCTCTTACAGTGAAGAGGAAGTAGCTTCAAACATAACACTGGGATGTATCAACAGAATGGTCACATATAAGATGGCTGCTCTTACTTTCCTTAGCAATGATGAAACGCAAGCTATGGCAACATACCCAGGTTTGGCATTATGCTTCAAGGGAGCTGTAGGCCACCTGGAGAATATTTGGAGAAAAACAGAGGTCAAAAACACTCGACTAGGACTCTTGAGACAAAAAGGAAAGGAGCTGGACTTGCATCTCCACTCCTTTTTCTCTAGGTTAAAAGTCTTCTAACACATGGGAGACCGCTGTAAAGATGAAAGGAATAAACGTCTGTTTGCACGTATGAATAGGATAGAAATTAATGAGCTAAAATTAAAACTTTCCAACGATTGTGTTAATTAAACACTGATATCTGGATTAGGAAGTTGCTGATCATCCTTGATTGGAGGTCCTTAAGAGGATAAACAAACACCTTTAGGGAACAGATTTGCTTTTCCCTGCCTTAAAGCAGTGGAAGTGGTAGATGATCACAAAATCCCTCCCAATCCTACCTCTTTAGGGCTCTAAAGTATTCCAGCAGTTTCCTGTGTATTGCTTTTGGACAAGACTCAGGAGCCCTTTTTTTAACGGTCCAGTTTTCACCTATGTTTTTAATTTGCATGCATTCATTTTATTCAGTTAAATAAAAATTTTATACTGTATGCTTGCTATAGGTATATGGATGCATGAGAATTAAAAAATAGCTCCTCCAGAGGTTTTCTCAGCCCCTCCTTCTGTGATAGGAGCATATTAGGAAGGAAGTCGTCTAAATTGTGAAGGATGCTTGTCAAGGAGCTCCACTGCATAGCTGTGGGTTGAAATATGTGGCCATAGAACTGACAGGCATCCAGATGGACTTTTTAAGGGCTTTGACTAAAAAATGGAGGTGGAGGAAAACAGTTTGCCAAAAAATGTCTGCTAATGAAATAAATTTTGCTGCTTTAATATAGGGTTGTCATACCATTAAACTTCCTTACTGTTGACTTCACCGTCTGAGTCGTGTTGTGCCTGAAAAAATGTTTGATTTATTCCAGCTTGTATGTAACATCTTGTTACACTTTTCTCCCCCCCACCCCGCAGTTCTGTTCCAATTCCAAAGGATGCATCTTATTTCAGAAAAGAAAGGGAGGTAATACTAAAGAAAAGCTTACAGGTAGGTAGCTATAACATACAGCTGCTTAAAGAAAAATCTCTTTGCTCTTTACCAAGTGGTAACTGAGAATTAAAATCAGAGAAAGTGATATGTTTTTTGGAATCTGGGCCTGTAAAGACAGAATGGGAAGGCTCGTAATGTTGTTTGCGCGTTAGTAAAACAGCATAACCGTTCTTTTATTTGAATAATAATGTGGACCTGGCTCTGCAGCATTTGTTTATGTGACAACTCCTGCTTAAATGCAAAGCCTAAACATTTTTCTTCAAGTTTTTTAAATTTATTTTTTTATATCCTGAAAAAGAGATCTGTTCACCGTGTGCTCCGTTGGCAGGTGAGGGAAGCAAAGCCTGTTGTTATTCAGGCGGATGTCATGCAGAGGGAGTTAGAGAGCTGCTGGAGAAGGGAGCACACAGCAGCAAACCTGCCTCTGCTGCCGCACCAGGTAGGGCTCCCACTGCCTGCGAAGACGCCGGAGCTTTCCTGGGGCCCAGCAGGATGCACTGTGCACGTTTGAAAATAAAAACTCCTTCCTGCAAACCCGCATGAGGATGCTAGTGCTTGCAGTTTCCTTGTACGATGTGAAAATGTCGTCTTCTGTTCCTTAAAGGACAGGAATTTAAGCCGGGTCGGATGGGCTTGGACAAAGTTGTCCCAATTCCCTGGTGCTTTTGTGCTGTTCTAGTACGTCTGTGTTGTGGCTTACTTCTATTTTCATTTTTAAAGTGGAGTTCAAATTTCTGAATTCTGTGATTTTCCTTGTATTAACTGCTTTTTTTCATTCCCACTATAATAATTCTACTGTGACAACTTTGGGGGAGTACCCTTCATGGATAAATATAACAGCACAATGGTCTTTGGTGACGGATCAGCTGTTGTTTTGGTGTTATTCTCTGATACTAATGATGCTCTATACACTGCTTAAGTTTCCTATAATGTTAGGCTGCCATTGTTTACAAATGTGTGATTTATTGGTTAATTCTGGTTTTATTCAAGTTTTTTACAGACAGAATTACTCAGCTAGTCCAGAGTAAATATTTGCACATGCTTAGATGGAAGAGGTTTTGTACACACAGCAGTGTCATTGAGCAGCTATATCCTCTCTATCAGGTAGGAACGAAAACCTAGGATCTAGCACATATATATCTGGCACAGTAGCTGTTAATGAAAAACAAAGTGTTAGCAATGGCTTTTTTGCCCACCCAAATAAAAAGCTATTAACCTTAAGGGTAATTTATCTCTGGAATTTGTCTCTAGACATTCACCCTCAGCTATCTGTTTATGGTCAGTATTAGCTGCTCAGAGAGATTTACTATTTGGACTGAACTTCCCTTTTCCTCATTGTGTTGGAAATACCACTTGTAAGCATTTAGGAAGGAAATAAACCTTTGAGATTACTCTCAAACTAGGATTCCTTATGTGGTGGAGAAGATGCAGAAATGCAAAAATGACAGTGCCTCTTTTATATACATAAACAGAAGCGAATTAGTCACATCATGGAGGAATACAATGATGCAGTCCAGAGGGCTGCAAGACTTTCAGTGGCAAGGGAAAGTTTCCTGACAGGAAAGAAAAATGCGATGAATGTAGTGACACAGGAAGATCTGATGATTTACACCCAGTGGTTAGTGTGTCACCTACACTCTCTGAAGGGCATTCACCGTTTTCTCCAGGTAAGATGATAATTTTTTGAACAGTGAAGTATGATGACGAAACATTCAAGTCTTGGATAAGAAAGTAAACCGAGGAAGATCACATTCAATGTAAAAGAAATCTAGAGGTTTGTAGATAATGTGCTAGACTGCATACATATGACTTTCAGTTCTTTTAGCAGACTGATTTCACTGGAAAGGAAATACTAGAATAATAAAGCTGAGTTTAGGTAAGTGAAATAATGGGCTCCCTGGGTGCAGTGTAGATAGTGTTTGGCTGCTTGGATTTGAGGAGATCCAGGATGAGAAAGAGAAAGCCTGGAGAGACTTTTTTCTGTGTTATTACTGTGACGATGTTTTCATAGAGCAGGACACTGTCAAGGGGCTGACTCATCTCAGTGAAGAGTCTAGACTTGGGGAGTATTTGTTTGTTTAAGTGTCATCTTTTGAAGACAAATCTCAATACTTCCTTGTTTTATCTCGTTTCTTTAATGTTTTTATTATATGAGTTTGACAAGTCATTGACAGTGAATAAACTTCTGGAATTATACACAATGGGTAACTATGGTTTGTTTTTTCTCTTTTGTATTTTATTGCTAAATTTGCAACTGAATAGTTTGTATGCTTTCTAAATGACTGAGAATAACAACAGATATGTTTTTATCTCCAGGTTCTCCAGCATTTGCCGATTTCCCACAGAATAAATGTGGCTGATGAGAAATGTCCTGATGTGGTCCAAGACAACTGGGACAAATTAAGAAGTGCTTTTGACAAGAATTCAGATATTTTTAATATTGATGTGTTTCCCTGTTCAAGAGTTTTAAGAAGAAATGGTGAGAAATTATCACTTGTCCTTTAAAACCAGAAGTCCTACAGATAATGCATTCGTTGATGTATATATTCTTTGAGAAAGGTCAACAGTGCAAATGTTGCCATCTTTGGCTGGTATGCTTGAGAAATTTGGATTGTGGCTTTTAAAGTCAGCAAAAATCCTGGAAATCTGGTGTGCAAATTCCAGAGAGTAGAGCCCTGAATCTGCGGAGATCAGTCCTCTGGCCTTACTGTGTCCTGGGCTGCAGAAACAGGCCGTTCAGAAGGATACTTGTGGGATCAGCTTGATGGAGAATCCAGGATGTTGTCCTGATTATGCCAAACCCTGAAACTCACCCTTCCAACTTTCTGCAAGAATATTATTTAAAATATTTCTGTGGGTGGCCTTTTTCTGGAGAAACTAAGAGAAGACAGCTATTGTTTTAAGACATGCTGAAGTATCTCTAGAAAAATCTCCTTGTGGTTATTTTCAAGTTCTCTTTCCTTTTGAAGAGGGGGAGGGAGTAATGTTGCTTATGTAGTTACCTACATGAGTGGTACTTAGCAAGCAAGGCAGCATTCCTGTTGCAGAGAGTTTAAACCCCATAATTTAACCCATGCTTTTGCAGACAGAGTGGGAACAGTGTGGAACTGTGATAGCTCACAGGATTGTCTCTGGAAAAGCACAACCCCTCTCTCCTGGGGACAAGACAGGGCGTACGCCTCCTCCTTGCAGTTGGGAAATAGGCTGACCAGGGTGGAGAAATGAAAAGGTGCTGTGACTTGTCCTCCCCATCTCCTTTCTCCACTGAAGACGTCTACCACAAGGGATGTACCTGTGGGTTTGCACGGAGGAGCAGGGCACAGTCCTGGCCTGGAGCGGCACTGCCCAACCAGTGGCAACTGATTGAGAACAGTGCTAAGGAAAGTGCAGATTTACCTAGGACAGATAAGGGGCCTTTAGACCTTAATTAGTGGTCTAAGTCTGACTGGTCTAACTGGCTGTGCTGGTGCAGCCCTTTTTCACTGCATAGGCCCATGGGGGTCCCATGGTGGGGAGATATGGCAGCACTGCCCCAGGATGGCAGTGCTACCAGTGTTAAGGAGCAGGGAGAGGAGGGTTAAATTCTTCTCTCCAAATGGAGCCCCTTGAGCAGGCCATGTTTCTCTTACGTGAGCGGGGTAGGAGAGGGAGGGATGATCCATGATCTCGGATACAGTGGGCTAATAATGTACGGAGAAGGGCACAAGACCTCCAATATGTTATAGAGTTCACCTGACCCATTCATTTTGCCATGGAGTAGATCCTTACTGGTATTAAAAAGCAACTCAGAAGTGCTCTAGCTCATTTTGATCTTCAATATCTAGTTATCTAATATTTGAGGAACAGTATCATATTACCCTCATAAGCTTCATTCATCTGCTGTCTAGATCATAGATAAAAAACCAGAATGATTAAACAAGACATTAAAACCAAAGCTGAAGTAAAGCATGGAATAGAAACACAGATGGCCCTTTATTGCTGAGACAGTGAGATAATAAATTGGATTATATGTAGTTCCACTAAACCCCAAGAGTTTTGGTGAACTTTAGCAACCTGTAACTTACCTATTAGGATCTTTGCATGTATCAGCAGTAACCACCAATATTGGGTAAAGGAGAGTCAGCTGACACTTATTTGGACTTTCAAAAATCTTTGGAAAAGTAGTAGCAAAAAAGTGCTGCCGTTTGTTATGGCTTGGCCTAAAACAAAAACCAACCAACCAACCAAACCTCTGGTGTTAAATATACCTGTCAAAGAGATGAAAAAAGGGAAAAAAGATGACAAAACTTACAGGAACACAAGCAGTTTTAGCTCTTCGAGGATGAAGGAATATTGATATCCTTCAAAGCTCTGAGCAAGCCTGAGATGAGGTAAAGGAGAAGAAAATATTTCAGTTCTAAAAATGGGTGCTGTGTTGCTCAACACTGATACCAGGCCAAACTCAGCCATCCCCAGTACACCCTTGTTTCAGAAGTTTGCAATAGCGGCATCATGCCAGAATCAGATACCGGAGGAGTGATCACCCTAAAATAGTAACATACTTGAAGTTCTTGTAGCATGTGAAGATTTGGGAGGTGTGTGTGTGAGAAGAATGTTGTCCACCTCTGAGCCAGGACTCTGTTCAGGCAGTAGGATTTGTTAGTTGGCATCTTTCCATGCTAGAAGATAGGCACTCCTCCAAGGACCGTGGAGGTGCCCCAACCTGCTATAGCTGTTAGTCTTTTGGGGCCTGGCAGAAAGCCCTTTCTTAAAAGAAAAATGAAAATAATAAAAATACGTAAGATGTGGGTTCCCCCCTCCCATCACATTCCTTTCTCTGACATATTTCTGCTTCAGGACAAAAAAAAAAGGTAATGACATCATTGTGTGGATGGCAAAGCAAAGGAGACCGACAGCGTTGCTTACAGTCATCTTACATCATGTGGCTTAAAGTGTTGATGTTCTCCAGCTGGTCTGATTGTGGCTTTTTGCAGACTCCTGCCACAAGGACACTGGATTCACTTTGCCCCGGCACAGCACTGAAACTGAGGAGCTGAAACCTCAGCTCCAGCTTCTGCTTTCTCACTTTGGTGTTGGCTACCACCTTAAGGATCTCAAGAACTCAGCTGATGAGATGGAGCTCTTCTCCCTGGTAACTGAAATGTACTTCTCAATATTAAAAAATTAAAAAAAAAAAGAAACTAAAAAAAGTCTTTAAAAGTATGGAAGGAAGTTCCATTTGTTATAAGTCAGTGTTTTGCATCAGAGAAAAATAAGATTGTGGGTGGTTTTGCTCGTGACAAGAAGCAGCAGAAAGGCCCGGCTCCTTCTCACCAAGCTGTAGTAAATGCTGACGTTCGTATTTTCAGCATCATGGCCCCGAGTCCGTACCTTTGCTCTCCCAGCTCTCACTCGTGCTTTTTGTGCGTTTTTCTCGAGTTTTCCTGCCCTTGTTTGGTGTCTCCCCGAGCTGCGGTACTTCCACTAGAGGTCGGCTGCGACACACCGTCGCCCAGGACCTCGCCGAGCCTCCCCAGCTTGGGGGTTACCACCAGGAAAACACTGGGTTTCATCTTCCCTGTCATTCAAAAGGCAAAACCAACCGAAAATCTCCAGCGTGTGTCCAAGGTCCAAAGGATACGCATAACTGTTAAACAGAAATAACATAACTGCTTTTAAATACATGGCTTGCCTTACAAATCGTGCCTTGTAGGAGAGCAGGTGGTACAGCTGAAAAGGACAAAGGTTTTGTTGCATAAACTGGTCTGTAAGTCTTTCATCAAATTAACATTTGACTCGTCCAGCTGAAGGCACTGAACTATCCGAGATAAGCACAGGCAGGCGTGTTTACACAACTAGGCAATGATGTAAATTACCTTCATTGTAGGCTGGCAGTGGTTTACTCATTTTTGAACAGGATTTTCAAAGTACATCTTCTAGGCTAATGCTATTCCTGCCGAAGCCAGTGATAACAAATTTGCCATTGACTTTGGAAGACAGTGCTTTTGAAAGTCCTGGACTGCTTTTCGGAGGCTCCAGAGTTAACAGCAGGGAGTTCATTGTGTCTCTGGAAAGGAAAGAAAACACAGAACCAGAATGTCTCCTTTGTCACTTTATCACTCCATTTATTTATTTCTTTTGGCTGATAATAAGCGGTATTGCTTTGCTATAGGATTTAATATCCAACTGGGGAAATTTATAACAGTGGCATCTCCTCTTATGCTTTAGGTTGTCCAAAAATTTAGGAGCATCTTCTGCAAACAGCAGACGATGAGAACATTTCCAGTTTATGATGCAGAGGTTTCTAGGTCAGAGAACTGGGGCGTGCTAGATCCAGCCAGGGCTTTGAAAAAGAGAGCCAGCTGGATCCCTTTTTTAAAGGTAATTATGAGAAACTTTCTTTTTTCAGTTGTGTTAGTCCTAATCAGTCTTCAGGATGTCCCAGGATATATTTCAGCAATTACAGTCTAAAATGTTTCTTTTGACAAATAGAGTAATGATTTTTTTCATAATTCAGGCCTTATCAAACTACTATATTTCTGTATAGTCAAGAGCCCCTTTTCATGCCTGTTGAAAATAAAAAGTGAATGTATTGCACTTTCCTTACTAAATATTGCCTCCTATACCAAAAGCATTCATGAGTTTTATGGTTACTTTTATGTTGACCAGATTAAGCCTAAAGTAGATCCGTGGCAGCAAAAGCTTTTCATAAAACTGAAACAATGGAAAAAAGTGGATAAGCTGATGGAGCTTCATTCAAAATTTGTAGAGGTAATATAATTTAAAGTGATTTAATTTAAAGGAATTTTAATTTATTTATTGGACACTTCGAGGGAAATTGAAGTGTCTAGAGAAAGGTTACTTCAGGTTTATGTATCATGTATATACCCAAATCCATTAAAGACCCATTATAAGGTGCTATAGAGATATTTTTCTACCTCTTTCTCAGTTCAGTGGTTCCAAAAGGCAGCTTGAACACTTGCATAAATATTCAAAAGCTCTGAAGTTCACCTAAGTCAGGTCAAAATCAGCCCTGGAATTTGTGTCAAAGGGATTGCTCAGAACAGCTTTCTTTTAATGTGACCACGGTTCAGACCTGTGCTCAAAAGATAAGTCAGAAGACTCCAACAGTGAGGTACAAGTCTCAAACTTGATAGGGCACAATGTACAGACTGCCTGTGCCCCAAGGACTGGTTACTGAGTGTCTCGCTATTTTGGTTCTAGCTTCACAGGTTCTCTTGATTCTGGGGATACATTGCCGTTTTTGGCCATTTTGAGGATGTGCTGCAGGACAGGTCTGTCTAGGCTGCCTGCCATCCAGCCTCCCTGGAAAAACGGCAATGTGCATTCACAGATCAGGCCTACTTTTCATCCACAATGAGCCTAAGGCACCCCTAACACTTCACACCACTGTCTTGCAAATGGTGTCGTCTGTGAAGAGTAGCATTCGTTTGTCCTAATTGCATCGTACTCACTGAATGTACCCTGCAGGGCCGACTTGACTGCTGGCTGGTCAGTGTACAGGGGGGTGGGTGTGGGTGTGAGTGTGTGTGTGTTTTGCCACATTTTTCCAGCGAAATTTTAGCAGGTCTGGTATCCTCATCTGCAAAACTGGTCTAACAGGAGTTCTCTGCCTCTCACGAATGAGGAGAACCAATGCAATTAAGATGGTGAACTGCTCCTGTAGGACTGGATCTGTATCAATATCTCAGCCAGCAAAACTGCTCTGGCAATCAGAGGACGAGACTACTGCCTCTCATCCCCCAGCTGAGCCTGAAGCACTATGAACAATAAGGACACTTTGTAGTTCAGCTTCCAGTTTTACACAGGAACCAGAAAAGAAATCCCTTCTCTGAAGCTGTGGAGGAGTCATGCCCCTATGTGCCCTCTTCTATCAATAATCACATTCCTGCCAAATGCAAAGTCCTTGGTGAGCTGTCTCATTCTTCCTTTAGTACCTGGGCAGTGTTGGGTACACCAAAACAGCCTAAGCTGTGTGTCCAGCTCATGTGAGGCTATTTCAGCCCTGAAATGTCACCAGGCTCCTTGATCTCTCTCCAAGGAACCACTGCTGTGGTCCATCCAAATACCTCTGTCCTCAGGCTTGAAGATCCTTGACTGTCTAGAAAGGGGGTAATGGGCTTGTCACAGAGTCCTAGATGATGCTGTGTATGTGTTCGAGTTGTGGGCAAACCTTGATTTGGGACCCTTGCAGGGGTTGCTGCCTTCCTTGAGGGGCACTTGTTGGAAAGGAGAAAAGGAGGCTTCCCATCTACATGGGGACTGTGGACAGCACGGGGCCGAACAGGGGAGAGGGTGTCAAAAAAGCAACGAAAACAACATGAAAACACCCAGAAACAAGCAGAAGCAGATAGTGCCAGCTCAGCAGGGTAGAGCCCTCAGTGCTGTAGCCATGGACTGCATGTGGGAATGGTGGCTGCTCCTCTGCCCAGCCGTCTCAGGATTACTTAGGATTAGCCTCCTTTTATCCTCTCTAGGTGGCTACTTGCTTTGCCTATACCTGAAGCTGACCTCAGTGAAATGGCGACAGGGACCCTTGGTAAGCAGCTTCTGTTGGGCTGAAGGCAGGAGGATGACAAGGCTGTGCTGGAGCAAACTACCCTGTGGCTTGGGAAAGGGAAAAAGCATGCTCCTGGTTTCCCACCCTGCTCACCTTCCCCAAGCCTCTTCCCACTGCCTGACTTCTGATTTTGTGTTTCAGTGTCTAACAAGCCTGAAAAGAAATCTAACTCTAAGGGAACAAAGGTGCTTGGCAGTGGAATGCTGGATGGTAATGGTGTTTAGTAGGGAAGCAGTAATGGATCAGAAGGTGTTGACTCCCAACCAGTAAGAAAGTGAATGAAGGAAATGTTCGGGAAATTAATGGAAAAATAATTTCAATAGAGTTTGAAATTTAATTTACATTTTTATTAAAGGCTGCTTGTTTCCCTGTGTCCCCTTTTTAATGATTTTTTTCCCCCTACTGTGTTAAACAAGGTTCCATTTGTTTTGACTTTTCAGCATCTTTGTTCAAAACAGATAAAGGTGAGTCCTATAAAACTCCTGATCTTAATCCACTTAGAATTCCTGTCAATGCTTTTCTAGAATTTGTATCAACAGAATTTTACTGATGCAAATAATTGCTAAAGTATGACCATGTTCTTCAAATTCTACTTCTGATACAAGTGGCAATTAAAAAAAGTACTGCAAGATTAGATGTGTTCTTTAAAAATTACTTCTTTATTACTACTAATTCTGTTTAACCTGTTTTTTTGGCAGTAGTCTGTATATATTTAGTCCCCCTGGTTCCTATTTGACATTCATTATTTAATGAATGCACAAAGCATTTGAGAGAGAACTCTTTCTAAATTGCAGAAATCAAAAAGTGGATGTGCAGCTGAAGTTGGCTTTACAATATTTTAAATAATTGAATGGATTTGATTTTGCTGATACTCATAGAAAGATTAGCCATTTATGGTCTTTTTAACAAAAAAATTAGGACTGAAATAAGCTTTCTTTTATGATCTCTGTTTTCAGACCCTTTACCCATACCAAATATTTCACAAAGAAACAGTTCTTTCAAATCTTGCCACAGAACGTAGTTTTTCTGGAAAGCTTGAGCAAAAGCCATCATCACCACTAACAAAAGTTAAAATGGCTCTGCAGCTCACATAGACAATGAAAAAAAGATAATTCTTCTTGTTTTTTCCATAGTAGCTTGCTTACCAAATACAGTATGTTTGGTTTTGGTCAAGAAACATATACACCTCCTTAAGAGCGAGGGGTAACAGGAAGGGAGAGATGGATTACCCAGTAGTGCCTCCCCTCCATAAACCTCAGTTAGAAAAAAAGTGCTTTTGCATTCTTTCTTATCCGGTGCAATCCCTCCATATGCTGTGACAGGCAAATCCGTTTCTGCATTTTCACCTTGGAGAGGGCGCAGCAGACAACCTTCCCAAATAAAGGAGAAGCAGTAACAAGTGGTGCTGCAGAGGCTCCCTCATTAGATGCTCTGAACTGACCCTGACTCGCTGCAGGAAGGGGGCTGGCACACTGGCTCGTTTGCCTTGTGAGTCTTTTGTCTGTATTTGGTGTGGTTTGAAACAAGGTCTCGGACATGGAGAGGGTGATGGAGGGTCTCCAGGAACATGCGGCAGCGGTGTTCGAACCACATCCTGCATGGTCAAGTTCTGCCGCTTCTGCTCATGCCTCAGGACAGCAGAGCTACGATCACATCTGGAATGAGATCTGTGAGCTCCACCAGGTACTTAGAAGCGGAAATGATGAATAATGGTCAATTAGCATGTCTAGCAGCCATTTGTCAGCTCTGGTAGAGGGCTTCTCTAACAGATTTCTGTTTGGATACCAATGTTTCCCTTTTTCAAAATCCAGTCTCCTGTTACTGCTGCTAAGCAGGACCTGCCTAGCTGCAACGTATGGTTGCATGCCCAAGCCACATACCTGATGTCCTCTCCTCCTTGAGGCTCACTAGCTGCTGTGTAGCCACCAGTCCAGTCACAGCACAAGCAGCACAAGGTTGCACCTACCTAAAAATAACATGTGTACATGCCTGTGGCAGAGCTGGGGTGTGAATTTGGCCACAAGAGATAGAAGTGTGCCCTAGTATTTACTGGAAGAGTGTGGTATTGGGGAATGGGTTAGTATGTGTGTACGGAGGAGAGGGGAGGAAGGATAGTGGCATGTCTTGGTTGCTGGAGGTCGCCCAGCAGCCGAGCACCTGTGGACCTGACAGCAGATGCCTGCTTAGTGCAGGGGCAGGTGTGATAAGCAAGTTCCTCCTCTCGGGGAGGAAGTGGCATTCGTGGGCATGGCCTCGTGGAGGTTCAGAAGCTGTGAGAGCAGAAGCTGTGAGAGACCTTCAAGTTATGAAGAGGAGAAAAAAACCACAACAAAATGGCCTAACTGGCAGGGTAGTGAATGAGAAGTAGGACCTACCTCGCTGGTATCTGGGGAATTTGTAGTAACTGTGCCATGCCTTACGTGGCGAGCTCTGGGACTAATCTTCTGATTTTGAAGGTATCCCTTTGATGAAGATGGACTTTGATTCCCTAGTCCTTTATTGTTCTTTTGACTCAGAAGCTGTTCACAGCTGCTGCTTTGACAAGTATAAAAGCATTACACACAGAACTGTTGCATCCCAGAAGTTCCTGTACCTGCAGCCCAGTGCTTCATTTGGCTCACTCTACCCGTGCCCACCTGCCCACACCAGTGGGCCCTGGTGGCAAGTTAAGAAAGGACTAAACAATATCCTTGCTCTGCTGTTGTTTTTTAAAGAGGAAAGGTCTCAGCTACTGGAGCTGGATGCAGCCCCAATGTTAATGAGAAGTTCTTGCACCCCTGCTCTTGGCCAGGACCAAGCAGGGCAGCAAGCGATAAAGGAGCAGGGGAAAGGGAACAGGGGGAGCAAGACAGCATTTAGCCTCTCCCCATTCCCTCTTTCCTGCTGATTATTCGGCCCCAAGCCTGATACCAGCTCCGTGTTCAAAAACAAACACGCATTTTTCTGTCAGGAAAAGCTCCCATGTGTAAAAACATACAGTTCTTCCTACCTCAGGCTGATGCTGACCAGGAAATACTTGATTACTTAATGAAAACTTCAGGAAAAAGACAATTGGGTTGACTCATGCAAGCTACATGATGATTAATGAAAAAAAAGAAAGAAAAACATGATTGCACTGTACATCTTCTGCCAAGTGCACTGAGTCCATGACTGGGTTGGGAAAGAGTACCTATTTGGGGACAATGCAAGGGGCATGACTGATCTCAGCAGCATTGGGTTAATTAAAAACCTAATTTTGAAACAGTCTAGTCATGATGGTATAGCAAAGCTACAGTTAGATCCTTCACAAAAAAAGCTCTGTCCACATCTCAGTGTTTTTAAAATAATTCAGCTGCTACCTTTTTTTCCTCATTTTACTGGCATTTTTCAGACAGCGTTGTCTGTATCTTTTTAAAAGGGAAATTTTAAGCAGAAATGCCTCATCCCATGCTTAGTCCATATGCTTGTTGTGATATTTAAGAGATGTACAATTAATGCTGTTGATTCAGGAAAATATATTTTAATTCTATTTCACCACACATTATTTTAAGTAATAGAGATTGAAGGACCTAGTTTTTCTAAAATTTAAGACATTAGACCTTTGGAGTCAACGAGGACAGGATGAGTGAGATTGATCATGCTTAGTAAGGCTAGAGAAATCCAGTAACAGATCTATCATTGCAAGGACTATGTAAAGAATTCATTATTTGACAGTCTTACATCAAGATCGGTATAGCTTGAAGGGATTTTTAGAGACAATACACTCATGTCAACTTGCAAATTTATAGAACAGCCAACGTAGTCCTGAGTTCATCTGTGTCACTTCTATGAGTAACTTTGTTAGGATGTCTCATGTTGAGCAGGATAAATTTGACAAACACCAATTTGTGAAGATACATTAATAGAATTTTCTCTAATCAGAAAAAACAATGCCAAAATCAATGCTATAAACCCCTTAACACACTGAAAAGAATTCCAACTTATGCCATCCAAGTTCAAATGAAGTGGCAAAATAAATTGGGATAGAGAAGTGGATTAAGAGGACAATTTTTTCTTATATACTTAATTGTCTGAGGAAATTAATTGGATAACACCCAGTAAATCACTGCCCATAATGTTCTACAATTAATAAACACTGTGTGACTCGTAGTGGTCCTCTCATTTACACTGGTACTAATGCCAGTTGAATTTCCCTGATGTTGTTGGAGTAGCTCCTGATGCATGTGAGAAGACCTTGATGGAGCTGATAACAAGGCAGGTATAGCTGTTTTCCTGCTTGCTGCTCTTCTCCTGCTCTTTGTAGTACGTTGTTGAGCATGCTGGAAAGGAGCGAGACAAAAATCCAAGTATTGAATTTAGTTTTAGAGAATGTTAGCTAAAGCATTTAATATATGCTTGTGTTGGGGGTGTCGTGTATACATCACAGTAAAACTTGTCTGCAGCCTAGTCTGATGTTACTTCTTTGTTGCCACACTATTATTTTGCCCCATGCTCAGCCTATGGTCTCTTGGAGCCCAGAAATCAGTTTTTGTTTTATAGCAGGAGGAAAAAGGATGGACTAGGAGGTCAGACATGTCACTAGCCATAGCTGGGTTGAGGTTTTGATGAACCAGGTGTTCTGAATTTCTTAGGAAAAGTTCTGTGATCTCATCGTTGCTGCGGTATTGTCTTTGGAATGGGGATAGGTCTTTCATGCAGCTCAGGGTCTTTATAAGGATAAACTGCTAAGGACTGGATAGCAATCAAATATTGTGGAGTTATATGCCACGATAATTTCACTGCTGGCTGGATTATGAATTTCACCCAGTATGGCACTTCCTTTCCTTTCCTTTTCTTTTCCTTTTGTTATAATAAAGCCTATGCATAAAGCTGTCAAATAAGAATCATGCACCTTTCCTTTCCTTTTCTTTTCCTTTTGTTATAATAAAGCCTATGCATAAAGCTGTCAAATAAGAATCATGCATTTTTAACACCAATTTTTAATTATGTGTGTTGGTACTAGGAACTAACTACTGAGGATAATAACACAGCTGTGGCTCACAGTGGGGAGGATGTAGGAAATATCACCTCCAGTAAGCCTCCGGCATCCTTCAGAAAGAATGAAAGAGGATAAAAAATTGTTTATATGTATATATATATGTATATATTTAATAAAACCTGAAAAAGGAAGAAAAATGATATCAACCTACTGTTTCTCTGGCTGAAGCAGTAGTGTCATCCTTTTCCATTATTCCATACCACAGCTTTCCACGGCAGTCAGTCCTGTAGGCAGCAGCAGCCTTCTCTTAGACAACAGACACAGCAAAACTGCCTACTTTAGAAAAGTTTAGAAATCTCCTTGAGTAGCAAAAATGTAATTATATTTTTCCTGTCTGGAAAAAAGCTATAGTTATACGGGCAGCTTACGGCTCCTAGGATTAGAAGAGGGCACAGCGACTGCCCACCAGAAGCACGTGGTGAGGAAAGGAGCCTACTTGTCCCTTCTTTTCTTACGTCACCTGAGACTCTGGGAGCTAAAGGTAAAAAAACTCAACATAAAATCTGCAGAGGTCAGAGTTAATTTTTTTCAAAGGGGAGCTGTCATCCAACTGAAAATGCAACTGTGCATTTGCTTTGGTTTGTTTCAGCGAGTGTGCCTGGGGATCCTTAACTACTTCAGGTCTGTGGAGAGAAGCTTGACCATCAGTACCACTGGCCTCTCCTTCAAGGCTGGTCACCTAATTCCCAGTGCAGAAGACACCTCTTGGGTCAGTGCAGCCAAAGGAGGCACCGGTGCTTTTGGTGGCCTGAGTTCACAGCCTTATATTCACTACACGCCAGCAGACTACAAGGTGAGGTGCCTTTAGTCTTCCAAAACATATGCTTCAACAGGGGTATCTAATCCAGTTCTCTCTTCCATGCGAGCTATGTTGTGATGAATTGTTGAATCATCTGAGGGAATCAGCGTAGCTTGTTCCTCAGAACCACTTGTCTCACCTTAACAGACTAAACACTTGTATCTACCAGCAATCTGAGCAAACCTCTGAGAAACTTCAGACACACAGAGCTATAATGTCAATACTGCCCGCCAGATAAACATTTACTTAGATCAGTGCTGCTGGCGGTGCTTAAACTAGGACCTTTGTAAGTGTGGGATTATCACACAGAGTACATGTTCCTGAGAAATCTGAGGCATTTTGCAATTTATGGAAATTCTTGTTGAAGTAACTCCTAATGACTTCTAAAATGTATTCTTTAGATCTAGGTAGAGTTTAGGATTTATTGTTTTTTAACCTTGTACGAGGGCATTTGGCTGAGGTGATATTATCGGTACACTTATCTTCACAGATGGGAAAAATAATAATTCAAATTAAATTCCTAAGTCTTTTCAAACTTTGATTTCCCCAACTTTTTTGTAAAATATACTGAACAGAATCAATACATCATGCTGAGATTAGTGGTTTGATGTTGTATAGTATTTTGTCTTTTGAGCTGTAGAATTTCCTTGCAGCTCTACTACCTAACACTCATCCCAAAGTTCTCATGTAGAAAGCCCGAAGAAGTACAATAGTATTTTAATAGGAGTTTTTTCAACATTTTGAATTGTCACATTTATTTCTCATTTACTGAAAATGTGTTTGTTTGTTTCTTTGTTTGTTTTGCTGTAGAAATACACAGAACCAAACGCACAAGCCACTTCATGAAAGAATTGTGGCTAGAACCAAAAAGGAATTAGGCTTCCTGCCCTGATTTGTTCTTATGTTAAGACTTCAACCCCTGCCCCCCCCCAAAAAAAATTCAGAAAAAAACTTTGTGTCCCTAAACATAGAAAAATCTAAACCTCTTTGAAATGTGAAGTGTGTGGGGAGGACAGGGAGTTGATGATATTTTTAAGGTATCTTTAGTTTTATTTCTGATATGGCCACATTTATCCTTTAAAAATCTAATAAATTAAAATCCTTAAATGAAAAGCTACTTGGAACTAGAAAATTGTGATTTTCCACTTAAGAAATGTTGAACTGGATGGTCCAGTATCTTTGAATTTTCAAGTCAGAAAAAATAATTTAAAAACTTATGTTTTCTAATGGGAGGTGTCAGTTTTCTGGGAAGCAGGCGTGACAAACTCTCCTTCTGAACTCTGCATAATATAGGTTTATTTTCATTCCCTTTTTTTCTGTTGTAGAAGAAATGATGCAAAGATCAATCCCAACCTTCTATCTAAGTGCCCTCTGATCTGGAGATTAGCTGTGAAATACTTCAGAGAGCCCCGAGCGATGAGAGAGGCATTATTTCACAGTGGCCTCTCCTTCCCCTGAACTAATACATGGATATGGATATATACACTTGAACTTTAACTAAAGCTTAGATAAATATTTACTAATCCTATTACAGTTTAATTGGCAAGAAATTTAGAAGCAGGGGCAACAATATTTCCTTAACAACAATTTCTAATGTCTTTCTTTTTCTTAAAATATACTGCACAGACTGTCTCTCAAGAATGAAACAGTAACAAAGCCATTTTACCGGCAAAATAGTTAAGATCTATCTAACATACTCTCTGGCGCGTGCTATAAACTCAAAGCATATAACATTGTTTTTAAACTACTTTTAGCATCTACTCTATGCCCAGAATTGGAGGTGTACCTGTGTTATGAATCCCTCCACACTGTAAGCTGTGAGCCTGTGTGACGGCTCAGTTCGCGATGTATCCGAAACTGAGATTCTGAGGCAGTGTTGCACCCTCCCTAGCAGACTGCTTGGGATGGAGATCATCACAGCCGGGAGTTCCAGTGACTGAAGGCCCTGCAAAACAATGCATTACATTAAATTAAAACTCTTTTCTGTCCCCTGTTGAGATTCAGCTTGGAAGAAAGTAGATAAAACATATGTAGGTGCATAAGTGTTGCTTTATAACCCAAAAGGGATTTGTTAAGCCCCAGCAAACCTGAGCAGAGGAGGAAAGCAAAAACCTGCAGGTAAAAAGCGTTGCACATAAATATCCAGTTACTTGATTTGTTGCTGTAGACATATAACTGGGTATTAATGTGTTTTATAGGCATAAGTAGTATTTAGAAGGCTTGGGTAGTCTCTTTAAAATATGACTCCCAAAACAAACACGGCAGGGAGAAAGTCTTCTTTTCTTTTTGGTTTTGTTTTGTAAGAAATATCTAGTTTTGTAGTCACATTCCCCTTCTGCAGGATGCAGTAGTCTTGACTGAGAATTTTAGGAGTGGGACAGAGCAGGAATCACCCCCCCCAAAAATCAAGAGCTTGAAAGTGGAGATATTTCAATGAATGTTCTTCATAAGGATGTTTAAAAACACAACTAAAAGTCCCTTCTACCTGCTATGGTGAAGTCAGCCCAGTATTTGCTCAGTTATTTACCTAAACCAAGTTGAATTTCATTCTTCTATACAGGGCTTTGATTTAACCTTTAGCAAATTCTGCACCCCATCGCTAAGAGTGGTGAAACAAATATTCAGAAGAATAAGGAAAGAACAGAGAGCGCAGAACAAAGAAAAGGAATCTGACCAGGCTGATCCAACATTATGTTGAAGTAAGACGTACATTTTGCAGGGCTCCTCATTAACTTGATGGTAAAGAATGAATTCTGATCCAGCACAGATCTGTGAAGCTGGCAAGCTGTTCTTCCCAGTACGTTTAAATTTGACTAAGATTTCTGTGTCTAAAGCAAATACCTTTTCCTTTCCTCCATCTTCTCTTTTAATAGAATTTGAGACATCCATGCGCTAGCAGGTAAAGTTTGGGTAGCAATGGGGATCTTGAAAAGGCAGATATTAGGAGAGCCAGTGAAAGGAGGAAATCCTAATACATTGTGCTTCATTATTTGGCACTGAAGTGAGACCAAAAGTGCATTACATACCAGGAACTAGTAAAAACAAGCAGTGGAAAATGAGGAGCTTGTATTTGCTTGCTGGCTTCTTACAAGAAGAACCATTTTTAAAGGCTTCTATGGCTATACCCCTATACCAAGTGCTTATTTACACTGGGAGATTAACTTCTGTAATTATACACCAAGAGGTAGACGTATGTAATTCCCTTTGAAGCACTCCTAGTCAAGAAACAGAGTATTTTGAAAGCTAACACCACTTCTGCTGACTGCAGTACTGGATTCTTGCATGGGGTGTTACCAAGCTAACCAGTGACTCACTGCCAAGGTAGATAATTTTCTTTTATAGATGCTGATGTTTTTTTAGAAAAATAAGGTCATTGTTAAACTATTCTATTGAACAAGTCCTGATGTCACAGCAATTTGGGACATCAGTCAATGGGCGTTCCTTTTAATTAGTGCTAAAGTCTTTGTGTGTGTGAGCTTATCTCCAAATCTTGCAAGTGTAACTTACCCAAGAAAGTTTAAAAAAATTTTTTTTACTTTGTATGTGAATATCAGAATTTAAGATACTTTTTGCCAGATTTGAGCCGAGTTAGAAAAAGGGAAAAAAGTTCTACCTTAGTTCAAGAGCCAGTCTTCTAGTTTTGATGCCTCCTTGGTGTTTTTTGTGGTTTTATATGCCTGAAGGAAAAACTAGGCACAATAGTAATTTCATACAGTTTATCTTACTCCATGATAGTATTGTCCCAAACCACAACAAGTCTAAATGAAGCCACAGTGTAGGTGTTACCTGTAAAAAATAATATTTTGGCAATATTTTATTATATTGTTCTTTGCTAGTGACAAAATACCATGTTCCTAGGCCAAGTCCACCCTTAGATATGTTGATTATACAGAATTGCAATCCTTGCAGAGCTGACTGCTTGTATCTCTGTGTCTGTTTTTCATGGCATAGGTCCACAGCGCTCGGTTCATGGAGTTCGCAGAAGTGGAAAACCATGACGACTTTCACACTAGTAAAGAGGGATATATTCACACACAGGACCAGAGAGGGGTTTACATAATATATGATGTGGCTTTAGAGGACCTGAAAGAGCTTGAGAAGCAGCTGCTGCTTGTGGCCAGCCAGTACATTGAGAAAGACAAAAGGAAGATATCTACAGGTCCAAAAGACCTGTGGTAATTTGGTTTGCTGTTTTCAAGGTAGGCCGATCCTGTGACTTCTTGAATCATTGCTGTACTTCTGCAAGACCAAGTGCTGACTGGATTTTTGGGACCTTTCTTTATCCTATCCTAGTTAGCTAAGTGATGAATGTGTTACAAAGACCTAACTGAGCATGTGGAATTGCTTGTCACACATTGTTAATGTCACAGTTTTGCGCTTATTCAGGGTCATAGACATCAAAGTCATCCTGGAGGGGAAAATAACACAGAAGGAACATTTGCTGATGTAGTTAAGCAATATAATGAGCAAGCACATCTTCAAGGCACAGAAAGAGAGTCAGAAAAGAAAAATATTAATTGTTTCTGAATGTCTTTTAATTAATGTATTAGATTGCTTTTCTGCAGAACTAAATTTTCTTCCCACCACTTTTAAACTTTTCTCAGTTGTAAATAAGAAGCTGCAAAATATTTGATATTCTAGACTTTGTTTTTTCCTGCTACTTTTTTTTTATAGTAAGAACTGAGTTGAGGCAGACTGTATTACAGATTTCTAAAAAGAGCAGCTATACTTCTAGAGTAGTGAGGAAGAAGAAGCCTTTAATTGTAGAAAGTATGGGGGGAGGGCCATTAGAAAACAGTGAATAAATAGCACAAATTTGTATGATATTCAGAGAATTGCACAAAATATGTCTTAAATCACTGGAATTATTTTCTGTATTGATAGGATAATTTTTTTGATGTTTTAGTGTGCTTCCCTAAAATTAAATGTTCCGACATAGAATGCAAGGCAGAGCTGAGGATTAAGATGACCAAAAACATTTATGAACCTATGAATGTCCTAAATGCCTTCAATGTCCTTTGAAGGCACCTGAAGGTCCTCATTATGGACCTTTTTCTGGAGCATCTTTCATATGAGAAGAGGCTGAGAGAGCTGGGACTGTCTTGCCTGGAGAAGGCTCAGGAGGGACCTAATCAGGGTGTATAAATATCTGGTGGGAGGGAATGAAAAAGAGGGAGCCAGCCTCATCTCAGCGGTCCCCACTGACAGGACCAGAGGCACCAGTCACAAGTTGAAACACATGAAATTCCATCTCAACACAAGAAAACCCTTTTTTTAACTGCAGAGGTGATCAAACTGCACAGGTTGCTGAGAGGTCTGTCGAGCTACTGAAAATCTGACTAGACACAGTCCTGGGCAAGCCACCCTGCTTGGGAGCAGAAGGTTTGGCTAGATGACCTCCAGAGATCCCTTCCAACCTAAGCCATTCTGTGATTCTGTCATTACAGGAGGCAGACTACTGAATGAATCTGGTATAGCAGTTATTGTTTATAGGTTACTTCATTATCAGCCTCACACAGTACACTTGAGGACTGATCATGTACAACCTGTCCTAGTTCCTTATGTTCCTTCTTGTTATGGTCTCTTTCTGTGTGCCGTGGACCCAAATGCTTTTAATGCTGACTTCTCCAGTGATCATGGACTTCAAATGACTCTCTTGTTCAGCTTCTGAAAAATAAGACACTTAAAGTCTGGAGTTGAAGAGTAGCTGCTGAAGCCTCTTCTATTTACTCCATGGCTGATTTTTAACTCTGCAGCTCTAAACATTTCAGATTCACTCTACTTGATTTATCATTTATCATCAAAATTAGCTCTAATTTAGTTAGTATCACAAACAAGAAACCACAAGCATGATTTCTTTAAGGATTTCTCATGGGCTGCTAGCGTAGAAACATTTGTAGTGATCTTTTTTCCTTCTTCACATTCATTTTTTAAGTATGAAGACTGTCTTTTCTAATAACAAGCCATCTGAAAAGAAAGTCCTCCCCTGGGTCAGCACTCTGCCCTGGTATATCTCTTTGTAAAATTTATCTTTGAGTAGTTCATGCTGCTTTTCTTTAATCTGAGAGTGAAGGTGAAGAGGTGAAGACAATCCCAACATGATTTGGTGCTGTGAAAAATTAAGCTTCTCTTCACTTTCCTCCTCTAGCTTTCTCTGGCTTTATCTCTTGATATGGGTCTTTTGAACTCCAGCCTCTCAAGGAATATTTGTTAAAAGACGATGAAAGAGGTATGTTTAAACCAAATGCCTGGTGTGCTTGTTCTTTGCCTTTCAGAATACTCTGGGGCCCTCCAAAGCTTAGGGGACTTGAAATCTTTTCCTGCCCTGCGGTTCCCTGGCAAGCAAAAACCATAATCCTGTGCTATAAATAAAAAGAATTACCACAAGCCCTGGGACTCTAGGCAGGTGGGAATCCCTCCGATACTTACATCTGCTTGTTTTCTATTTAATTTTTTTGTCTTAGGCAATGTAACTTGTGAGCAATTCAGTGGCAGCAACATCCTTGGCTGGGCCTCTGTGGATAGATGTGCTGTGCTGCTTGACCTCTGGACCTGTGAAACTGCTCTCTTGGAAAAAAAATGCCAGGTACAGAAGCTTTTCTTGGTCTGAAAACTGATTTGCAATCAGTGCAATTCAAGTTGTGTAAGGTTCTCTTTCAACTGCATTTCCCGTTGTGTATACACATGGATGCTACAGCCAGCAACCGTGGGTGGTGGTGTGGGTTTCAGGTGCTTTGGGAGCCTGGTGCTGGGATGGGTGCAGAGGGTTGGAGCTTCCGAGTGCTGTGAGTTGGGTCCAAAGGAACACATGTAATGGCTTTTGCAACAAGGGAGCAGACATGCTCTTGCTGTCAGACAGCAGTCTCTGTAGCTGCTGTGCCAGGAGCTGGAAGCACTTCTGCAAGGCCTTAGGGAGAGTCATCCACCACTGGAAAAGATGACTGGGAAGGACAAGGCCATCTCCAAAGAAAAGCTGCAGAGTGTTTTTTGCCCCTGATTGCATGCCAGGGAATGTAGCACATGCAGATTAGGAAGAACTAGGCCTATCCCAGGGGAACCTGGGCCACCAGGAAGTCCAAGATGCAAATTTTTCCTGTAGTCCTGGCTGTCCTTGCTTTCTGGGGCTGGTGCAGGGAACTTTTTATGAATGTCATTAGAATTGTAATCACTGCATCTTTGTGAAGCCCAGGGAGGAGAGACTCAGTCTGCAGCTGGCTAGCGCCATTGTTTGGATTACCCATTGTCAGATGGAACCAGAGAGATATTTTGTATGTTGCAGCATAAAAAAATAAACCATTTATTAATAAAACCTATATATCTGATTCTCTCTATATTACAAATTTATTTCTTCTTTGTTAGGTAATCTATTTAACTCTACTCCACTCTTGTGAGACCCCACCTGGAGTACTGCATCCAGCTCTGGGGCCCCCAACATAAAAAGGACATGAACCTGTGGGAGCGGGTCCAGAGGAGGGCCACGAAAATGATGAGAGGGCTGGAGCACCTCTCCTGTGAAGACAGGCTGAGAGAGTTGGGCTTGTTCAGCCTGGAGAAGAGAAAGTTCCAGGGAGACCTTACAGCAGCCTTCCAGTACCTAAAGGGGACCTACAGGAAAGATGGGGAGGGACTCTATCAGGGAGTGTAGTGATAAGACAAGGGGTAATGGTTTTAAACTGAAAGAGGATGGATTTAGATTAGATATTAGGAAGAAATTCTTTACTGTAAGGGTGGTGAGACACTGGCACAGGTTGCCCAGGGAAGCTGTGGCTGCCGGATCCCTGGAAGTGTTCAAGGCCAGGCTGGATGGGGCTTTGAGTAACCTGGTCTAGTGGGAGGTGTCCCTGGCCACGGCAAGGGTGTTGGAACTAGACGATCTTCAAGGTCCCTTCCAAACCAAACCATTCTATGAGTCTATGGTTCTATTTGAGAAAACAATGTCATGATTTAGTATGGAGTTAAAAAAACCCCAACAAATCAACACTAAAAATGTGTATTAAGTGATTTATAGCTTTGCCATTCACAAGGGCTGCTGCATATCCTGTGGGCTTTCCCCTTCCTCTCTCTGAATCTAGTCATGTGTCTGTATTTTGCCATGGGACATGAAAGCATACAGGGTTTCCGCCCAAAGATTTCAGTCTTGAACGATGAAGAGTAGACAAGTTCAGAGGAAGGGACCCAGAGGAGCTTGGAAGCATATTTCTGCCTATGGGACTGACTGGTCCCAAGAACAATGCTGTGAGCGTCAGGAAGTAGAAAGAGCAGATAGTCCACTTCAGAAGCAGGGAGAAATGGCACTAATTGAGGTCGCCTTCACACACTTGAGATGCTTTGTTCTCAGTCCCGGAGTAACACAGGGCAGCTCTCAAAATAGGAATGCTAGAGGGTCTTAGGGCATCTCCTGTGTACCACTGAAGAGGTTTTAAATAGAAAACCTTTTAAACTAAAATAGTTTTATGTAGTTTAGGAAATCTCCTAAGGCCACTCTCCCATTTTCATAGAGGGGCTTTGTGTTACAGAGGTATATAAAATACTGCCTAATTGCCTAGTTTGCTAAGTTTCTGTTCTCATCCCAATAGACTTCACTTTCCATTGCTGTATTATCATGCTACCTCTGTGACTTTACCTTTTATTTTTATCACAGGCCTTCCATTTAAGGCAACTTGCTTTCTTTTTGGAAGAAAAACTCCCAGTAGAGAAGAATGAAACCTCTGCAGCAACAATGCACTAATTCCTTTCCAAAATCATCAAAGAGTATGTTCTTGAACTGCTCTCACAACCCAACTCTCTAGGCAGGATTAAACGTACAGATGTGCTGTTGCTGAAGGTCTTTTGCTTTTAGGTGAAATGAAATGGAAGTAGGCCTCGCTAGCTTTGTTTCCAGCTGGGACAGAGTTCTTTCTGAATGAGGAAACAATAGCCCTTTGTCCAGCAGCTGAGACAGCTTAGCTTAGCCAATACAAAACTTGCTTATGGCCCGTTGCCTAAGAACTGTCTTAGCTTCGTCCAGAACACTTCAGGTCAGGCAGGTCTAAATTGGACAACTTGACTGTTTCCGTTGAAATCTGAATTCTCAGCTACCGAGTTACCTCCTGAGCCCTTCTGAGTCTTCCTCTTCCACAGTCTTCCGGTCTCAGTATGGAAAGTAATTTGGATGCTTTTCTACTTCCATGACAAAGCAAAATAGCCAGATCTAGCTAATTGCATATTGACATGACCGATTTGTCCAGAAGCAAGAGCACTGGGTGTTCATGTTTTCAATCCCCTAATTGCCATTTGATGAAAAAGTACCACAGTGTCATCTTGAGACTTCATGTACTGTCATGCTTGGCACATTTCTTTTTCTGTCCTAAGCTGTGGATATGTGTAATTAAAATTTTTATTTAAATAAAACTTTACAGCTATTCTTGGTGAAGGAGCCTGAAGACGGCATGTGCCTTTGTACATCTTTAATTATGTCTTCAATTAATTTGGAGTTTCTCCAAAAAATGTAAAGTAACTGTGACAGTCATTGCCAAATGAGATAACGGAGAGTCTTAGATGAGTCTGCAGATTTCAGGTTGGGGGAAATGGAGTTTTTCCAAGATACAAAACCAACGTGTGTGCTGGAAAAGAAACAGAGAATGGATTAGTGTGGAAAGAAGTAGGTGTTTTTAAAGTAGTAAGTACATGGTCCTCTTACTTTTTGAAGGGAAAAATGTGCAGAATAAAAATCTTCATGCTTCAGTGGAAAAAAACCATGTTAACCATGCAAGATTTGGAAGAAATTTCTCATATGGTCAGTTTCTTCTATGTTCTGTTCTTGAGCCTTCTGATGAAGCATTGAGTAATATCCTGTGCCAGAAACAAGGTGCCATCCCAGGCCACTGTTGGTTTGATACAGGTGGCAAGCTCCATGTTCAGAAATCTCTCCCCAACAAAGAATGAATATTTGGGTGAATAAACATTTCTAAATGTGCTTTTGAATATCTCTTTAGCTTCTAGATGTTTACTTTGAAGCTTACCAACACGCTTTGGACCCAGAGGAAAGATTTGCTTTGGCCCAAGCAATAATTGACATCATGCATAAACGTCCACGGTTTGATCTCAAGCTTGAATATTTTGTTAACACTTACGAAGATGAATGTATCTGTTTACAACTCCACCTCCAACTGCTGAGGGACATAGTAAACCAACAAGTAGGTTGAATTTACAGTATATCCATCTTGGGGAAGTAGGAGGTGAAATCCAGAACGGGAAGCTTTGATTATAGCCTGCATGGGTTTACAGGGTTAAGATGGGTCTATACTAATTTAACAATTAAGTCTATGGATGCTTTGTAAATTGAAGGCCTGAAGCTCAAGAGCAGAAAGCTATCATTTCATCAATATCAGAAAGAAAATGTTGGAAAGATTGCAGAGCTTCATATGTCATGTTAAAGCCACATCTGCTACTATTGGAGACAATTAGAAATAATAGTTGAGAGATAATAAAATTATAATCTATATTTGTTCTGTAATGCAGTGGATAAGGAACTAGTTCTGTTTACAGTAAGAGAGAAGAGACTTTAAAAAGAATATAAACAAAGCTTGTACTTTAAAATGCACTTTGAAAAGCAGTATATTTCACATAGCTGTGAATTCCTGTGCTAATAATGAAAACACATTTGAAATCCTCACATTTTTCCTCTGGTTTAAAATCTGCCTCAGCTTTCCTCTGTATCCTGCCACAAGCTATTTCCTTCCTCTGAGCTTTGATTTCAGAGGCTGCAAGTTGGGAAGTTTCACTAGGTAACCTTTGTAACTTGGCTTTTAGTCCACAAACAGAAGCTTGGGTTTTGGTACAAGAGGCTACTGTTGTGCTGCTGTTGCCACTAATTCTATCATATTGGTAGCAATAAAAATGGAACCTTGTCAGCATCATTGGAATTCAAATTTGTTCTGAAGGAATATGAAATACTCAAAATAATTTTAGCAGGAATCATTCATCTAGAGTGGGAACATACATAATTGACTTGAAAATTTATACATATATAAATAGAAATTTTTGCAGCTTATGTTTAAATGAAGAATAGTTGGTTTTGCCTTGATTTCTAGCTATGCATGAATTTTATTTGCTAATGCCACTTGTGTTTACTGCTGAGTTTCAGATAGCTGCCCAGAGGGAATACATCCACAAGATTTGGCGGGAAGGTCAGAAAGGTGGCATTGGTGAATTTGGACTTCCTTATAATGTAATTCCTAAGCAGCTTATCTCTCTTAACACTAGCCAGTGAGTAATTTATTTTTCTGGAGAGTACCTAGTTTCTGTGATTGATTGTAAAAATTTGGGATCCAGCACCTGAAAATACGACAATTTGAAAAAATAACAGTCATAAGGTGAATCAAGCAATAGATGACTGTGTCTCATGTTATTCAGTCTCATGCTATTTAGATAGCCAGAAAAACATTCAAAGAAGAAAAGTGATTCCTCCCCCACCATCTTTACACTGCCCTTTCATGACAGTGGATTTGATAATTGAATCTTGCAGTGCACTGGGACATTAATATTCCCATGGGTACAGATTATTATTCAACAGTAATGATGAAAGTGGATACTGAGGTTAGCCTCACTTTAGACGCGCTGTATCAGTATCCTGACCTTGGCTTCACAACTTTCACTGCCCTTTGGCCACAGCCTATTACTCTTTCCAGCACAACTGTCAGGTTGCATGTGCCTGTACTCCGTTCTCACATGTGGAATCCACATATTACCTGCGGTACAGACGTGCCACATGTTCCCTATGCTGCAGCTGTGCAGCACTGCAGGTTATGTGAAGAGTTTTCATTCCTCCCCCAATACACATTTCGACTTTGTGTTGGTTATCTGAGGGCTTATTTTCAAGGGCAGACAGTTTTAGTGGGCAGCCATAATAGACATGAAAATGCAGTAAATAAAACATGTCAGCTAACGAAAGATAATTTTAAATATTTTCTGTTTTCATTAGCAAATGAGACTACTTAGATGTGTTCCAACATAATTACATTTATTAAGGCTTCAGGTCTATTTTCAGATTTGATGATTGATTTCTGATGTGCACTAAAGCCATTGCAATTTATTCTTGCAAATTAAGCAATTGCAAGGTTTCTTTATATATACAATTTATAAAGGCCTTATTTGAAAGCTATTTGTTCTTTTTTTGTTTTTGTTGTTTTAAGTCCTACTTTGAAGAACATTTATTTGCTAGAGTTTCACCCTTCTCTTGGACTGGTGTGCTTGATCCCCAAAGCCCTTGAGTACATCTACCAGGAATTCTACAGCATCTGCAGACCGAAAACAGCCAGTAAAGCAAGTAATCTGGAAAAAAAAGTACTTCAGCTAGTAGCTGATGAATGGCTAACTATGGAAAAACCAGAAACTTTTTACAGCTCTCAGCTTCAAAAAGATGTACGTTCCATTTTAATTAAAGTTAGTAATGACTCTTTAAAGCAGAATTCCCAAGCGTGTGATCTCGCTAGTTCATTTACAATTGCTTGATAAAGTTCTAGCTATGTGATTTTTAATTCAGTTAGTTGCTTATGATTGACGAAGATCCATTCCATCCACCTTTAAAACATTTTTTTTTCTGTAAATGAACACAAAAGGTAGAACTCTTGATCTCATGCCAGTATAAAGTAGGAACAATCGGCTTAATGAGAAGGAAAATACATACACTTAAACTGATATGAAATCATGGTAAGTCTCCAGGTTTTGTGCTTGTGTATGTGTACAATCTGAGAAAAAAAAAAACCAAACCAAAACAAAAAGAAGACTGGACATTAAAGCAAATGTTGTTACAGGTGGAGCCGGTTATTACTGTAATGTCCACCATTTCCTGGTGTAGGACTCTGAATTTAGTTGGATATAATTTTGATAAATGCTAATTATTGTGAATGAAATTATTGATGCAGGATGCCTCTATCAGTTTTATTTTTTTTAATTAGTCAGCTTAGTTGTTGCTGAGAACAAGAAATGGAAAATAAATGAGTTTATCTGTTTTCTCTTCAAGATTGTGATACAGCTATGATTTAGAGCATGTATTTCAAGTTTGGGAAGACTCACTAGGTAGTGATATGCTATGCTTTCATTCCTACCAAGTTTGGCCAGCATAAACTAAAATAAAATATGTTATTGCAGGCGTTAAAAAACGTGTAGATGTGGTGCTTAGGGACATGGTTTAGTAGTGGACTTGGCAGTGCTAGGTTAACGGTTAGACTCAATGATCTTAAAGGTCTTTTCCAACCTAAACAATTCTATGATTCTGTGTTCAGTAGGAAGACATTATCTGAAGTTTCTGTGTGCCCTGGTATATCTATCACCTCAGACAAATCGGGACTTCCTACTGTCCCTGCAATAATATCTCTGGTCTAAGTAATTCATGTTTGATTTGGGTCTGAGCATTGAAAGTGAGTACGAGGAGCTGTTAGCTTGCACTGTCACTCATGTTGCCTTCACCGGAGGCAGCGGAGGAAGCTGGCTGAGCAGATCGCAGGGGAGACGCGGCAGCTCTGTTAATGGTGCCGGAGCTGGGCAGGAGTGCAGAGGAAATACAGCTGGCTTGGTAAGTGGGGTGGCAGCCAGTAAACGGGAATGGAGATTGAGGTAGATGAAAAGCTGGGAGACAGAGAGTAGGATTAAGATCCAGTGGGTTCCTTCCTTTTGGAAGGAAAACATACAGGGGAAAAAAGTGCACTGCAAATTGGGGCAAGGAGGCACCTTGGGTGGGGGTGGAGGGTTGGGAACGGTTTGGTAAACAGATTGGCTCAAGCTGCCCAAAACCAGTGATAGCAGGACTTGCTAATTGAGGGAGTGACGATGAAAATGAAAAGTTTGAGGTGTGGAGACAGAACTGGTTAGATGAATAGATTGCGAAGACAGTGATGGGTAAGAAAGGACAGAGGCAAACTAAAGGCAGAAGGGCACAGCCACCTAGGATAATCCCCTCCCTGGCCTGGAGCAAAACCCGGGAATTACTTATCCAGCATCTTTCTGCTGGCAATAAAATCCACCGGCAATGTTCCACTACTCTCTTGTCCACAGCAGATCACAAACGATTCTTTGCTTTTTTAGTTTTAAATCCCAGAAGTCAGTGGCAGAGTTCTGTGATGGATCTTAAAGTTACCACACTGCTGTTGCCAAGGGGGAAAGGGAGGGGATTTGTTGTGTTTACTTCTTGCTCATTCCTTTTCCTCCAACAGAGGCTGCAGATGAGACAAACACACGCAAGCAGGCAATGTTTAGAAGACACTAAGGCTGTAAAAGGCTAGCATTTAAATTTTAGGAAATTTACCTTTGCCGAGGCAGATTTAATTTGGTTTCCTTTTGCATAGGCATGACGATGCAGTCTTTACATGATCATATATTGTTTTTCTTTATGACATGGTGTGCTAAAGTAAACATTTCTGTCCTTCCTGGACTGCTGCTTTTGTGACCCAGGACCTCATTCTTTCATGTTTTTCCAACCCTTCGCTAAGGGTGGTTGTACAACATCCAATTTCTGTTCCCCATCTGACTTCCTAAGCACCTTTCAACTTTATAATAAACAGATTTCCCAGGGGCAGGGTACAGATGCTGCCAGCCTGGGAACAGGTGCTTTTCCTGTGTAGAAATATCAGAGGATAACTAAACTAAATGATCCCTGGGAAACTGTGAGATCTTTCTTGCTCACCCCAAGCCAGGATCAGCTATACTTATGTTATTCCCATGAGATAAATAGCTGTCCAGGTCTTAAACGTATCATGGGACAGAATTTTTCAAGCAGTCTGTTGTAGTGCTTCACCAGCTTCACCTTTAGCAAGTTCTCCTTAAATTCTAGCACAGATGTGTCTTGCTACAGTTTAAGCTTATTAACTCTTTCCTTGTCCTCTCTGAAAATAGGGAAGATGTTAGCTTCCTTGTAGCAGCTCTGTGAAGAAGCACGTAAGATGGGTTGTCTTGTCCCACCCATCCAGAGGCATAGAATTACAAAAGCACATTGTAAAGCTTTGGGGAAGAGGGACACAATAAAGTTGCACAACTTCTGACACTTAAGTTTGGGGTGTTGTCTTTTCAAACTTTTTTTTTTTTTTTTCAGTGTAGCTGTGAAGGTGTACCAAATGACAAGTGTTGAAATCTAGACTTTTATTACTAATAAATGCATGGCTTGGTTCAGGTTTCCTCATGGTCTGTGATTCATTGGTCATAAGCAGCGAAGTGTGAAGCCAGTCAGCTATAGCAGTGGCCACATCTATCCCACCTGACATGAGTAGGGTGGCACAGTTGTACAAGCTGTGACAGCTAGAGACAAGGAGCATCTTCTCCTGCACGCAGAGGCCGGAGCTGTTCCTACCACCACTTCCACAGCACAACAATCAGCATGTCATTATCTTCTTTCCAGCTCTCCACATTAGCAACCTGCAGCTTTTGACCATTTTCCATTCCTGGGATATCTGCTTTTTTGGAGGCTTCCACTGTCCCAGTACAAAAGGGGTCGAGCTCTGCTGATTTAGCTGACCACATGAGTTTGCTGTCCCCATTTTGGCAGCATCATACATACAGCAGCATGTGTGCTGGCATCTGCACACTCTTAAGAGGAGGAATGGCCTCAGCTAGTAATAAGTGAACCAAATTACAGAGCCCCTGCTTTAGAGAGGTATATATATCTGAAAGCCTTCTGAACTTTGATTATAATAAAAAAGGCAAATATCTTGCGTTAGCTATAAAAAATAAATAAAATAAACTTTGTCGAGTAAAGCCAGGTTTATAGATTCAGTGACTTTACCTTTGAAGCAAGTGGCTAAACACCAGTGTATTTTTAGGGGTCAGGATAAGTCAGGGTGGACACAATTCTGACCTTGCATGGATTGCAAGTCAGAAGCAACTCCAGTCATGATTTACTCCAGAAAAAGAAAAAGGAGAACGGTCCTCTAAAGTATTTAAAGACCTTTGTCATCTATATGTAAATGATTTCTGGGTTTCCTCCCCCCCGCCTTTTCCTTGCAGTTGTTTGCCGAGGTACTGATAGAAGACCCTGTGCTGGTGCAAGAGATTGCTCTGTCACTATTAGAGGAAGGAGCAGACAAAGAAAAGAAGACCAGCAAAGAAAAACAGCTCTTTATCCTGGATTCCTTCTCCACGCTCCTGGAGCTTGCCATGCTCCGCCATCGGCTGATAGAGGTGGCGACAGAGAGTGCTCGGTTAGCCAGGTTAGTGGGTCAGTAGTGCTGGTTTAGCTATGGTGACCCCAGAGAGGTGCGCTTCGTAGGGCAAAAGTAACTTCTTTTTCATAGATCACCTACTATAGTTGGAAAAAACCACAGAGAGAGGGACAGTCCCTGCATTTGTGTTGTGGGAGATATGTTTACTTGTTATGTGGAGATGGAGTCTACCTGGGGTTTCCAGATGTTCATTAGTTTCAAAAGTTGAGGCCACGCTGCTCCTCAAAGCTTAACAGGAAAGGCCTTTCCCAGTGAAAATACTGGAATTTTGTCAAAAGGAGGAGGAGCAGGAGGAATTCACTGATCAAATGAACACAAAGATGCTTATGAAGACTAGTGCAATGTAAGGCACACAAGAAGTTCAAGTTTTGCTCACCACCAGAGGTAGGAAAGCATAAAAATCGTTCTGGCTATGCTGATCCTTACATTGATAATGAAATAATCTACACAGGGGGAGTCAGTGTCAGGCATTTAGGGAGTTATCAGCTGGAGAAGATGACAATTTGTACAGAAAGATGAAGAAGATAAGGACTGAGCTAATGGGGAAACTACAAAGGATAGTGTTGAACTGCTGGTTTGGAGGAAGGTTATTGGTGAAGTTCCTATTGTTCAGCTCCATATTACTGGACATTTTTATTAATGATCTCAGTAGAAAACATAAGAGGGTGTTATTAAAATCAGGACATTGTAGTGCTGGCAGATAAAACTGATACGGAAAATAAATGGAATATCTTACAGGAAGAACTCACGGTTCTAAGGACTGGAGTAGTAGAAAGGAGATAAGCATCAATAACACAAAGCTTAAGGTTGCGCATAATAATAGAAAATTCTCCTGTGAACTTTGAGCTTATTAGTTGAAAGCAACAGAGGAGGAGAAAGAACTGGGCGTATAGCTGGCCATCAGCCGATTGTAAGCTGCCAACATATTGCAACTGTGATATCTTACTGTGAATCAGGCAATGAGTTTTATTAACAGTAGAGAGAGGGAAAATTGATGCCATGTACATGACTGGTGAGGCCTCACCTGGATTATTAAGTATAATTTGGAGGTTTGTGTTCAGGCAAGATAAATTCAGATTGGAATGGGAGCAAAGATGATCTAATAGCATGCTGAGGGGAAACAGAGAACACATTTTACAAAAGCAAATGAAATATCTTGGCTTGTTTATCCTAGCAAAATGAAGGCTGAAAGAAGATAAGATTGTTCTCTATAAATACACCAGGAAGATAAGCACTAGGAATGGAGAGGAGCTATTTAAGCTAAAGGCCAATTTTGGCAGCAGAACAAATGGATCTAATCACTGTGAATAAATTTAAGCTGGAAATTAAAAGGGGATTTCTAAGAATCAGACAACAAAGTTTTAGAAGGGAAAGAGCAAAGGGTAGAAACTAAGTTTCAAAATGGGGCTTGATTAATTTATGAAAAGGCTTTGTGAGACGTGATTGCTTGCAATAATGAAGTTGTGCATGTCGGACAGATGACGTTCCAGTCAAGGTTATTTCTTCTTCTTAATCCTTTCTCTAGCTTTCTTCTTGAAAATTTAGAGTCTGTATCAAAAATTCAGCAGCATTTATTTTCAGCAGCTGTAAACCTAGCCATCTTTAAGGTATGTAAGCCACTTAGTTTGGTGGAAAACCTAATGTTCTGTCACAACTCTTTTCCATTAAAATAAGAACTTCTTGAACAGCTATAATTTGATATCTGGAACTTTCTTGGGCAAACTAACAAACAGGTTAATTTACTTCAACCCAAGCAATTCCATGAAGGAAGAAGGTCTCATTTTTGGCAATTTGTATTCCTTGTTTGGATACTCAGCTCTGTAATAAAATACAGATTCTAGTTGAACTACTTCTGCTGTTTGAGTTATCTCTGTGTTCCTTCACTCATACACGTACATACATACATACACACACATACATTTTCTGGTAATTTGCAAGGGGTAAGGTTACACTGCAACTTTTCACTTAGCTGAAAAATCAATATCCAATCAGCTTTTTTCATGAAACCTGTAGGAACTTAATATCTTGAAAGCCCTGTCTCTGTGTCAGGTTTCATTAATTTTCACAAACATTTAAAAGTTATCCAGAGGAGACAGATGAGCAGACCGGATGATCACATGGCTGCATGTCTTTTGGGAATGGGGCTAAGAGGACATACTCATCTGAGGTGACATACTTAGAAATCCCTGAAAAGTAACAACAAATTGTCATTTTTCCAGCAAAGGATGAGAATTCAGAGGAAAGTTATGACAAAAAGTAGGACTTCATGATGTGTATGTAAGACTGTTAAGCATAATATTATCTTTCTTTAGTAGAAGATGGTTAAGTCATTCTAAATACCAGTATAAACATATATAGTTTACTCAACGTGACATTTTGAGGGGCTATTTTCTTATCTTCTTTTGATGTGATGAGGTTCACAGTTCATTATGAACTCTTAGAGACTCAGATTCAGACTGAAACATCAGAAAGGTTAGTAATCTTTTTTCCTGATGTGCAGAGTAAAATGAACCTACATTTGTGGATTACTCTACCTGATAGAATAGCTTCTATCAGACTTTTCAGGGGGACCTGCCAGAATTACTCCCATTACCTGCCCGGAGTGGAAGGCCATTTACACCTAACAGTCCACATTTATGTTGTGCGTACTGTTCCTTACAGCCCTTGTTGTTTTTCTTTATTCCTCAGTGCTCATCTTCTACCATGTCATGAAAAGGGACACCCTTTGGTAGAATAGTAGAGCTAGACAGTGCAGCTTTAGTCTGAATTTTACCTCTCTCTGTTTTTCTTTGACATAGTCACCTTTTTAATATCTTTTCTTTTTCTCTATTTTTTCCCCTTTGTGGAGTACTAATAAGCTGATTTGTGTGCTGATGTCTGTTCCGTACAGGCTATTCATGTGTCTATACTGGTCAACTAAGAGAGCAACATTTATAATAATTACACAGAGCTCTTTGTTTTAAGACCTTAGAGTGGATTTTGGCTGTGCTCCATATGATTATTGATTGATGCTCATGGTGTCTTTCATATATTATTTTTCTCATCACCTTTTCTTTCTTTTACTTTGCAGGCAGGGAATGCTACATGATTTTAAAGAACTAAGTCTTCTAGGTCCTATTTGTGTCTTTATCACATTCTCACAACATAGCTTCTCTGTGACCTGATTTCTTGAGTGATAAAACACCTGCCTTAGATGTTAGGTGGAAGCAAAGGAGTATCTTATCCCTTTGCATTCTGTATCAAAAAGTCAAAGTCTTTCTTTTTATGATCTTTTTATACTACATGAGAAGAGGCATCACAGGACAGATCAGTGTTCCTGTGCTCTTGCACCTGAAGTGCAAGGATGGATCCACAGGGAGGGAATACAAAAAGCAGGACTGTGTCCAACTTCTGACGCTTGGTGCTTTAGAGATTTCCTGAGCTAGTGGTTGCATCTAGACGACATGTTTACTGCTAATGAACTGCCTTCATAATTTATTATATTAGGGAGGTTGCATTGGGGTTGTGTCATGCAGGGGGCTTCTAGAATAAATGTTTTCTAAGTTATGAACTTACTGTTTTAATAGTAATAATGTGTATGAGCTCTGCTTGCGTTTTGAATCTTCGTCTCTGGCAGTCAGTCGTCTTCCCAGTTTCTAGTCTAAAATAATATTCTTCATCTCTCTGCCAAATGCAGTCCTTTCTAAATAGGAACAGTTAGCGTATTTCCCTTGATTTGCCTTTATGACATTGTAGACTCGCTGTTGTCCTTTGTTTGTAAGTGCTGTCTGTGTCAATCGAACGGGCAATACTAAGCAACCATCAGCTATCTAGGCCCAACACTTGTTTGCTTCGTATCCATCATACTATTTCAGATACCAAGAAATGTTTTAAGTTGAATGCAGATGTTTCATTGAAAATAGCCTGATGGATGTAGGTTTCTAGGTGTGCATTGGTTACAGCAGTAAGAAAGTTAATTTTTCAAATGCTTCCATGTGTTTTTGTTTCTAGGTTATATAAGGCTTTTGCAACAGAAAGAGGATTTGGAGAGTTCCACTTGTACCTGAGGCCCATATTCTTCGAATCTGCATCTCACAGGGAGAAAGCAGACCACCTCCCACCAATATTCATTACATCTCTCCTGGAAGATGACAGCTGTGTTGACAGGTAGACTGGACTTTTTTTGAGTTTCACAGGGCATAATCTGTTTAGATTGGGTGGGATCAAGCCTTTAGTCTGCTTAGGCTTGCATATAAGCCACAAAAAATTCAGTGTGTAAAATACATACAATTATTCAGGCAGAAAATGTAAAATACTGCATGATCTGTTTCCTTTTTGCATAGAGTCTAGGACTAAATAATGCTAATTTAAAGCTGTTGAGCAGTGAAAGCGAGGAGACACTGAATTTGCGTGGAATGCAGGCAATTTTGAGACTAAAATGCCTGTTCTTTCAAAGTGAGGGATGCCTAACAGGGCTGGCCTGAAAGTGATTGCCCCAAAACCCATAGGTAGCAAAACGGGATCTCAAAACCTGTTGTGAATAAAGTCCTTATTCTGAACATGAAGAAAGCTTATTCTCCTAGAGTTATACTGCACTTCATGAAGTGACGTCTTTCATCTTTGTTTTTCAACTCAGTGACTACTAGACCCAATCTCTGCACAAGGAAAAGGCTATTTATTATCTTCCCTTTTCCCCCAGGGAAAGTGGTTAGAACAAGTAGATTTTACAGTTGCCTTGATTTACTCTTTAAAGGGCTGGTAAATGTGTGCATATATACACACACGTAAATACACCACTTTGTGCGTGGTTTAGATCCAGGTTTAGGAGGAAGAAAGGAAATAACCTGTGAATTATCTTACTATATTCAGGTAGGGCATCCTGTCAGTTGTTCCCTACGGCTAACACAGGCGGTAGGGCTCCCTTCCGATGTGTACATATACCACCTGCAGTCCCGTGCCGTTGTTTGCATCCTCTTCACTTGCATACGCTCTAGCCTGCTGTGCAAATTGGGCTGTTCCAAACAAGTTTAGCAATTGCAAGCAACCTGGAATGAAACCTCAGCTCCTAACTGAATTGGGACAGTGATGGATATCAGAGCTCAGAAGACAGTACAACAGCACAAAAAAACACATTAGGAAGCAATACTGGAAACAAGTAATGATTAAACTGAACAAGGATATTTTTCACTGGTTTAGGCCAAGCTCATCTAGGAGAAGCTAATAACTCATTGTAAAGTCAACCACAAAACATCATGGGACTTATTCTTTTTCTTATAAAACTACTTGTGAAAACTAAAGCAACATCCTAATATCACTAAATTAGGGACCAGAGTGACCAATTCCATTATGTGTTCTACATTTAAAAGTGGAATGAAATGAAAAATATTTCTGAATTTATCACCATTTTCCTTTTATTCTCAGTTTGGCTTCTTTCTGTGCCATACTCCATGTTTATAGATAATTTTGCTTTTATTGCAGATATATTCCATCTAGCTTACCATTAAGCATTCAAGAAATTGACAGTCATATTGGAAAGTTTAGTTCCCGTACAAGAGATGGTGTTATGCAGGTGAATGATTTAATTTGCAGAATAAGAAAAAAATGTGTATTATGTTATTATTTATTTGCTAGAGTAAGTAAGGACCTCAGTTGTATGTTTACTAGACACTGATTTAGTCTACTGTTTTATAAATAACTTCAAAATATCGCACCGAAAATTTGATCATTAATATGGCCTCATCCAGGAATCCTTACTGGGGTGAAACTCTAAGTCAGCAGAGTTTACTCTGAGGAACTTTGTTAAATAAAGCAGGATGCCTGTGTGTGGCTACGTGCACACATAGTAACAACACTTGGTGTAGAGTTCTGTAATGAAAGAAAATGACCTTAGTCTTCCATGCTATTTTGCATACTTAGTCCTTTCCTCCTTGTATGAGTGTATAAAAACAATATCACAGACTACCAGTCCATGGAGATTTCTTCTTTAAAGCTCTCCACAAGGTCTCCTTCTTGCCACCAACTCAGTCATGACCCATACTCTGCAGCAGGGTGACATGCAATTAAAAATTTGTCTAGGAGAAACAAATATATTTTATTTGGTGTCTACTCCTTTCCCAGTCTGTTTGCACTTGGCTGCAGAGTCTGGCATCGTCCTGCTCTACAGAGTAGAGCTGAGAATACAACCCATTAAATACAAATGAATGAAATGTTTCCTCAATCTCTACATTTAGTTTCAATTATAACAACCTATACAAATATAATAGAATGATCTCTCTTACCCCTCCTTTCATTAAAATAAGCTGCAGAAGTACTACAAGACAGAGAGCAATGTCTGTAAAGTAACCTGTTTTTTAAATGGCAGGGGAAATGCCTAACACGTTTTTTTCCCTCTCCTTAGCTGTTGTGTCCATCTGGAATAAGGAACATGCAACTTATCCTGGCCTGTCAGGTTATTCAGAAAAATGCTCTTTTGGCGGCTGTTCAGCAAGCCTCCTTTTGTTACTTGGTCCAGCCTCTCCATACCCTGGACATCAAGGTTAGCAGCATCTTCTTCCTCACATTGCACTAGTAATAATGGGTTTTGTCAGACTTAGCCCAAAGAGGGCATCTGTTAAGTCTGCTTACAATCAATTGGTTGGCAGTCCTGCACGACACTTGGAACAGCATCACTGATGACTGCAGGAACTGCAGTGATTGCATATTAGCATATGACATAAAAATAAATGGTGTCACATCAGTGATTTATTTAAAGTCTATTAGTTGGGTAAGCGATGAAGCATAGCTAAAAATATACCTCAAGATAGGAGTGAAAGAAGTTGGAGATGAATTGGATTCAAAAGGCACGGGTGAAATCTTATAGCCTGTGGTATGCAGCAAGGCTAGCAGTCACGACCTTGAAATACGCATTCTTCTGGGATGGCGAAACCATCAGTTCCTGCTGCTTTCATTTGTCCTGTCTTCTGAAAACAGAAGTGTGGTCAACACTATTTCCAATGGGAAACATTCACATCAGCCTGTTGCCGCAGTGTTGGTTCAAGAGCTAACTGCCAAGGTCACCAAGCCATTACTGTTCCTCATCTTATGTTTCACTTTTTTTTTTTTCCATCCTGTGTTTAAGATATGGTGCTCAGGAGCTGCACTTGCTTCACACATGCTAAATTGTTGTAGGGCTCTGTGTTGAATTTTCTTATACAGCCGTTGTATCTTCCAGAGACAGCTGCATTACAGTGATGAGCTAAGTGATCTCGTATGCAATTTTGAATTTATAAGCAAATAAAGATTCCTTAGAGCTTGTTTTGCCTTCTCTGTTCTTATATTCACATCTCTTTCCATGT
Source organism: Burhinus oedicnemus (assembly GCA_008921705.1). Taxonomy (NCBI): domain Eukaryota; kingdom Metazoa; phylum Chordata; class Aves; order Charadriiformes; family Burhinidae; genus Burhinus; species Burhinus oedicnemus. The sequence goes on from VFFE01006671.1 coordinate 673,142, forward strand.
TACTTAGGACACTCCATCCATCCCCCCTCAGCCCCCTCTTATACCCCCAATGCTCCCCACTCTCGGCCCCTTGCCATCAGGCAGTATCCTCAGCTCATTCCTGTGTACGGGAAGTGCCTGTGTTTCGCTGTCTAGCTGGGCAAGAAACACTGTGCTTTGTGGCAGGTTCGTAGCCGCGTGCGTGCTGGCTGCCTTGTTGTCATGCTGGGAGCCCAGCTGGCTGCTGCCTCCTGGAAGCTAAGCAAGCCAAGCAAAATGGCTAGGGGTCAAACTCCCCTTGCCTTTTCCCTGAGCAGGGGACTCCCCTCACTAGCTGAATGCTGATTTTGCAAAACTGGAAGGAGCTTTATACCCTTGAGACCTCTGTTCTTATGTCAAAGGTATTTAAAATTAGTCAGAGGGTTCAAAAGTTGTTAGATATGGGTTGAACCAGCTAAGGGAATGAAGCTAACGCATTTCCTGTGTGACACCAGTTTCCTTCTGAGTTTAAAAATGAAAAATAAGACATTATCATTATTCCCCGTTGTCTCATTTTGGGTCACTCAGAGCTGCAGTGTGGGGAGGAGAGGGAAAGACTTGCAGCTGTGACTTGCAAGCTTCTGAGCATGAATTGCTCTTCCTAGACCAGCGTCCTCTACACTTTCTTTCATTACACTGGAGGTGAATGTAAGGGAGGTCCTAGGGCAAACACTCACCTCAGAGACTGTCAGCTGCACCAGAACAAACCTGTTTCACCACTGTATGGTTTGCATCCTGTCCCACCACGAGTAGGACAGTGATTCTGCACTGTACAGCTGAGATCCATTGGCTCAAACAAACTGATATCCTGACGGCCCACCAGAAAAAAAGAGCTGCCTGCTTGCTAAGGAACCCTTCGCAGCACTCGTCTCATGCAGCTTTTGGCAACACATGGGCTATGTCCCAGAGAGCTGCTGCACTCTGCAGCCACTTGGTGGGCACTCAGGTGTTGGCAGCTGGATGGCCAGCTGTGCAGCCTCCCAGGGTTGGCCATGATCTAGTTTGTCCCAGAGGCTGGTCTCCATTCCCTCTCACAGAGAAGTCTGAGATTCCCTGTCTTCATTTATAATCAGATTCTGCATCACTGAAATCTTCAGTGAAACAGAGCAACCTCTGTTTCTTTCCCAAATCGATCCTCTGAGCTGCCATACAAAGTGCTGGTGTTGTGTGTCTCTGCTGATAACCAAGAGTAGTCTTACTCTGGAAAAAGCTCTTCATCCCCCAGTTGAAAAAGACTAATCTTCCAAACATTTGAAGCTCTTTTACTGTCTAAATGCTGAATGGTTTCTTTTCCACAGAATGGCAGCAACTGTATTTTTCGTTTTCAGATGTCTTCTCTCTGTAAATCATTTAATGGCTGCTGCATCCATTCTGGATCAGTTTTTGCTGATTTAAAGTCAGCGGGTATTAGCTAACTAATCAAACGCACGCACAGAGGACAATTAATACAACCAACAGAGGCAGCAATAAGGAGGTCATGCATCTGTTATTCCAGATTAACACGTAAAATTGGAAAAAATGTTGTATAACCTCCTTACATAGGAAAGGGAGATGGTTGCAGGATGTCACAGGCCGTATGTGCACTGAGGCACACACCAGTGCCATGGGTGGTATGGCTGCCCACCCGACACAGGCCAAGGCCCGTGGCATCTCCCTTCAGCCCATGTGAAGGAGAGCTGGTTGTGTGATGCCGAGGGAGTTGTGTGCTCTGCAACATCTGCCATGGTCTGGTTGGTTGATAGCCAAGACCCATGGGCTGTGCCATGAAGGGCACAGGCTTAACCAACCCAGTCTCACAGTGCAATAAACCCTCATGCAGACCAGCCTGCTTGATACTGGTCTATGACCTTCAGAATGGCAAACTCCCATGTATGTGTAACCTCAGTGCCCAACTTTTCTATACTGACTTTGTTTATAGGCTGAAACATTTCTCAGGAACAAAGACACTGCTCATGTCTGCCCGTTTACTTCCAAGGCAGTTGGTGACCACTGGTTTTTAATACATGTTGTATGTTCTCTGCACTCAGCCAAGCAGGAAGAATTGTTCTCTGGGCAATAAGTCCATTTTCTACTACAACAGAGCAACGGTGTTCTTTGGTAGATACATCTGCAAGCTGGCACTAACCGAAGCCAAGCTAGTACTTAGTTAGGAGAAGGGAATCAACTCTCAAAATGTGGCTTTTTTTCCGCATACTGGTCTTTCCTTTTCCCGCTATATGCAAAAGACTATACCTCTCCTTGATTTGCAGGGGAACTAGTGTGCTTTTTTAGCTCCCCCGGACTTAAAAGTGACTGTGCCACTTTTGAAAAACAACTTCAAGAACTTGGAAAAGTACCACTTGTTCCTACTTGAAAACTGCAGAAATTTCTGAGGTTACTTCATACCAGGAACCATTGGGACTTCAATAGGTGATGCGAGGGGATGAGTGTATTTTTTTGTGTTTGTGGGGAGGCAAACTGATTTTCCAGACAAGTGATCTAGATACACAATTATTTGTACATAGTTGAAAATATGTGTCGAGAATGTTGTCTGATTTATAAATCGGGTACACTCTCTGACTCTGCTGCCGCTACAGTTTCATTATGCCTGTGCTCAATGAGAAATATTTTTTTTCTGTGACTTTCAATGATCCTAGTGAATTATTATATCATAAAGCTAGGGTAAATGGAGGCATACAGAATTGCAAATATGTACTGATTTAGCAGGAAGAGCTGCCAGTCTTTATGAGAGCAGACACAGAATTGATATTCATGATATTTTAGGAAGGAAACCTAAGTCTAACAAGTCGGAGCAGTTCAGCAAGTGGAAGAAATTCAGTGTCTGAGAGTAAAACAGAGAATCAGCTGCTGCAAGCAACCACACCGACCATGTCATTTTCTCCTGAGTATTCTCCAAGTTTATTCTGTACCATTAAAAGGTATTTGTTACAGACCGGCTAAGCCCCCTCCACTGGGTATGGGTCAGGCTGGTGCACGTGTGAATCCCGAGCACTACCTGCTTTACATTGAGCTGGGCCTCTGCCATGAAAAAACATAGCGATGGGCTCTAGATCATAAGGGTACATTCCCAGATGCTGTGTTTCTTGGTGTGAATTAGTGGTCTGAGCACTGTGGTGATCTTGCCATACCCTGTTGATGGGACTCTGGATTCACATCAAACCCCATGGAGATAACCTGTTAACTAAAGCAGGAAATCCAGATACCTCACAGGAGTTTCTAAGCATCAGTGAGTTTACAGTTGAAAACATTGAAAAATTATGACAAATAATAAGTGGGCCAGGATAAGGCCATTAGATATGACTTGGCTCCTCCTGTAGAACAGAGCTTGGTCTTGGTGCTTGTATGCCTACTTACTAGCTCCTCGGCCTGATTTCCTGATTTTCACATGCGGTACTGTGTACTAACAGGGTACTTGCAAGACACAGTTAGAGCAATTTTTCATATTATTCAGTGCCGAGCAGCTGAAAGTCGAGCACTGAAAACTCTATGCTAATTGAACAACCTGTGGTTTGAAGGTACAAATAAAAAGGCATTCAACATGTCCACCTTAGCCCAGGCAGCCTCATGGTTCCTGTTACTATCTTAATGCCAGTATGAGGAGGTACATTATTTTTTTTAATTCTGTCACTGTTTCTTTCATCTTTATTTCACTTACACTGAAATTAAAAATATGTAGACTGGGAGACTTTCCCCAGAGTTCATCTCATCTCTGGTAGTTGATCCACAGGATCCAGTGTATTTGTACCTGTTGTAGATAAGGAATGAGTAAAATGAATGTTGTTGGAGAAGCTGTGTCTAATCTAAAGAAATTATTTGAGTGGTTCAGAAGGAAGTTATCAGTTTACCTTTTGAGAGGTGACTCTTCTCAGCTCCTTTACTTTTTTTCCCTCATTAGGCTTCCAGAAGCTTTCGTTTCCATTCAGCTGGAGAAACGGGGACCCCGAGATGGGATGCTGAACACTTTCACTCAAAAGAGAGGAGCGCTGGGCAGCAGGCTGCAAAACCCTGTAAGCACATCAGGAGGCTCCTCAGCCTTTTCAAGAGGGACTGTTGGGTTTTGGCACATAGACAAAGTGGTAGCTTTGAGTTAGTGTTGTACTTACTCTGTAGTTACTTTAGGAAGAAAGGTAAGCTGGTGGCAGGTGTGGAAACCCTGGCGGAGGGGAGGAGTCTGGGATGTGGCCAGGGTGTGCAGGTCAGGCGTAGGGCTGTAGACAGTGGCCTGGCTCCACCAGCAGCAGTGGGAAGCTCAAGTGAACCTTCTTCCACTGTGCCATCTCGCCGTGGTCTCCTATGGGCACAGCTGCAAGGCTCGTGGCCGAGAGGTGCATGGAAAGCAGCAGCAGTCTGCAGACACGTGGCTAACTAAAGGTTGTGGATGCTAACAGTCATCCTAAACCATTTCCAGCCTAGGTAAGGAGGTAAATTCTGGCTATAGTTATGCTGATAGGTGCAGAACTGTTCTGGGCTTGAAGCATCCAACAGTGGTCCTAGCTAGAGATGGAGACTATGTGAGGAAGGCTTCTTTAATAAATATTTCTAGCAGTTTTATTATTTTTTAGTTTTAGAAGAAGATGTGACAGTTATAAAAAATAATAATTGTAAAGATACCATGATGGGTATAAATTTTGCCTTTTGCAAATTCCTCTTTATCCAGCATCTAAAGGTGAGAACATGAATCCTGTATTAAACTTCTGTATCTTATGCTGAATACATTACAGGTTAGGCATGGCCTCTAAGAATTTACCAGGTAGTAAAATCAAACTCATTCTACACAAACCCTTAATGGCTATTCTTTTTTTGAAAGAGCATAAATTATTTAGTTTAATAAGCTTCTTGCCAGCTCAGTAGGCTGAGTGTATGAAGAAGTAACTGCTAGCTGCAGACTCTTTTAAGAAATATTACAGAATTTGTCAACAAAATTATATGAACTAGACTTGAATAAAATAATTCTGAATTTATTTACAAGACTGCCTTAACTGTCTACTGGGTCTAACATATTGGTTGAAATCTTTATTGAAGTTTATCCTCCTTAAAGTTTTGGAATTTCAGGGTTGAGATGTTTGTAATACTGTACATAACCTGGCAGGGTTTTTAAAATTATATTACTAGAAAATGTTACAAGTGTTTTGGTTTTGCTAGATTCACAGTACATGTAAATCCCACATGCATGATATTAAGAAGAAACTATTGTCTCATTATAGGATGAAGTTCTGAAACTCAAAAGAGACATTATTGTTGAATATTGCCATAAGTAAGCATATCTGATATAGACATTTACTATATGTCTAATATATGTTTGATATAGATCTAGTGCAGACATTTCCATACAAACACATAAAGTTTAAACGTAACTCTTGTTCTGAAGGCATCTTTTTCATGTGGAGAATATGAATTTACAGGCTTCCAGTTCAGAATATTATGGCTGTACCTGTAAGACATTTTGCAAGCTGAGAAAAGAAGAACATTTTCAGTGGTTTAACAGGATAACATTACAGGCCATACAAGCCATGTTGCTGGATGAGTAGGAAATATGCCACTTGGTTTCTTTGCAAGGAGAAAAGATTGATGATGGGATGCTAAGTAGAGGCACACAACACCAACATTTTTCTGGTATTTCAGCAGAAATACCAGATAAACATCATTGACATAAGTGATAAATTGTAGTGGAAATAATGTGCAGTAGATCAGAGAATGAATGAGTGGGATGTACTATCCTGTGAATTCAATCTAGTTTGTAAGACAGCTTGGGAGAAACCTGAGGTTCAGAGTTGGACTTAATTTTATTTTATTTTTTAACCTTGTGTTCATATGTCAACATTCAGTATTTTATGTTTTTTATTCCCAGGTAAGTTTACGTTTCTGCAACCTTTGTCTTGCACGCATTATCATGAGATTGAGCACACATGCCAATAAAGAAGGGAAAAAAAAAAGAGGAAATGGGCTATTTCTTGTCTATTTTCATCGAGAAGCAGACCATACTTGATATACCACACGAGACTAGTTTACGCGTTACCTTTCTACTGGAGTGCATAGGCTGTTATGAAGCCACCTAAGAGCTGTATGTTCCAGACCCACTCTGTCAAAAGCCTGGGTGAGAACCTGGCATGTGGCCAGCACCCAGGTCTGTCATCTCCTCATATGCCTGGCTATGCAGAGGTGCATCCGAGCAGCCTTGGGAAAGACCATGGCAAGGAGCAAGCTGCAAGTAGGGCGGCTGTTTCAGTAAGCCATGTTTTGTAAATGGTGTAGATTTGTGTCATGCTGCAGATGCAGACTACCTTTAACCCAGGTACGGCTTATCAAGTGAGTAGGTAAGGGCAGACTGATGGGTCTGGAGGCAGCTTGCAGCCAGGAGCTGGAGTGGAGTTTCAGCACAACTCAGTGACGATGAAACCTGACTCAGGGTCACACTGTCTAATTCCCAGTGCTGCAGTTAACTCGTCATCTCACTTAGCTCCTTCCTGCTTCTGCTTCCTTGTTGGAACGTGAGTATCAATAGCTCCCACAAAGCGGCTGCTGTATTAACTTGCAGATATTACTAAGGCGTTGTAAAGACTTCTGTGCGATGAAAAGCATTAAAGCTAAAAGTTACCTTGGCTCTTAAATGCCACTTTCACAATTTTTATCCTGCTGTTTGTCATACTGCAGAAGAATCATAGCTTATAAATTTTGCTGTAGAATATGCCAAAGATGTCCATACGGAAAGAGATTAAGAGTTTATCTGTACATATGGCGTCCTGCACAACAATACATATTTTAATTATACTTTTTTAGGCTGAATCAGCACGTGTCCCAGCATGCCCTCAGAGGTCAGCTCATCAGGTACTACAATAGCCTAAGAAGCCTCTTAGATGATTTCCCTGTCATCAGAGACAAGTACTTCAGAATTGGACTACCTCAAGGAAAAAAAGAGGACCAAGACTTAAAGAAAAACCTTGCAGCTGATCCCAGGTTTGTATCATGTTTGCAAGCGTGTTCCTGGGGGCCAGAGTCCTCAATCAGAGTGTATTATGAAGTAAAGGTGAATACATGTTTGTAAGGGGAATGATAGTCTGAAAGTGCCCCGAACAGTGTGTTCTGCCAGTCTTCAGGCAATGTTGATGGATGTAGAATGCGCATAGTCAGAGTTGCCTGCCAAAACTGGCATATGAAGAAGGAAAACTTTAGAGACATGCTTACTTCTAATCCCAAAGCTCTATGTAAAGGGAAAAGAAATGGAAAATCTGAATTTCAGGATGTGGATCTTCTGCTTTAATGATTAAGCCTAGGTAGTGAGAGTTGTCTTACCCTTTAAATTTTATTTATTTAAGATTTAAACAAAACCTGTTAATAAGTTGTAGGCATGTGATTTGTTGGAAGTTAGGAAAGGAGAGGAAGAGCACATGACAGACTAGGGGGTGACCCTGTATCATCTGCTTCTTTCAGAAGGGACATTTTTTTGCCCATGTCACAAGGATCCCCTTCCTTAAAACTTACGGCTAGCAAGGCGAGCCCTTCTGGTAACTCCCTGTAAGTCTTGGCTCCCCGTGTTAGCACTAGCAGGCAGTTGGTTTTAGATGTGAAAGTAGTCACCCAGCACACTGGTTTTGCTCTTGGTCACCTTGTTCACCAGCAACAGAGAGGTTCAGCAGCAAACACGAAAACTCTACTCATTAAGGTTCAGGCAAAAGCTTTAGTTCTGATAACAAAAGTTGGGAGTGTGGTTACAAGCTCATCAAATCATAAAACGTGGTTCAACAAGGTACTTCAGAAGGTGATCGTCACCCCTTCCCTGCTGTTTAATTGCATGCCAGCTGCAGGCTTGTGGAGCTACACTGGTCTTGGGCTAGGTTTTATCTTGCTAGTGACTGCTGGAGAGTAACCCCATCACATGCCCACAGTACGGGCCATTTTTCTTCCTTATCTTTATCTACCTGCTTTTATCAGGTGTTGTTTAAGGCACTGTATTTTGTACTGCCATCTCGGATGCCCTGAGATGCTTTTAAGCTCTATAGTATTTTGTATATTATCATAGAAAGTTGTACATGGTCCATCCATAACACATTTGTTCTTAGCTTTAGAAGGAGCCTTCTCTGGACACAGTAACAGAAGAGATAATAATAATCCTAGAGCAAAATATTTTAGTAGACTTACATTTCAAGCTGAAGCTACCTCTCACCCTAGGTTCTTTCCATCTGGGGGTTCGTGAGTCACACAGTGTCCACCTTCTGCCCTGAACTTGTTTGGGAGTTAGGTCCAAGAGTGGTTACTTGTCATAGCAACTGTTTTGGTTGCCATCCCGGTTTATTAACAAGGACTAAGTCAAACATGATTTATTTGCCCAGAGAAGCTGAGTTCAGCTGCAGAACCTATGCTTCTGCAGTTCATCCTATGTACTACCTCCTACTCTGGTGTCGTGGGGACATCAAGCAAAGAATAAAGTCATGATGCGTTTCAGGAGTATCCATCTTGTGACAGAGAAGGTCTTGCAGACCATTGCCTTTGTTGGGATATTCAACATACAGATCAGCAAGTCCTAGCATTGTGAACCCTAATCAGATACTGGTTTGTGCCTTTTGGACCTGTAACTTTTCAACAGCAAGAAAATATTTCAATTATACTATTACGCTTCCAAAATGCTAATATAAGCATATTAACTTATAAGCAGTTACATGTTGTCCTTTTACACTTTAAAATGAAACATCTAAAACAATGAAAGAGCCTAGAAAATAAGCATGTATACATATGTATGCCCTTTTATTTTTTAAATAGCCCTGAATTTTGTGAGCTTGCCTTTTCTCCTCCTGTGCTTCAACGCTTGCCTACGTCTTTCCAGCAGCTTGTGGCCCAGCCACAGTCGCTTTCGTATCACTCGCTATACCGTGCTGCTTTTCTGTGTTTGAAATACAGAGGAAACCGAGAGCAAATCCTTATCTACTGGGGGGAGGCACATGTGAAGGTGTCCGGTGAGCAGCGAGCATGGGCACTGCTGCAGCACGCCCTTCGCACCCACGTCGACCTGCCCCTGGTGTTCATGCCAGAAAGGGAGTTGCAGGGAGCTGGAGAAAAGGCTTTAATTAAAAATGGCTCCTGCCCTTTCATCCCCTCTGCCCTTTTTTTGTCCTCGCTTTATCAGTTATTACCAATTAATGTTTCATTTTCTGTTGTTGCTCAATTGAAGCTAAGAAGCACCTTGTAGACAGCAACTGTCAATTAGTTATGATGAAAGCAGAAATTTAGCTTCCACCTTGCCTGCATTTAGAGGGTTATAGCAGGACACTAATTCAATTGCTTTCTTATCTTCTGAACTAATCTTGTTGCATGCATTTGTGACTGCCAAGCTCTTGGGGGGTGAGCAGGTCCTGCCTTCCCCCTTGTCCCTCCCTCTCTCCCTCTGAGGAGGACCTGCAGCTGGGTGGAAGAAACAGTGTATGTGGTGGACGGGGGGAAGGTGGTTAGTTGCAGCAGAGGAAATATAGGGAGGAAAAAAGATAGGTGTGGAGTGGAGAGGGAGAAAAAGAGAAAAAATAACGTGGAATAAAGAAGAAAGAACAGAAGAAGAGACTCTTGGGGAGGTGTAGAAGGGATGAGAATGGGAATAGTTATAATGAAATGCTTTCTGCAAATATATATATGTACTTCCATAAGCCTATAATTCATTAACATCAATAGGAAATGTTTAAGAATAGCCCACCTAACTTTAGATGCTTGTATCTGACTAGGCTCCCCTGATAATCAATAGGTGCTTCAAAGGGATGACCCATTCCAGACTCCTGCTTTAGGACGAGATGAGATGTGTCCTGGAAGTGCCTCTTTCTCTCTCCAGCAAGGGAGGCGCTCATATTGTCAACATCTGCATTCGGTCAGATGAACCCACTGTCCTTCCTGATTTTTTCTGTCTTTATGTTGTATAGAGTCCAGCTGCAGCGGGATGAAGGGAAGGCTGTGGATACATCCCCTGCGCCCACCCTTGCTGGGTTATCTAAGCCTTAGCAATATCCCTTAGAAAAAGGCAGAAGCACCCGGGTGCAGCAGACATGTTATCTTACATAAGAGAATAAAAGATTCCTGCAGCAACTGCCATCTTAAAAGTAAATGTTAGAAGCAGGAAGAAAGAGGAAAATGTAGGGCTGTGGTTTCTGTGCGGTGGTGCCATCCTGTTCTTCCCTTCCCCCAGCCGAAAAAGTCTTGTTCCCAGACTTGGCATATGAAACTAGGTCATAACTCTTAGCCATACATGTTTTAAAAGTACTAGTCAGCCTGTGAGCATGACATAGGATCTCTGGGATGTTTGGGGGGGGTGAGGGTGTTAGGTTTTTTTTTTTACACAATGTAGAAAATCTGTTTTATTTGGAATTAAACTGTATTTTAGCTGTTTCTTGGGAGATGGCACTGCAAATCATTCAGGTGTTGCTGGGGTAGGCAGCACCTGGGCTTATCTGGATGCAGTGGACTGTCCTCATTTTCTTCCTGAAGAAATTAGGTGCCACATCATAGCAGGGTGACACAGTGCGGGACTCCTTTGCAAACACAGTTACGGAGAAGCCACCCTTAAGGTCCTGTGGTGAAGTGGGGAAGTACAGCATCTGCTGTAACAGGCTGCCCACAGTCCTCTTCCGCCGAAGTCTGTAAAGACAAAGCACATCTGGAGAGTGTGGGTGCTTCTGCCTTTGGAGGAAACCCTGGTCGCCCTGTTTGCTCTCTCCCTGCTGGTATCGTTTACGAGCTGTGATGTAAAGCAGAGGAAATAGAGAGTGTTAATACTAATCTCACCCCGAAAGGCGTCACTTGTCTCGTTTCCTTAGGTACAATTTGTGCCTATCATTCTTGTGCAAAAGTTAGTAGGGCACAGCTGGTTAAACAAACCCTGCCCAAATATAATTTCCGGGCTTACAACACAGAGTATTTAACCTTTCATTACTCACTTCCACCCAAACCAAAGGTCTATTTTTTTGCATTCAGCCTTGCTTTTTTTTTTTTCAGACAAAAGGAAAAAAAAGATTATAAACCCTGCAAAACTTACTTCAGAAAGAGTTGAACTTAATCTCCAAGCTGAATTTATATCTCTTATTTCAGAATGTACTAGCTGTGTATTGTACTTCATCTTCCTGTATGTAAAGACAAGAAATGGCACATTGTATATAAAACCAGGAAAATACATTATTCATGTAATAAATGTTGTATTTTCATATCTTCTGGCAAAAAAGTGGGCTGCATACTAGTAATTGCATATCATATTTTAAAATAATGGTATAGATTTTTAATGCCTGCCTGCTGCTTTGCCCTGCCTGTCTCCTGTTCTAGCCAGCAAAAGCACGTTCCCAGAGGAAGAGACCCTGAATGCCCTCAGCACAGCAGCTCACATCCCTGCTTTATAAATCAGATGCTTTAAGAAAGTTTCTTTCAAATTTCTCTCACATTCAGCAGGTTTTGGAGGTCAAACCTTTACCTTGTATTCTACACATCAAAGCTAAATCATGTTACGTCTAAAATACACTTGCTCCAAATCTTAAAGGTAAATCATATGTCCAAGGAACAGTTTTATCAAACTTTAAAAAAAAAAATATCTGGGAAGCGACAGGCAGACAGAAGCCTCAAAATGTTAAACACCTCTCACTTTTTTGCAATAATTCAGATCCTTCCATCCTCGACCACACTCTTTGCTGTCTCCAGATGGACACACCTTCCCCAACTCGTGGTTCATCCCTCACCCTCCTGAAGTGTTGATCATGTTCAAAATGCTTCCAGAAAAGGTCAGTATTTGCTAATGCTAAAAGAGATTTTGTTCTCGGCGGTAGGCAATGCACATCTTTTCACGTGCATTACAATTTTTCTAGTCATTGGAGATGCGGAAATAAACATCAGTGGTTTTAATCTGGATGCAGCTAACATGTGCCACTGATGAAGCATGTTGGTGGAGCGCCTGTCAGGAAGGGGAGAGCTTTGGTCCTCCGGGTTCAGAGACAGAAACAACAGTAAAAGGAAAGGAAGGATCCTTCAGTTAAATATCTAAAGATCTTTAAAGATCAAAAGTAATTAAACCAAACCCCAGCCACGTGTGTTGCCTTTCCCTATTTGTGAAAGCATTCCCCGTCCCACCAGTTTATCCAGTATTGTCCCTGTCCCTATGTACACAGAAGTGGCAGGCTGGGACCTTTATGTCCTCTGACTTATTTCTGCTTGAAATAAGGAGGAGAGGGGACAGGAGGGAGGAGGTACCTGGGCTGGGCCTGGCAGTGTGAGAGCTGGAGATGGTGCAGCACAGGAGGGAAGAACTGCGAGGGGAAGGCTTCCTGGCCATATCTATCTATTTGGATAGGTATAAATACTGAAAAAAGTGGTTGTAAGAGACACTGGGGAAGCAGTTTCTAAACCAGAAGCTGTGACACCTGATGGGATGGTGACAGCTGGGAGTGGTATCCTGAGCCTGAACAAAACCCAGGGCTTGGCCTTGCTCTGGGAGCCCCGGCGCCATCCCAGGGAGGTCTCGTTTAGTGCCCGTGAGCGGCTGTGGCCTGGGAAGCAAAAATATGTGCTACTTTGGTGTGTTTGCTTAGGGATGATCATCTGAATGGTTTTCTTTGTGCATTTGTCTTGTCTACAGGCTGCTTTCAGAGCTCTCCACCTAAGCCTAGAAATTGTTGGTGCATTTCATGATGTGGTTTCATATCTCCTGGCTTTTACTCAATTAGGAAATTCCCCAAACTGCTTTTGTGCCTTAAACCCAGAATCTCTGACCCCAGAGTGGGGAGGGATTGACAGGATTGGTAAGTAACAAGCACTGTGTGCTTAAGGTAGATGGTTCCAGATGCAAAACAGGGTGAAATGCTGATGGTGAGAAAGGGACAAAGGGAGAATGAAGATATGATTGATGTTAACTGAAGAATAAAGTCAAGATTAAATTCCAGTCTTATTTTTTTCTTTTTGGTGCTCCATTCTACTGATGGAAGACTGTTGGGTTTTGGGAGCCTGCCCACAGCATCACAGATCTGTTGCAATCTCACGGAAAAGCAACATACCTACCGGTCTCAGGAGGTCTGCTCTGGCAGGGAACAGACAACATGGTCCAAAAATTGCTCTTCCACCTCTAGCAAGTGTCTCTTAAGTCATCTGGTCAGCCCATGATGACTTTATCTTTGCCAGAAGATTAAAAAAGGCAGGCTTTGGTTACGCTAGTAAATTTGTCACTTGATTCTCTTTCCAAAGGGTGAAATAGCTGAGGTATGAGGCGTCCTGCATGAACAGGTATTTGTACAGAAATAGTACCGGTTCACCTAATGGCTTTGACCTGCTGCTCATGTTAAACTGTACTGCAGGAGTGGGATGTGTCTACCTTTAGTGGCTAACAGTTAGTTATGTAGCTACTGGTATCTAACCACTAGCTAGGTACCTCTGCTGTCACTGGACACCTTCTCTGGACACCATTACAAAGACATCTTCAGAGGAGTTGCTCATCCCAAGCTAAAATGTATTCAAAGTGGGATGAAACCCTCTTTAGAAATGCCTTGAATTGCAGGAGCCCAATTAAACTTGATGTCTGATAATTAGGCAACCAAAGTCATATGAGATAATCCTGTCCCAAATGCTGAGCTGCTCTTGGCATTTGGCTTTTCAGCCACTGGACTATTCCCACAGTATAGTGAGCTGGAGTTTCAAAACATGACACGTTACGCGTACCTCCTTCCCTGTGGGTGTGTGTGCTGCATGGCTGGACTGTTTTCATGCCACCTAGAAATGCCCACGTTTGTGTATCTGTACATTTGACACTGCTCAGATGCAACTCAGGAGTAAAAACTTTACCTGCACAGTTTCCCTTCTGTCCTGGCGTCTTTTAAAAATGAAAAATTGATGATGACAATTGGGTAAAAATATTAAATTCTTCAAGAATTGAGAAAAATATATAAAAGACTAGCTTTGTCTTTTAATGTCTCCAGATTTTATCCCTTATGTATTTTTCTTTTTATGTGAGTAAGATTTTTATTATCAGTTCTGAATTTATCTTCTTGAAATTTCATTTTGGAAGGGAAGAAAGGACTCAGTGAATCATAAATACTTGTTATAGCTTTTATTTTAATGCTGTGCTTGTGAATGTTTGATTTTGAAGTGGGTTTATTTTCTCTGACAAAAAGCACTCCCTGTTCTGTGGTGTGCACTCATTGTACCATCAAGTGCATATTAGTAACTTCATTGGTATATGGCTCAGAAAGCTCATGTAAATTAGCATGTTTAATGAGCTTTGAAACAATCAAGAAGAATCAGCTCAGTGATCAATGAGAAACCACATAACCAGATGTAGGAGGAATATTATGTGCGATGTATTTCAATTTCAGACATATCTAGTGCGTGCCTAGCTACCACACTGTTAAAACAGAAAATACAGACAAGATGGAGTCCTCAGTACTCTGCTGTCTCTATAACGCATTCTGCACAGACATTTTAACTCCATTGCTCCTGGCCAAGAGATCACTTTTGTTGCTGCTGCTGAGGAACAATTTCCCTCTCCCCCAGATCAGACCATTTAACTTCCTTAAATGATGGCAGCCCCTGCAGCCTGACAGAGAGAACATTGGGTTTCTATAACAGGTGCGTCCAAGTTAAATCACTTCTGCGGTGGCTGTGTCTTGGGAGGCAGTCAAGCCCTGTGCACACATTTTCTACAAACACCAAGTAAGAGCAGGTGCTCTTGTAAGGGTAATGACTTGTAGGGACCCATTGCTTTGGGAAGTTTTTGGCTAGGCTTAAAGGGAATAAAAAAACTTTAGAGCCTCAGCAGAAAAATATTCATTAGCTTGCAGAACTGAGCCCCAGTAGTATTTTATTGAAAGCAGCCAGAGAAGTTGTCCCTGTTGTTCCCTACCAAGTAATAACTAGCTTAGGTCTTTGGAGTAAGTAAAGTGCCATCTCAGGACTGATTCTGCTCCTGCCTGACAAATTTAATCTCAATATTTTCAGTTGGAAGGGACCTACAACAATCCACTAGTCCAACTAGATATGATAATGAGAAAGATATACCACTGTCCTTGTTGGTATTGTATAATAATTGATTTTTTAATAGGAAAGTATAATAAAAGAACCATTCTTTTGAGATGCTTGTAACTTTTCATTCCTATGCCTTTTCCTCCCTGACCTTACTACATCCTCGTAATTCTCCACCTGCCATAATCTCTTTTCTTAAAGCCTGGTTTTGTAGTGTTGAGGGGGATTCTTCTTCTGTCTCTGAGGCGAAAGAGGAAAATTAACAAAGTCGTGAAGTACAAAACTCCCGGAGGAAAAAAGAGTTTGCTGAACTGAGAGATTTTTACATGCATCTCCTGAGACCTTATCTGGTAAACTCGCTGTTCTTGGGACTCCAGGGACTGAACTTCAAGACATACAGAAAATGATTGACAGCCTCCAGAATCCACTGGATCCCAGTGAAGTAGCCCAGCTGCTAGCCTCTCACAGAGAAGTGGTCTTTCTACAGTTTGACGCAGCAATCAGGCATTGACTACAGTAGGAATTACAGCCTGTTAGGGATTGGGCTTGCACCTGTTTTTATAGAGAGGCTTTTTTTGTTCATAAAGAAATAAAAAAAAGTAGGAATGATTAATTTAAATTTTGTCCATGGTATCTGCTCCAAGATCATGAACTGTGCCCTGTAAGTGTAGAAATTTTTCTTTCATTAAAAGTACCAATTTTCCTTTAACTAAAATTAGTGGGAGTCCTTACATGCTTCATTGAGGGATGTCAACACACCATGTCGGAGTACAGCTGTCCTGTTATCTGAGCATTATATCACCTTTATGTTGTGATTCATAGTTTACTAAATCAGGGAGGCTGGTAGCTGCTACAGAGGTAGACTTATGAGTTCATGTTCTTGTTTTCCTGCAGGATCCACATTTAATTTTATATTTTCCTCTAGCAAAGACTGCTTAATAAACAGATACATGACTTACCTGCTTATACCGAGATCTAGGTTTACCCTCCTGGAAAATGTTGTTATTTACCCCATCACAGAAACCCAGCTAAGATACACTTTTCAGGACTTTCTAAAAGGTAACTGTCTTCCTTTTCTCCCTGCTCTCCTCCCATATGTTGTCTGTCAATAACAATCACAGAGTGGTTTGAATGTACCCGATGAAATAACCTTGGCAGAACCAAAACAAGGGCAGGACATGCAAAAGTGAAAGAAATTTCAACTCTCCTCCCCTCTGTAGTTGCCATGTGGTGGCATGATGCAAGACTAGATTTGCAGGTGTAGCCTGCGTGGGGCGGGCAGGCAGGCCATGGAGTCCAAGAGAAGAGAAACAACTTCAGGACTTGCTTTTGAGTAACACACAGGACAGAGTTCAAAATGCTGCAGTTAAAGATCTGATCTCTAAAAGCAGCTATGATGTGCTTGCATAAAACATCCCTGAAGGAACAGTGGAAGCCAAATAAATATCACCATAGCTGAGCTCAGCTTCAAAATGGGAAACTACAGAAAAATGGGAATGCTTGCTGAAAAAAACCTAGAAGGATTAGCTAGGGGAGTTAAATCCTTGCAGATGGCATGGAGATTCTTTGGGGACATACTGGAGGCACTCAAGAAATGCATACCACATGTGAAGAAAGACTTAAGAAAGGGTAAGAGGATACTGGCATGGCTAAACAACAGGATTAAACAGATGATTAAAGCAAGAAGGCAATCCTTCAAAAAGCTGAACTTTCATTCAAATGAAGAAAACAGAAAAGACTATAAACTGTGACAGGATAAATGTAAAAGGATTCAAGACAGCCCAGCAAAGACTTTGAGGAACAATTTTGCTGAAGGCATCAAGACTAACAACAAATCTTGTTTAAAATATACCAGGAGCAGGAAACCTGCCAGAGAGTCTGTAGGGCCAGTAGGTGATCGGGAGTGTTTAGTGAAGATAAGTCAATAGCAGGTATTTGAAAAAGTGATTTGGTTGTTTCTGCATTCCCTGTGGAAGAACTTAAGGAGGTTCCTGCACCAAAACCTTTCTTTATGGGAGAAGCATCAGAGGAGCTGCTGCAAGTGGAAGTGTTGCCGGGGAAAGTTATGGGACAAACAGACTGAAATGAAGATGAACAAGTTGCCAAGACCAGACAATGTTAAAGAATTCTGAAAGAACTCGAGGAATTTTTAGGTTTTTTTTTTTAAAGAAGCCAAAGTACTAGCTATGGTGCGTAGCTTCTTGCTTAACTGAAGCAAGGTTAAGCTTCTTGCTTAACCTTGATACCTGAAGACTCGAAGTGGCTGATGTGTTGCCAGCTATTAAAAAGGATTGCAAAGGTGATCTGGCTAATGACAGGCTGATAAACCTGATACCCATAGTGTTCAAATTAGCAGAAACTGTAATGAAGTGGGTGCACGGACAAATACAATGCATTTGGGAAGAGTCAACGCTGCTTTTGGAAAAGTGCAGTCATGCCTTACTAATGCGTTGGGGTTCTCTGAAGGTGTTAACAAACATGAATAAGGGGTTGATACAGCTTGTCTGGATTCCCTGAAAACTCTTAAGGAGTCTGAGCAGCCACTGGATATGTGAGGAGATGGTCACATTTTTAAATAATTTGTTGACATTTAGGAAGGAGAAGACTGTAAATGTGCAGCTTCTGCGGTGGACAAGGGAGGTTACCAGTGGCTTCCCACAGGAGTTTGAGCTTTCTCCTAGGCTGTTCAGGTGCTCATAGATGACATTGAAAAGGGACTGATGCTGAGATGGTACAGTGTATACATGGTACTGAGACACCCAGGATACCAAGGGCAAGGGTTGGCTGGAGAAGGACTTTACAAAACAGAGTGACTGCAAAATAGAACAGCAGATGGAGTTCAGTGTGTTGGTAAAATGATGCATGTGGGGAAAAAAACAATCCCAATGTATAAAATTACAGCCTTTAATTTGACCATTACCATGCAGTAATGAAATCTCAGAGTTATGAGAGATAATTCTGTCAAAATTTCAGCTTAGTAGAGATAAAAAAAGAAAAGGCAAACTGATTCCTTTTAGGAGAGCAAAAATAAAAACACCACTACACCACTGAATAAATCTGTGTTGGTGAACCTATGCAGTTCTGGTCCCCACCTGAGGAAGGACAGAGAACTAAGAAAGGTTCCCAAAGGAGCCACACGGGTGATGAAAGGCTGCTGGGTGGAACAAGTAGTACGGCTGGGGAAGAGCTCGGTAAAACCATCAGTCAAAGGCAGGGGATAAACAAAGGAGTGTCTGCTTATGTTTTTTTCAAGCATAAGGTGCATCCCAGGTGAACAGCAGATAGCCGTCTCTGAGCATAAAAAAAAGGTGGTTCTTGCACATGGTTTGTAATTAGGCTGTGGGATTTCTTGCTGCAGGAAGCAGGGGGTGGTAAAAGTTCATAGGACTCAAAGGGAGACTGCACAGGCTCGTGGAAGACAAATCCACCAAGGTTATTAAACATTTAGGAATCACCTCTGGCAGAGCAAATCTATGAGCTACAAATTCTTGGAGGCCGTGAGAATATGTGTGGGAAATATCAGCATATGCTTGTTCTGTAGATTCTTGTTGTCTTCTCGTGAATCCATTTTTGATCACCGTGGGAGACAGGACTCTCAGCTGGATGGATGTTTGCTCTGACCCAGTATGACCACTCTTGTGCTGTCCAGTGGAGCTGTGATTGTACAGATTTGTAGACTAAAGATTTTTCTGGAGACTCGCAAGATGATAAAACTACCTTGTGCTTTCCTGGTTAAAATACTGTAGGGACAATTGGCAAGGACAACTTTTTCCTCAGACAGGGAATTGTGAATTAACAGGAAGTAAGGAGAAATGCAGTATATCAGATGCTTCACGTTTCTTGTTTCTTATTGCCAGTGCAATTTTTTTCCATTTTCTCCACACCAGGGCTTGCACTGTTGACACTAAATCACATTTAGTCTCTTCTGAACTTCTCTGCCAAGTTTGACCCCAGAAGCTTTTATTTGTCCCTGTAATTCCTTTGTTAGTCCTGCAACTGACACAAACTGCATGACATTTTTAAAAGTGCTTGTGAGTGTTTGACAAAAACCAAAGAACAAGATCCCTGCCTTAGAGTTGCTATTCAAAGGAGGATGTGCAGCTGTAGAAAGACTTGCAGTCTAGATTGCTTCTTATATTGCAAGAACCAGTTGATCAGGGGCTCTTTGTTTTAAAAGCATGTGAATGAAGTGCAGGAGCACTGAGGGTGATAAAGAGACTGCAATGAAATGACAAAGTCATGTCTAAGCTTGGTTGAGTAACATATTTACGTGATGCATACAGTGTAGGAAGAAGTAGCTTTATGTGGGGGACTGCACAGCACAATGCAATCCAAGCGTGAGGAGCCAGCTGGGTCCCAGAAGTGCCATACGCCTCTGTTGGAATAACACTCCGCTGGTTTAGCAGCTCCTGCTGCTCAGCTGGGCACTGGTGTGTCTGCACGGCCAGGCATTTGCTGTGTGAGACCAGGTGCATTTGCTCGGTGAGACCAGGTCTCATGAAAATCAGTGGGGAGTGCTGTTGTTAAACCTAGCTCTGGACTCCGAGTATCCTATAACTTGGGTTCCAAAGTTTCACAAGCACTTTTGAAAACTTTGAAATTGTTAGTGGCTCTCCCACTTTGTATAGGAAATTATCCTAATATCAGGAATAGGAAGTAGTAGAGCTCCTGGATTACTATCCAGTCCATTAGCTATCCGAGCATCCCTCTCCATTAGCAGAGGATACGTTTTGCTGTAAATGTCCCCAGCCAGATGCACTGTCACACATGCATCTACATGATTAACATTTGTGTCTATTTGTTTTAATTGTCGTATCTGCTGCTATCCTTATCACTTGCTACCGTGTTGGGTTATAATGAGGAACAGTTAATTTTGTTCTAGACCACTTGGAGAATTTTGAAGTCATCTTACTTCTTTTTAATACAAACATTTTGGTTCCTTTACAGAGAGACATTTTTGTCCTCAGGGAATGTTTCAGCCTACCAGAGTGTTACAGACAGGATATACCATGCGCTGCCTCCATTGAGTAACTGTGCGATTCAGAGTGCATTTGCCTCACAGCTAAGGCTCCCGCAGCTTCTGGACCCTCAAAGCTGCAGGGTGAGTAAAGCAAGCCCTCCGAGGCACTCTTCCTCTGTTTGCACCGAGCTCCTTGGAGAACAAAGTCCTCTGCGGTTCTTGTTGGTGCGCTTACTCCTTCCCTACCATGGTGCAAAGAACCTAACCACTAATAGCTAATTAAAAAAAATCCCATGATCACAGCTTATTAACTTGATTCACCATTAGGAATTCCAGAAAATGTTCTTTACAGAAATGAGTAATAAAAATGTGAGGTGGAATATAATCACACTGATGTCACCAAAATGGAATTCTTCTGTATCATAGATGTTGGTGTATCTACTAACTTTCAGCTTTGGTAATTATCCTTCTGAGCTCTCTCATCACCTGGCAGCAGTTTTAATTGCCAAATGTGTCTGTCATGGTTGTGTGCAAGATACTTAGATCTAGTGGTTTCTTAGCTATAGGGTCACACAGAGCTACGTAATGTCGAACTAGATACCTGTGTGCTAAAGAGGCACCTTGAGTGATACCAGCAAAGAAAGCTGGTGTAATGTCAGGGGAAGTAAAGATGAGCCTTGCTGATGATATTAGCATGTTCCAAGGTAACAGGCAGTTTTAAATAATCATTCTAACTTCATGTTTCCTCATTTTCATCCATCCTGCTAATTATCCAGTATCAGATACTATTGTTCACCTTTAATAATGCCTTTCCAAAACAATGAGGTATAGGAATACAATTTTCTGCCACTCCTGCCTTGATTTAGGTGACAATGACACATAAGACCTCCTTAGCATAACTGAGAAACAGGATTTGTACTGGCATGCAAAATCTGGACGTCTTTGATGAATAAGATGTCCTAATGCCTCTGAGATAGGACCAGCAACGAATGATTGACAGCAGGTAGGTAAGGACATGGAAGCTATTCTGTGGAGGCAAAAGTAACACAACACCTTGGTAGGAAATGTATTCTGAAATTAATCTTATTGCTTCTTTCCCAAGAAGTGATAATAGATGCTTCTCTCTTTTCTAGTACACGGCTTACTTTCAAAGTCAGAGCAGAGTGTATCAAATAGCAGCTTGGCCTCTGAGTTGCCTTTTCCTGATCAAATTAGATGGGACTGTCATAACTAATTGAATGTTGTTCTTATTTATGAACAGTCATCTCTATTCTTTTAGACATTCATGCATTTTCCTTGGAGGACATTCCTAATGGATGGAGGATTGTTTCCAGTCACTATCAACAACACAATTAATATAAATTACAACATGCAGGTACAGTGAGACAGCAGCCTTGTGCTTATGTCCAAAGAAATAAAGACAAGATGAATCTATGATGCAGGAGGAAAATAAACTAATACTATCTCGTTTCCTGTCTTTGTTTTCTAAAGAACAGAGGTGAACAAAAAAGATGTCCCCCTTTTCTGTCCAAAAGCCCATTTTACCATTTAATTCACATTAGACCTTCCTTCAAGCAGAGCAGAGCATTTTTATTGATAATGAACCTATACTTATCATTTTCCTAGTGTGCTAGAACTAGATAATCAAATAAGTTTTATGCACAGGTATATGTGTTTTAAGACCAGGGTGTTAAAAGCTTGAAATCCATTTGTATTTATGATACAAAAAACCCTGTGCTGACAGTTGTCTGAGATTTGCTGTTACCGGTTAAGCTCTGCACAGCAGACCTTCAGAGACTCTCTCTTTCTGTGCAGCTGTGCCTGTGCAGCCTGAGCGATGCAGACCGAAGAGCTGCTCATGGGGAGCTGGTGGCAATGCAGTTTCTAATGGAGGATGTACGGCTGTGCTGTGGAGAATCATGCTGACTGTCAAGCCTCATTAGCTAAGAGCAAGCAGGTACGTCTGGCAACTCGGTTTGTTCAGGACTGTACAGCTTCTATGTAGGACTCCTGTTAGTTTTTGCAACCAAATCTGTGTGAACATAAGCCACCTAGACCTGAGGTACGCTTTAATAACCTCACCTACTCCTGGCCATCTGATAAGAAGCAAAGGGAACAATGTTGTCTCCTATAAATCCTGAGTGGTCTCGAGAGAAGCCCTAGATAGATCCCAAGATCCCTAGTGACAGATGCCCCTTGAGGGCCTGTTGGTATTGTCAGACTTCTGGAGAAAATGGAGACTGTCCTGACTCCTCCCCACACCCTACTGAAGGTCCAGCTCTTTCTTTATCAAGAGCTACTCAGTGCAAATGGAAAAGGAACAGCCCGGTCACTGTCTAAAAACAAACCTAGTCAAGGAGAGGCAAGGTACTTCCCCGAGGACTTGCATTGTGGATGTCTACTTGAGGAATTGTTGCTGGGGGCACCTAAAGCCTGCCAGAACCACACAAAGATTTGGTTCAAGGATGGGCAGAGATTCAAACTATTTGTGATAGAAAACAGATACACTGATTGACTTGCAAAGTAAAATGGATGGAAAGGACAAATTTAGTTATTTTAAGGTCTGCTTCCTTCAAGATCCGAGCTAAGAGTTTGATTTCTGTAACAGTACTTTAGTTTGAGACCAAGCAGAGAGTGTTGCTGTTGAAGCGATTCACTTGAGGAAAGCAGCAATAAAACAAAGGATTTAACTTCTGTGCAATTTTATCCCCATCTGTGCTGTGTGTGAGTACTCACTGCAATCAAAAACCAGCTTGGGTTTTCCCTGTGCCATGCTCTGAAGGACACTGGTGTAAGGACCCGTTGCAGGTTCTGATTGCGTCAATAGCCTGTCGCATGTCTTGTCCTGCTGTATATTGCATTAAACAAAGAAAAACATGTGAAAATCTTGTCATAGCTTTTTGAAGCAAAACATTTCCTTGTGACTTCCAGCAGAATTTGGCAGAAATCGTTGACTCAAGTGCTAACCAGTTGCAGAACACCAAAAAGACATGCAAACTTTTGCTGAGGCATCGTGATCCAGTCATATCGTGTAGCTTGCTGAGATCTTTTCTGATACTGTGGAAGCAACTAGAAATATTAAAGGCAGAATGGGGCCGGCTGAAGCTGAGGACTGAGGATATCAATACAGTTTCTCTCTACAAAGAGTTTTGTGAGCAATATGGGTAAGTTACCTTGGATGCAAGAATATTCCACAGCAACTGAAAAGATGAAAAATGAGAAAAGTCTCTGCCTTCTCCATCCATTTTCCTCCTGTCTCCCTCTTTCACTTACCTTTTTGTATTTATTTCTACCTTTCTTTATTTTTGCTTATAATTAACTTAGTACTTTTGGTTTTGTCTAAAGGCTTGAGAGCTACCTTTTGTTTCTTTGTTTCAGTGCAGTTGGTTTTTCCCTCTTTCAACATCTATTCAGACTGTTTGCTGATGATGTTTTCCAAGTGCATTCTTCTCGGTCGTGTGACACGCCTCTGTATTTCAGGCTCCATAAACAATGTTAAATACAGTGCTTGAATAAATGGAAATTTTGGAAGCCTGTTAGATGAATTGTAGCAGAATTCTTCCTAACCCTCCTACTTGTCTCAACTTTGAGCAGTCAAGAATAGAAAATTGGAAGATTTCCATCAGAGAGGCCTGTCTGAAAGCACAAAATGGAACATTGCTTGTTAAAAAGCTTGTCCCCGGAAACCACAAGAAAGGAAGTGAAAGAGCAAGATGACACAGTAAGGGTGAAATCTGTGCACGAAGGCACTGGAAGACACCGTTGTCATGCAACGGAGCACGGAGGAAGCAATGCACAGTGGGCCTGTCCCTACAAGGCCAAGGCATTTTAGATTGACAAGTCTGAATCTGTCACAGAAAATTTGTGTGCGTGTAAAGAGCTGGTATCAGATTTGCTCCGTTCTGGTCTGCATTTATCTGTATCCCAGTGTTACCTTCCACACATTACCACCAGATGGGAGAGGGCACAGTCCAATGCTGGGCACCCACTGAATTGGTTCTAACTAATTTATAAACTCTGCCGAGGGAGCAGCTCGGGCAGAGCAGGACTGGTTTGCAGGAGGGCTGGGAGTCAGGGGCGCAAGTTCTCTGTGCAGAGCGATCAACAGCTTGTGCTTCCACCCATGGGGCTGGGCAGCTGTGGGAGAGCCTCAGCGTTTCCCAGCACCCTGAACTTTCTTGTGGCGATGTCCGAGATTGGGCTTGGCAGTTATTGCCTCCTGGGAGGAGAGGTGAGCGCCCTGCCCCTGGCTTTGCTTACACTGGCCTTTGAGCAGGAGAAGGTTCTGTAGTGGCACCTGTAACAGCTCTTCCATAGCAGGAGATCTGCCTGCAGTAAGGATGGAACTGCTTTAAAACACCAGGGATGTGCTGTACCCAAAAATCCCACTGCATTTCCCTCCTCCACGTCTCCACCCTTCCCCTTCCACAGATGAGAGCTCCCTACTTCCCTCTCTGAGCTCTGTGCTGACCTTTGTGTCACGCCATCAAGGGTTTAAAAGGCAACGTGATTAAAGCAATAAAATGTAATGAGGTATATATGCTTTGCTAATGGCTCCTCTGCTTCTAAGAGCAAAGTGCGTGTCTGCCTTGGCACTTAGCACTCGGAGGCACTTAGTAAACCCATGATCAGATACTGAAGGAGAGCAGAAGGAGGAGGTGGAGGGAGTTTCTTGGTCTATTTGAATGACAGTCAAAGACAAGTTCTTACCGGTGATCAGATTTCCCTGCTTTATTTGGTCAACCCCTTGTTCCTTCCCCTCAGTTTTAGTTTTGTATTATTATAAACTTGGAGAAATTACTGAGCTATGTAATAAGGCAGGACCAGTGAAGCCCTGCCCCGCTTGTAGGTCGAGTGGGGCTGATGCAGTGAGCTGAGACTTGATCATATTCTGCATGTGTTAGGAACAGGGACAGGGGAAGAAAAAGGTCCAAGGTCAGCAAATGCAAACACAGTAATTTTGAGAACGAATGTGTGAAATACCGATGTCTTGATGATTCTAGTGCAGATATCCTGTACCCGGCCATGAAAGCCATAGTCAGACAAACGGGCACAGAGGAGGAATTTGGAGAGCCTGTTATGAGCACTCAGCATATACTTCCCCCCAGAGGAGCATCAGAAATCGAAATGAAAGTGTATCAGGTAAGGGGAGGCCAATTAGTAAGGCATTGCAGGGGACCACACAGCATCGAGTTTTCCTGCAATTTCTGATAGATTAAGTCCAGCGGAGGCCTGTGGAGGCTGTCATGGGGGGAAGGCTCTGCAATGGCACCTCTGCCAGGTGTGGGTCCTGGGACAACCCAAAGCAGCAGAGGAACTTGCCTCTCTCCGACGTATTTGTGGCACAGCACTTGGCTCACAGTCACCCCCAAATGATATTAACCTTGATACTGTATCTGAAAGTACTGTATTTTAGAGAAGAATGGAAAGAGAATTGCTTTGCTTTAGTCTGCTAGATTTTGCTATTTGGCAAGTTGCGGTATAGAGATTTAGTAAAAGCTAAGTATTAAACTTGATTCTAGCTTCAAAAGCTTCTGGAAAGCCTCGAAATCCACATGATCCATGATGTGCAGAAGAAAATTAACCAGGAGATGACTCTAGTGACTTCTGAAAAAGCCAGACAAGAGAGCAGTCTCCCCACTGGTAAGAAGAATTAAAATCCCCTTCCTGGGAAATTCAGGACGCCCAGTCTTGAGTGGGAAAAGTAGCCTTGGCAGCAAAGAGTTGTCCTTTGTGTGAACGAAAGAGCACAAGTCCCCACTTCCCTGTGCACCTATGTGGAGGCCAGAGTCCAGCTGAATCATGGGGAAGGTGTCACTGATGAAAAATGACTTACCCTCAGGAAACTCCCTTCTGTTTTGGAGAGCCCATTGTGAGAAATTCCAGAAATACATCTAGCGGGAAGCTGTGAAGAATTGTGTACCAAGATACCACATGCCTTTCCGCATGGACCTGTTTATTCTGTCAGTTCAACAGATTCATATTCCCTAAACCTAAGAGTTCACTTTCTCTTTATGAAGCGAATGTTTAGCCATAATCATTGCAAAAACAGTTGTGCAACCAAGGCTGAACACTAATTATTCCGGAGTTTGCAGGCAGCCTGAAGAAAACTATAGGAAATAACTTCTCTACTCCTCTGTGTTGGAGTGTTAATATTTTAGGCCTAGCAGTGCAATTTAAATGCCAGACTTTTTAGTATGTTAGGTGCTTACTTGGTACAATTACTGCATGAGTCTGGGCAATTTGGGTATTCACAGGCACGAATAGTAAAACAAAGAAAAAGCAGAAATAAAAGGGAAGAAAAACGTGCCCTACTGCCACTGGTTGTGGTTGCAGGCAGCAATAATTTGTGCACAGAAATGTTCTGTTTCACAGAAATGCCATATTCTTTCCTCAGTATTTACAGAAAACTCCAATACACAATTGTGGGCCAGGTCATTATTGACAGAACTGGTCCATAATGAAATTGCATTTTGGCTTTGATACCAGAGCGAATTTGATATTGCTGCTCAACACAGGCTTTGCAATCTGTTTGCAATGACATTTACTTTTTGTTGTAAACATTTTAGGAAAGCTGAGAAACCCTAAGCTATAAAGCGTACCCAGTGTCAAATCCCAGAGGTTACTGAAGGATCAATATTTTGTGACAGTGATACCCACTGATGTGTGGTTTTATTCTGGGTTTGTTTTGGGTTTATTTTTTTTCCTCCCTCTGTTCCTGCAGAGCTCTGGAAACACAGGGTAATGCAAGAAAACTTCTCAGTTGTACGACCACAGATAGTCGAGACTTTTGTTCGAAGGCTGATGGAAAACTACCAAGAATCAGATACAGAGGTACATATTCTGCACTTCTATCTAAGCAACAGCTAAATCATGTTTATGGCTTTATTTTTAAAGTTCTTGCTAATTAGTGACCTAAAAGAGAAATACATTTCTTAAGCTTATGAGCTTAGATTCAGATTATGCTGGTTTGTAACAGCAGTATTGGCAGCAAACCTGTGTACTGCCCTACTGCCTTCTGACAGGTTTATTTCAGCTCTCAGGACTGTAATAATGTGAAGATGAGTTAAGGCTGGAGGTTTATATGCAACTGCAATGCAGGATTGCAGGACTTTATTCATGGGTTCAGGAGTGGGAACTCTTCTTCCTGAGTCATTGCTAAATCAGAGGTCCAGCATGATCTTAGGAAGCAGTTTTAGGGTTTTTTTTTCAGTGAAATTTAAAGAAAATATTTATGAAAATATGACCACTTCAGTTAAAAAGCACAAAACATGTTTTTTTGAGAGAAGGGATGTTGGGGCCCAACTGCAATCCAGGCAGTTGCTGAGCTGGTGATTTCATTTCTCTACTGAAAATTCCCTTTCAGCTTCAGATGGAAAAAAACCCCATTATATAGTTGCAGCTAGAACCGGTCAAAAAACTGACAAATCTGTTTTCTATCAGATCAGTGAAACTGCAGATTGGGAAAAAGCATTTACATCGAATAATTTTATTTTTGCTTCATTTTCATATCGCAGAAGCATTTAATTTACAATAAGGTGACCATGTTTCATTTTGACATGTGCTGTATATAGCAGCTGTTATGACTCAGGCGACCTGCAAGGTTTCTTATTTTGTTTTCCTAGGTTACTTTTAAAAAAAGCCATTTACAACAGTGTCTCACTGTACTGGGCTGTGACATCATGGCCAGAGAGCGCAGCAACTTTGAGACCTACTCCATGTTTTATGAAAATATTCTCCAGCAGCAGCACCGTCTACTTTGCCAAAAAGAACAAGTATGCTCAGAGCATTGATTCTACTCTTCGAGAAGAGGGGAATGTGGTTTCACTGGGTGGGAGGCAGTTGCTAAGTAAAAAATAAAGCCAGGCCATCAGGCTGGGAAGTTGTTGAAGTGGAACCGGGCTACACAAGCATAGTCACTGTGCATCTTTGTGCTTTGCTTCAGGAGCTGCACACAGTGGAAGAAGGTGGCAACCAAAGCGATATGGCTTTGACACAGGTTGGTGATGATGGTCTATTGATTGGTAGTACTTAGTGGTCTCATCTGGGACAGAATCCCACTGTGCAGACACATGATGATAGTCTTTGAGAAGAAAGGTAGGGCAGCTCTGGGGCTGCCATTTCTGCACTCAATTCCAGAAGTCATGCCAGAAGGACTTGTAAAACAAACCTAAAAGCAAAGGTAGTGGCCTGCTGTTCTGTGGTTCATGTTCACGATGGATGATACATTGGTAACCTTCTAACTTAAACTTCTACTGACGGATCTCCCTACACAAGGCATTTTCCTAGGGCAATTCAATCACTGAGTGAGATAGGAAACAGAAGTGGGTCAGGCACATAGGCTGTACTGCCATGTAGGTACCAGGTATGCTACATCATGGCTGCATAACCAAGTCCTCTTAAGTTCTGAGTATTTGACTTTGCAGCTTCAGCTGTGTTTTTTAGGATAGCTGGTATGTGTGGGTGGAATTTTTTAAAGAAGTAAACCCAGTCAATAAATCAGAAATGCCATCTTGTGGAATCATATGATATCTGTGTAATCAATCAGCTGACTTGGAGGCTTGGCACCATCAACACAAACGTCACTGCTAGAGGCATGTCAGCTTCTACAGAAACCTACAGGACGAAGACTGCTCGGATTTCAGGGATGTTTGCACACAAGTGTTGGAACACCTGCATTTTGGATCTCATTCCTGACATCCCTTTCTCATCTGTCCTCATCACTGACTACAAGATTTCAGTTCTTCTCTGGGCTTCTTATCAGTTTCTTGCCCCACTTTCTCATGCTCTTTCCAGTTTTTTGCCCCACTGTACTTTCTGTACAGTGTCTTGTCAGCTACCTCCCTTCTTCCCTGATTTCACTGTCCTGTCCATATGTTTGGGAAGGCTGGAGTGAGAGAGAAAATAAGAAACATGTGTGAGGTTTCAGCTGGGTGGAAAGATACAGGAGGAGTTAGTGGGACTTCCCTGGAGCCTGTGGGCAATGATTCTCTCCCCCACCTCCACTTTGCTAGCCCATCGCCACCAAATCCCTGCCTCATCTGCCACTTCCCTTGAGTACAACACAGCTCATCCCTTGTGACTGGCCACCCTGGGCAGCTGCCTACTGTCTCTGGGCTCTGCTTCAACCTCAGAAGAGACTTCCTGCTCCCAGTTCTACCTCTCACTAGCCTGAAGCAATTAACGGAGGTTGTTGCAAGGCTGAAGAGCAAGCTCAGTTGCTCAGTGGAGGCATTAGAAACCATGAGAAAGGTTCAGGCATGATCAACCAAAATGGTAGGGCAGATAGATAGACTGAAAACTAAAAAGTCTGTAAGGAACATACATGAACAACGTGGGTTGGGTTTTTTTCCTCCAACAAAGTCTTGGGATTTGATGAACTTTTTGCTGATTTTACAAAAAAGACAGCCAAAACAGAGGAAAACAAGTGCTGCTCTGAATAAAGATCCCCAGAATTTTTCAGCAGGGCTAAAATACATGTATTTTTCCCCAGTATTCATTTTCAGAAGTCTCTCAGTAACGTTTACTGTCAGACGAAAGAATTGACACAGAAAATTTCAGCAAGAATCCAGCGAAGTTATTAGCATTTACTATTTAGATCTGGCGTGCGGAGGTGCCAGGCAACCTTGAAAGCAGACTGTGCTGTTGGCTGTGCCTGCAGT
Organism: Burhinus oedicnemus; assembly: GCA_008921705.1. Classification (NCBI taxonomy): domain Eukaryota; kingdom Metazoa; phylum Chordata; class Aves; order Charadriiformes; family Burhinidae; genus Burhinus; species Burhinus oedicnemus. Next base: position 702,740 of record VFFE01006671.1, read on the forward strand.
CTGCAGTTGTGCCTATTTCTTATCTGAACAATGTAATATACTAAGAATGATTTTTAGCTTTCTTCCATTGTGTTCATCTGGTTGCAAATGCTGTTCAGTGGTATGAAAATGACCAAACATTTATACCTAGCAAAGACCTACCTATGTGAAATTTAAATTCTGTCATTTAAATCTTTTTAAGTTCTACCATGTACCTTCCTATTTGTGCTAATCTGCGTGCCCTTTCTGAGGGTATGTTAGTCATCAAATATCAACAAATGGAACACATAATTGTTTTTATCATATATTAAATGGTCTGTATGTACAACCTTATCAGCACACAGCATATTTTCTCCGATAAATGCATTACCTCACAGCTTACTGAATGACGCCTGGTCACAATTATGACTTTCTCTCTGGAGGCAGGGGAGATTATGGTATGGGAGGCCAGGCTCATCAACATAGCAGAGACATGCACAGGATCTTCTCCTAAAATCAGATTCCCTAATCCTGCTTCCTAATCTTTATGCTCCTCTGTCCCCTGCACACATTTCCTTCTGTCAGTTCTCATACCTATTAGCAAGGAGGCATTTCTTTCCTGATGACCAGAAACAGACTTTTTAAGGTTATATATGAAACCTATGTATTTGCTACCTTCAAATATTGGTCATGAACTGCCACAATTCTTCCTACTGTTTTCACAGAAGAAATGTTTCTAAAACCAACAGAGATGTACAAAATAGATTATTCCATATCATCAGTGGATTATTTTCATCAAACCTCTCAGTTAGGAAGACATTCTTGCTCTACTTAATTAAGTATCACACAACATATTCAGAGCTCTGGATCATTTACTCTTAGACTATGGTGTTTGGTCATCCCTAGATATGCTCATTCACTTTCTCTGCTGTGACAGATTGTGGGGCCGTGCCATGGGATGATTATGGAAATAACTGCTCTCAGATCCCAGCTTGCTGACTTAGAGGAAGAAAATCTTGGTCTCAAAGAGAAGATTAGAAAAGAGGTACGGGAAGAATATGAATCATTAGTGCAGAACCTATTTGTGACTTGTGTGCATCTAAAAGTAGGTACAGAGTAAGAGGGGGTACTCCATCGGTCTCTTTTGTGCTGCTGTATAATTTGCCAACAAGTATAGCACTCAAAGGAATAAATTGCTGCAGTGTGCCAGGTGGATGAATGGGTGAATCATTTATCTCCTGCTGCTAGAAGCATTTGTAAAAACGTCTGGTAGAAAAATAGTGTACCTTTTCCAAGAGAGGAGGCGTATTCTCTATGGAACAGCTACCACATTAGAGAGAGTGATGGAAGCTCTTTTTAGTTACAGTGGAGGGAACTTTTTGGATATAATACTTTGGTTTGTAATACTCTGTTTTATTTTTCTTGGAAACTTTATGTCCACTGTGTAATTGTATTGCCCACTCTAACAATGCCTTTGTTTTCAAGTAGTCCACTGATTTCTTTGGGGTGACATACATCATTACTTACAAAAATAAGATACCCCAATCTAGCCTGGAAAAACTAACCTGATTGTGCCCATGTGTATTATAGAGCAACTACCTGCATCAGATCCCCAGGGTTTTGATTGATGGTCCACAAGCCCATTAATGTCTGTGGCCAGGGCAATAGCTACTTAAGGAATATTGTGATTTCTTTTGCAATCCTGAGGGTGAGTCCTGTTTTCACCAGAAAGCCTTTTTTTTTCACCATGGTCCTGCTGCTTACATTAAATACATACACCCCAGGATTGCCAATAGGTTGTCTGCAAATGATGCAATTGAAATTCCATTTCTTGTAGTGCCTGGATGCAAGAAGAATATTACTCTGACTTCCTGATATGTTGATTCTAGGAAAATAATTATGGAGAAAGACCATCTGGTTGTAGTTGAGAGACTTCTGAAATCTTCTGAATGTTGCCTCCCCATATGTGCACACTTCATCTCTTATGGGTTCTGTTTGTAATTGCAGGGAAAGATGGATGTCTATTGCCTCAGCATTGAGCAACGAGTGTTTGAAATCATCAGTGAAGTGAGAAGAGAAGGAGTTGACAATATGATTGATCTGAAAGAGAAGTTTGGCTCCACTAAAAATAATGGTGACTCGAAAGAACATTTGTCTAAAGTAAGGAAATACATTTGTGTCTCAGTAAACAAACACAACGGTAATATCCTGGTTAAGCTTGCTGAAGATGGCTTAAGTCACTGCATTCTATCTATCTGCGACATTGGTTGGGTGAAGAGCATGGAGGTGGTCCATTACTAGACTCTGTTAATGGCTACTTATTTGTCAGGCTATCATGAATCAATCATTTTTGACTGTGTGTTTATGCTCCAAGTGCAGAAATTTTGGGCCAAACCCAGCCCTTAGACCCTGAATATCTGCATGTATTTGAACTGAATTTGGTTCTAAACTAAGGAACTCTGCTTTCGGTCTGTTCTGAGTGAAACTAACACCACGCTTGCTACACAAGTGAACAACAGAGGGGTTGAACTTGGATCTGAAGAAGTATAAATGTGAACTCACATTCAGTCATATGTCAGCATTGTCATGTGTTGTTATTGTCCTTGTTTTGGGTGGGGGAAAGAGAATGTGATGTTTCAGTGACCCTGACAAATGTGTTGATGGGAGTTTTATCTTCTTATCATGCAAACTGGTCACATAAAAGAATGGGGACAAAGTTCTTTTTTCCCCTTGGGGTTACTTAGAATAAAAAATATATTCAGCTTTATGTTTTGGAAAAGTGCCCACCAAACTGATATTCTGGGAGTTATAAACTAAAACCTGGAAAGTAATTTGCAGGCTACAACTTCCAAATCAATCCTCTTCATAGTCAAACATATCCCTCCTCAGCAAAGTTTAGTTTGTACTAAAATTATGGTAGTCAGTCAGTGAATACAAATGAGATCAAATGGATAATGGCTAAATACTTCTGTCTAAAGCAAATATGCCTACAGATGTCTCACGCAGAGAAGCTTGCAAAGCAGGATATAACTGTAACACCAACAGAGTGAGAAGGGTTTTCTACACCCCCAATGAACCTGGGGGATAGGGACACCCAGAAGTAAATGGGGAACCAGTGGAAATGGAAGAGGTTCATGTGTGAGAAGGCTGCAGGGAGATTTCCACATCCCCACCTGGAAAGGACAGCGTGCCAAGGCAATGAACAAGGAGAGTGGGGAGCTCATGTGTAGTCAAAGGACTCTGGTTTGAGCACAGTCATGGAAACTTGGTGGGCTGGTGCACACCGTCATCATGGGTGTTTAACAGGATGTTTAAGAAGGATCAGCAGGGAAGAGGAGCAAGAATTGCACTCTGTGTAAGGAGATCATTCCCTGCACAGACCTCTTGTATGAATGTGGAGATACACTATTGAAAGCCTACAAGTCAAGGTCAGAGGAGGGAGAAATGTTAGTCATGATTAACAACTGTGGTGGAGATCTGTTACAGACTACCTGGTCAAGAGGATAAATTGGATGGGTCTGTCTATAGAGAGCTAAGAAAAGTGGTTTTGATTTGAGGCCTTGGTGTTCATGGAGGTTTTATCCATCTGTAAATCTAATGGAAGGGGAACACAGCATTGTGAAAGCCTAGGCAGTTCCTAGACAGCATTAGTTATAATATCCTAAATGCAAATGCTAGAGGAGCCAGCCATGGTAAATCCCTACTTCTGCTGCTCACAAATAGGGAAAAACTGGTGGTGAATATCATCACAGATGTATGTCATCTGAGGCTGCAGTGACTATGAAATTATTTCAGGATCAGGAGAAAGGTTGCAAAAGTATGCTGCAGAGGTAGCACTTGGGACTTCAGGAGAGCAGACTGTGACTTATTTAGGGAATCACGAGGCAGAATCCCTGGGAAACTGCCAAGAGGGGAAAAGTGCCGAGGAAAGCTGGTTGATTTTTAAAGAGATTTCAAAACCATTTACCCTGTTATGCAAGAAGACCAGGGAGTTTAGCAGAAACTTGGCCTTGCTTGAGTTAGCAGGGAGACTCTTAAAGGACTAAAATAAAAAAAGAGAGATTGCAAGTAGTGGAAATACGGACAGGCAACAAAGGTAGAGTATCAGAGTTCAGACCCACAGTGATGAAATTAGGAAGGCCAAAGCCTGGCTGCAGACAAAGCTAATATGGGGCAGAAAGGGTAAGAAAGTGAGTTGACACTGAATGGCAGAGCTTCTGTGCAGAGACACGTCTGCCAGGAGGGCCGGCACCTCCAGTGTCCTCTGTAAGCCTTGTTTCTATGTTTTTTGCATAATGAAACTGCTTTCCTCTGCCTTAAGAACAGTTTTCAGGAGGAAGTCTGCTATTTTGAACAAAGAAGAAGAAAACCTGATGACTATGCTTCTCATGAATCCGCTAATTTTGTTCTTATTAAGGACATTGTAATTAGGGTGAACCAGGTTACTGAATATGGTATGAACCAGAATCCCCATTTGACACAATAGCGTTTATCACCATTAACAGTGCTTCATTTCAGAGGGGTTTACCTGCTTGCTGTTTTGGACTAAATTTCTTCCATTTTTTTCCCAGTTTCTGGGCAACATTCACATTTCCTTTTTCCCTGGAGACACAGTAATAGAAGTTTATTGGCAAAGGCTGCACTGTTTCAAATCACAAAGTTTGAGCATTTGAAAATTAAAATGAAATACAAATAGTTGCATGCTTTACAATTGTATTTACTTCCAAACTACACATTTCTTCCTGGGGAAAGTAATCTTTGCGGGTCTACTCTTACCAACTTCTTCTTCAGCAGGAACAGCTGCAGCTCTTGCGGGATGAAAACATCAGGCTAAGCAAGCTGGTTCGTAAGCTAAAGACTCTGAACTGTTGGAAGCAAATCACTCAGAAGGCACAGCTCTCTGCAAAGCTTAGAGATGCTGAGAAGGTGATATTTCCCTACCATTTCATCTGTTATTAGTGTCTAATTTTCTGCAAAACTAATGGTCAGATTGGGCAGGCTCACTATTACTCGGTGAGTCTATAGGATCACATGGTAACTGCAGGTTTTGGGTAAAAATTCTAAACTTTTTTCTCCTCTATATTATGGGCATAAGGGTTGTCTTCAGATGTGAGGAGGGTGAAACAAATCCCTGATGCCTGCTTGAAGCAAGAGTCTAGGATGTATGAGTAGCCTTCAGTATTCCTAATTTTGTTGTTGACTCAGAAGACTAGTTACAACATTATATCAAAATCAACTATTTCACAACTGACCAAAACATACGGAAAAGGAGACAGGCAGACATGAAGTGAAAATGAACTAGAATACTGGTCTGGGAGGTGGCCGAGATGGTTTTTTTTAACTGGTATCTGCTTAAACAAAGCAGAACACAGCATGAGGTTTATAAATTTAATTACAGAAATACAAGATGAAGCACAAAAATGACTAAATTAAACTAAAGTGAAGATGGATGGAAAGAAAAGTGCCTCACTGCTTTAAATAAGGCTGATTAGAATGGAACAAACAGGTTATTGATTGTTATATAGGTTAATTAGCTGCACATGTCAAGAAAGGAAAGGCAGAATGGATCATATTTGTTAACTTAAAAAGAGTGAAAAAACAAAATGGGTTTTGTGTGCTTGTTAATTTTAAACCTAAATAAAGCTGCATGTGCATATACTTAGTTCAGTTATATTGGCAAGATGCTAAATCATTAGAATATTTTGTTAAACAGATCAGTCAAAGATGGATTGAATTATTGCAAATTTGTGGATTTAAATAAGAAATAAGAGCTACCTTCACAGGCTTTAAAACAAAAGTCTGAAACTGAGGAAAATAAATGGGAAAATTTGGCTTTTTAAAATTAGAAACTAGCTCATCTTGCTCAGACAGAGCTTTCTTGTGTCTGACTTTGAAATGATCCTGAAAACCTAAGAACTTGTATTTCACTGTCCTCCACTCCAAGTGCAGAGGATCACGGACCCTGCTTTTTCCAGTTTAAATGGCTGGGAAAGGAGAGAGGGCTGCTAAATCTGTGCCTGACATATTAATATGTACATACATACTTATGTTTGTGTTTAAAACAAACAAAAAGACCCTGCCCAGAAGGAAAACAAGCTTCATCACACACATTTTTACTTTAGAGATAATGAAGGAATAAACAGGTTAGTAGATGGACAGGTCATAGAATCATAGAATCATAGAATGGTTTAGGTTGGAAGGGACCTTAAAGATCTTTTAGTTGCAACCCCCCTGCCATGGCCAGGGACACCTCCCACTAGACCAGGCTGCTCAAAGCCCCATCAAACCTGGCCTTGAACATCTCCAGGAATGAGGCCTCCACAAATTCCCTGGGCAACCTGTACCAGTGTCTCACCACCCTCACAGTGAAAAATTTCTTCCTGAGATCTAATCTAAATCTCCCCTCTTCCAGTTTGAAGCCATTACCCCTCGTCCTATCACTAAGTGCCCTTGTAAAAAGTCCCTCCTCAGATTTCTTGTAGGCCCCTTTCATATACTGGAAGGCTGCTATAAGGTCTCCCTGGAGCCTTCTCTTCTCCAGGCTGAACAACCCCAACTCTCTCAGCCTGTCTTCATAGCAGAGGTGCTCCAGCCCTCTGAACATTTTTGTGGCCCTCCTCTGGACCCACTCCAACAGGTCCATGTCCTTTTTATGTTGGGGGCTCCAGAGCTGGACACAGTACTCCAGGTGGGGTCAGGTCCAGGTCTTTCTAATAATTAAGAAAGATCAAGTTTTGCACTGCTCCAAACTTGTTTGCACACAAGAACTTGAATTGTTGACATGTGAATATAATTCAAGAGGTGCAGTTGTACCCATATGAAAGATTATCTTACATTTACCCCTGTAGAGGACCCGTCTTGTCCATCTTGTTCCCCACTTTGCCTTAAAAAAGGTCCAGCCGTTATTAGAAAATAGGAACAATTCAATCCCACTTTATTAAAAACCTCTGAGACATTTACCTTTCAAGGAACCCATTGCTATATGAAAGAGAGAAAATCACTGCTTTCATCCTTGTTTCTGTTATGTACTTCCTATTTACAGGAAGCTCTTAAAAACAAAAAAGAGTGTCTGAATGCTAAGATGATGGCAGAACAAGAGGTGACTTCATTTCAGGGTCAGCTCACGTCTCTAAGGAAAGCTCTTGCAAAATCTCAAGCAGACAATGATAAGCTAAAGAAACAGCTACATAAACAGGTATCTGAATTCAACAGGTCCTGATTCATCAGTACAATACGTTGAATGCTCCTCTCCATCTCACTTTCTTTAATGAGGATTTTGCCTATTGTTATTCTAGGAGAGAAGTGGATTCAAAGCTAACCACATCATACAGTTACTGAAGCTGGGTGTGGTTTTTTGTGTCATTGAAACAACGCGTTCATCTGAGTGTTTTCGCCATTGCAGGCAGAGAGAACTAGGGAAAAAACTGTAACATCTTGTATAAAGTTTGAGTCATGTACCAAAATGACAGCTACAGGCACTATATTTATATACATGATCAACAAGGCTGGACGTATGTTTTAGTAGAGGAAAAGACACTATTAATATTTTATTCCCTAGATAAAAAAAAATAAATTACAGATCTTGAGGTTATTAGTCTTCCACCAAATCATTACATTTCAAGGAAATGTTCAGGGATGTTGTCATTAAATCCAGTACAAATTCATTACATGTTGGGGTTTTTTTTCCCCCCCATCTGAACACTTCCGTGGATATATCACTGCCCCAGCAAGCTCTCTTTCATTTCTACACATGGTTACACACATGCTGAAACAGCCCATTCCTCAAAGTCAAATTGAAAAGCACACCCTTCACTTGCAATATACTTATTGCCAAGCAACATGATTGTATGGAAAATAAGTCTTGTCAAACCAACCTCATTTCATTCTGCTGATAAGATTACAAGTTAGATAGATAAACATAATGCTAGAGATGCAATGCATATTTAGAAGGGCATTGTAACACTTGAGTTAGCAGCACATAACTTTTGTATTTTAAATGTTAGTATTACACAATATCAATAAAAATGCTAAATGGATTGAGAGCTAGATTTTTTGACATATTTTCATTTAATTTTCATTAAATGAAGGTGGTTTCTGATTGATTTATCCAGGGGTTGATAGCAGAACTATCAGTATCCCACATTTTTGTCAGTGGCTTGGAAATAAATATAAAATTATAGATTATAAAATTTACCGATGACATATTTGGGGAGGAATGTTAGTGGATTTGATAAGGCATATTTAGTGACTAACGATGTGGGCAGAGCAAGAGTACAGAATCATACAGATAGCTCGGTAACTTGGTTATCCGTCCGAGACATATTGCAGTGCCTGCGTAGATGAACAAGAAGAAGAAAGCAGGACTCCTACAGCACAGGGTGAATGGATTCCTGGACACGACAGGGACTGAACAGGCAGATGACTGGCCATGTAGTGTGGGACTGGAAAGGATGGATGCTGCAATCTTACAGTTTATAAAAAGGGGAACAGTACAGATAGATACATTAAAAATGGGTTTGTAGCACAACATGCTGAAATACTGCTGCTGATTCCAGGGTGCACTACTTTAAAAAGAAGAAGAAAAAAATGAGAGAGTGCAGAGAAGAGTTATGAAGATGATTTGGGAGCTGCAGGAAATGCTTTCTAGCAGAGGGCTCGTAAAAGGCTCCATCTGTTTAGCCTAGCTGAAAGAAGAGTGACTTGACTACAGTCTACAGATATTTTTGTTGGGAGAGAATAGCAGATATTAAAGGGTTCTTAGGGAAAGGTATAACAAGAGGTGGTGCCTAGAAGTTGAGGTCAGACAAACTGAAAATGAGAAATGAGAAACAATGTTTTCAAAATGTGATTAACTGTGGAAATGACACTATGTCTGACTGAGTATCTTCAAGTCAAGACTGGATGCCTTTCTGGGAAATACAGTTTAGCCAAATCAACTTGCTCATTCCAATACAAGGGTAATTGAGGTAAATGTGACGTTAAAAAGTCACATCTGAAGGCTTGATTGCTCCATTCTGAGCTTATTGGTCTACGAAACTCCAACTTTAGTAAGGTTTAGAGGGTGCCCTAATGGAAAATGTTTGGGCTGTGACTGCTTTTAGCTATTTGTGTTCAGATTTTTCACCAGCGTGGAGTTGTCCCTGGCTGATAAATTGGTTTTCTTCACTGACAAGCTGTCAATTTACTTCCAAAATACCTACTGCATCTACCATCTTTCTAGCAGCTGTTTTTGTTGCTTTTGTTTTTCTTTTTGATTTCTGACATCAGCTTCTGGTTCTTTCTCTTCTTCCTAATTTTTTTCCTTGGTACAGATTGTGATGATGGTGTTTACAAACAGCAGACTCGATTCCACAACCTGTGGCTGTACAGGAGGGTTTGACCTGATGTGCATGGCTTGTAATACCACTGCATTCAATTGTGGTACAGATTCTGAAATGAAGCCATGCTTCTGGCTGTCTCTGTAAACCGAGTATAAACAGCAATGTTTGAAGAAGCTATGCTCATTTTCCCCCTCTCTTTCCTTGTTTATACATTGCTTTAAAAACAAGTTCCACGTGCAGACCAGAGGCTGGTTGCAGAAAGCAAATTACAGCAGACTGAGGAAACTGGAAGCAACTGCCGTGTTGTTTATTTGCAATTGAACAAGTTCCACACATGAATGTTGTTTTGAGGCTTCTCTCTAACAAGCTATGATGTAAATACAGCATTCTGTTCCCACTCCCCCTTACACTTCCCTTGTGCTCCCCATTCCCACAACCCAGATTTTCTTTTGGGTTTAGGTCTGACTGTGGTCCTTTCGTAAGATCATAAGATAATTCAGATTTGTTTACCAACGTTTCATTGTCTTCAGTCCCAAGCCATGCGGGATTGGGTCTCTTCTCGTTCCGCTCAGCTGGGCATGACCTCTGAGGACTGGTCATCAGGGTTTAAAAGGAAATCTAAAAAGGTGAGTATGGGAACTGGAGGGAAGTGATCCAAGTCTGACACTTTCATGATTGTATGTTGTAGAAACAACTGCTGTTGGAAGTAGTACAGAGGAAGACACAAGAAGTCAAGGAGAAACAAGTACTCAGTGTGATGAAAGCTGAAAACACAGAGAAGGTGCTTGAAGAGATAGAAGAAAAAGAGCAAAGAGTGAAATGCTTAACTAAGGAAGCTGAAAAATCTTCTAAAATATGCCATCTTCACCAAAAAGGGGCCAAAAAAGAAATGCAGCAGGTATGCTCATAATGCAGACTTGAAAAACAGAAACAGTAGCGTTTCTGGAGGGATGTCTCAATTTTTAACATTGTCTGACCGCATCTAGGTGTACCCCTTCAAGTGTGTGAACTTCACAGAGCTTCACTGTAGCCCCCCAAGTGCTCTGGACGAGGGTGTTGCAGCATGAGCCCTGGCACTGTGCTGGGCCCTGCCTGCCGGGGGCTTAGGGTCATGTTCCACCTTTCGGTGGTATCTTGTGTTTCTGGTGCTTCTCAGGACCTTCCTGTTGAGCCTGGTTCAGTATCTTTGCTCTAGAAAGTAAGTATTATTCTCCTTATTTTAGCGGTAAACTGCCTGAGGGTTCGTGTAAGGTGCTCTGGCAGTGGGAATTGGTGCTTGACAGAATACGCTTGTGCCCCTGCAGGGATCAGGGGGTGCAGCAGCTGGAGCAGCAAGTCGCTGGGCTCAGTGGCTCTGGAGGTTTCAGCCAGCCACGTATCCCCTGTTGGGATGTCTCCCAGTGGTGTGTCCCAGGCCTCTGCTGTAACCGCCATCCTTGTCACCAGACTAAATGGGGAACTCTGGAGCCTCACTTGGGCTCTGCTTCCCGGCTGGGGCCATGTTCCCAGGTCTGCAGTGCTTGTCACTTTTCTGGCTCTCCCTGTGACATTTCCCAGGCAGGGCTTTGACACCAGCGCTGCAGAGCTGACAAACTGCTGTCCTTTTGTTTTATCTACTCTACGTACACCCTGTTGTAAGGTGTACATACACCTTACCTCTGTTTCACATACGTTACACCACTGTTTCCCAAATTCTGGACTACCAGATGAATATATTGGGAAGGGAACTGCTTTGATCCAGTCTGGCTGTGGAAATGGCATTAGTTTTCACTAAACTGATGCCGTTGTACTGAACTGATGTATTGAGTTGAAATCTGTTAGTGCATTGCTAATCATTGATTTAGTGTAACTGAGTAGCCAGATCCACTCTTGAGACTATCTTCCTGTAAAAGAGATTTAACTACTTCAATTTAAAAACTGATTTGGCCAAGTAAATACAGTCTCTGTGTTTAGTATAGCTTTTAGAGTGGGCTCTTGGCTGTGAAATGTGCAGTGCTTCTTTTGTAGTGTACCCTGCAGAACAAAATAGTGTTTAGAAACCACTTGATTAGACTTTAACTAGATGAATCCATCTACTAACTGACAACTTTGCTGCCACTGAAGTCTCCTTGCCCTTGCTTTCTTGGTCCAGAGAGAAAAAAGCTTTGTAACTGTATCTGAATGCCTCTCCTGTAAACCTCTCCTAAAACCATTGTCTTCAATCTTCTAAAGCATCAAGGTGAAAGCATGGGCTGTTTGTTTTCCAGAGTCAAGATGACAAACGCCATTCTGCTGGGAATAATTTCTCAGGTTGCTGGCATATTTTCTAACCACAATCATATGAGAGACTCTTACACAGCCAAAGCACTTGATGCAGGCACATAAGACCACCGATTTCATTGGTACCTGTCTTTGATGGGCCTCTGAACTGTTTTGCTGTGTTTACAAAATAACTCTTCAAGAGATCAGAGATGTCAACATCTGGATCAGCCTTTAAGGAGAGCAAGAAGGAAAATGGCAACTGCAGTGTGCAGGCTTTTCTTGCCACATAACAGTCTCAGCTGCAACTAGCACCTATGTGGCCATTAACATTAACAAAGCCTATATTTAAATTTAGTTAGCAAATTACAGAGTCTGTGGGAGAGATGAGGGAAGAGCTGCTGTTTTTTCCACATACTTCTGACCTGAAAATGGAGGTAGGGTCTTGTCTAATTAGGGTTACATGCAGAGAACAGCGAGAAAGGTCTCTGTATTGTTTTTATTTTCCTTCAGCAATGCCTGAAATGCAGATTATTAAACAATAATGAAAATGTCAACTTGCACTATTTGTGCTGTATTTTGCATTCAGAGGGATTATGGATGTGTTTAGAAAAGCTGTAATTATGGATTATTTCAACCAGCAAGAAGTAATGGCCTCTCATTCACAAGAGATCACAGGGCAACAACATATTTTCCTTTAAATCTAGGCCCCCGCTTTGAGGCAGAGCTGTCAGGTGATGAATTTTTGTTGCTGCCGTTAATCCTTTTACCACCTTTTAGGTAAGAAGCCAGTTAAGCCAAGAGTGCAGTTTAAAACGGGAAGCTTTGCAGCAGGTTGATGAACTGCAGTGTCAAGTTTACGACCTGGAAGCGGCAGTTTCCCAGAGGAATGCGACTGCAGGTAAAGACAGGTTGTGTGTTGTAACCTGCTTTCTTGGGGAAATCGATCTTCTGAGCTATGTCTCCATGCCTCTGAATCCCTCCTTAACCTCTGCAGCAATAGCCAACTTAAGCCAAATACAAAAGAGGAGAAGAGCGCCTCTGTAATGAAAGCATTTAGGTAGAGGAGAAAGACCTAAAGCAGTCTTGAAGAAAAGTCAGACAACTCAAAAGCCATGTGCCTTCCTACACTGCAGCTGCTCAGGCAGCACAAGAAACACTGACTCCCAAATAAGTAACTTCAAACCGTAACTTGTGTAGTCTTTTGCTTTGTAAGGATATCACTGGAAATATGAGGGGAGTTGCATTTAGGGGAAGAGGCAATTAGGAAACAACGGATCTCAAGTGGTAGGAAATCAGGCTTCATTAGAGGCTCTGGCCTTGGAACAGCTTCCTTACAAATCACGTGGGGCAGCCAAATGAGACCATACCCTTGTAATCTGAGCAGATACCTGCCTATGATTGCAAGTATCTTTAGAGGATCTCAAAACAACAGTGAGAACTTTCTAGCCTTTAATTGAATTAACCTGGCACTTAAACCTTTAACAAAAATCTTTCTCCTCAGCTGTTTGTTAGGTAACTTTTTGACATAATGCCTATGTAATTCACGTAGCTTAAAAAGCTTGATTAGGGATTTCTACTCCTACCTGCCTGCAGTTGCTACTTTTCTCTGTGGTAGCAAAATCCTCCTGTCAGTCTGACAAACTCATGCAGAAAAATTGATGGGTGATACCTAAATTCCTAGTGAATTAGGTGAACGGGGAAAAAAACCTCCAATGATCTTTCAAGGTGCATTTCTATGCCATGAAGAATACAAAGTACGACAAATTTAATTATAGTTTCCTTCTGCAGGAAAAAATTAGTTATTCCTGCCAAAGGAAACTGAGAAATGCTCATTAGCACACTGCTGAAGACAAGACATGAACCAAACATAGGGAAATAAAGAACAGGGAGGTATCTTTAATTAATGCACAAATATACTTGGTTTCTCTGGCTTTAAACCAACCAAGTTTGAGGGAAAAGCTGGTGCAAACTTGTAAGTCACATTGATGCTACTGAGCACAAGGAAAGCAGCTGTGACAGAAAGGAGGTGAATTATTATTCTGTTTTCCTGCAGTGGGTTACCATTGTTAAACACAATGCAGAGCTGGAAAAACTGGCTGTGGAGCTCGGATTTCTCTACGCTCAACACAGGAGCTCCATCAAACTATAGACACCTAGTCTGAAACATGTGAAAACTCTGCAGAGTATTGTAGCTACGTTTTTATTTGTGATTTTTTTTTTTATTCCTATGTCTGTAATAGTAGATGGATGTTGTGAGGTTTGGTAATGGGTTCTTGGGTTTTTTTTCCTTTCAAAAAGGTAGAAAGAAGACTGCAGAGCTGTTGTCCCATAGTACAAGCAGTGTAAGAAGTAATTTTCCAGGTAATAAGTCAATAATAAATAGTTATCATTTTTGATGCATTAATACTAATGCTTCTCATAAGGCAATCCAGACTTGCATCATGCAAAGTTTTGTCTTTGCTGTTAATCTGAGTTGCACTCTGTCACTAACCTGACTTCAGACCTATAGCATTTGGACAGACCTATTTGTATAGGGGTGGCAACTATTACTTGTGATATAGCCCTGTTTTGACTGTAAAGGTGAAGGCATTTTTGAAACGGGTCATGTCACCTCCAGGAATTTCCCACATAGACTAGGACTTCAGGCGGTTTGTGAGAATAATCTGTAGATTAGCAGTCTGAGCCATGTCTTCTAGCTTTTTCTCCATTCCTTCTCCATCTTCACATCTTCCTCTTCTTCCCTCTGAAATGCACTGAGCCGTGGCCCGTCTCAGTAATGTAAAACAGTTGCTGCACTTCTTTCTGGGTTCATGGGATGCTTTTGTAGCCAGCCCTCTCAAGCCTCTGCTTCAGGATGCATGGATGCTGAACGCAGTCTGGCCAGACTGGGTAGTTGTGCACTCTGGGCAGCTGCCAGCTGCTTTCCTGGCTGGAGTCCCTTGGACACACACCCTGAAATAATGCCAGAAACAGCCAGCCAATGTGGTCTGAAACATCTTGGATCATATCTGAGAAGGAGGAAGAATACTGTCTCAATGACTAAGTGCAGGATTACGGCTACACGGCAAAAATACTCTCACCTTTTTACCTAAAGTTAGTGGGAAAGGTTAACATAGGGTTAAGAAGTGGTATAGCAACACCACATTGTACATAGACACAAATCAGGGTTAAAACACATTATGGCTGATGGCAAGCATAGCATTTCATTCAGTGCGGATTTTGTCAGTGGTTGAAGGGTTGGCATTAAGTGGCTGCATCTCTGCTCTTCAGAAATCTACAAAGATGAAGACTGGAATTCACTCGGGAATTTAGTGTCACTGGAAACAGATCATTAAACACCCCCACACCAACCCCCCACACACCTTTTAATCTTGACAGTTGTGGGGAAAATAGTCACATGTAATGAAGCAGACTTGGGGCAGCAAGAGTTTTCTGCTTCACTGAGGTGTCTCCTGCTGCAGAAATGAGTGCTGATACACTCATTATTATGAATGAAAAGGGCGTGGGGTGAGCTGAAAAAATTGCAGATAGTTGCAAATAGTTTTTGCAAATAGTTGCAACTATCTACTTTGTGTCAAGATCATCCATGAACCACTTTTTCCAGACTAAGTAATCTGTTACTCTATTAGTATTATGCTGAGTGTTTACAACTTGTTTTGGGGTTTTTGGGTGTGGGTTGGGTTTTTTTTGCTTTTCACCCTAACATTCTGCTTAGAGGTCAGAAACAACAGCTTTTGCATTTACTTGAGTTCTGCTTTAACTCTGCATTGTTGATAACACTCGAGGTTCTGCAGCTCAGTTCCAGAGTAACAAGCTTTCAGCACCCACTCAGCATGGGGATTACCAGCAGCATCCTCTGAATTTTGACCCAAGAAGCAGCAATGGAACAGGAGGAAACGCTCAAAGACCAAAGACAGTAAGTAATAGTGGCATTGGTAATAAGCTGATACAGTTGCAAAAGGAGCAACTTCTTTGCTAGTTTGCAAGCTGTGATTTATGTATGTACCCAGGCAGGTTTCATCTGGACAGGACATCAAATCTCTTTGAAGATTTATCATTAAGTGCAAGGTGACCAGTATGTATGGCTAGCAAACAGGAAAAGAAAATGTTCCGAATGTTCCAAAAATTGATGGAGGGGGCAGGAGGGAAGTATTTTGTTCGCAATGATCCAGGAAAGACTTTTTGTTGTGTGGTGGGTTGGGGTTTTTTTTGTACCATGCCATGGTTGGTGACACTTTTCATATGTTACTTATGCTTTTAGGTGCCCAGCAGACGGAAGGAGAGAATGGCAGATAGGCTATTAGCACAGCTAAATGAAAATTCTCTTCCTACTGTCTTCATGCAGCTGCAGAAACAAAGGCTGGTCCAGAAGTAAACCCAAATCAGTCCAGGACACTTTAGAAAATGCCACTGAACTGGCAACCTTGAAATAAGAGAAGGACAATTTATATACAAATCAAAGGGAAGCAGTAATACTCCAGTGCTGTGCATATGTACTTTAACATATTTGGATGCAGTGTTCAATACCAGCTCCATTCAGTTAATCTGCTAATCCATTTTAGGTACTGGGTGATGCAGATCCTTCTGAGCAAGAGCAGCACTGCCTGTCCTCCCTTCACAGACAATGCAGCACAGTACAGAAAAGCAAGCATATCAGTCAAAATTAAAAGGCTTCCTTTTATTGTAGTAATCTTGCAAAATGATGGTGCAAAGCACAGCTAAGTACTTAGAGCAAAAGCATTGGGTCTGGTGTTGGGGGTTTTTGGGGTTGTTGTGTTTTTATTTTAACTGCTTCCCTATTGCAACCCCTGAACACCACATCCTGCCCAGTGCAGTGCTCTCACCCCCAGAGGTTGCTGCCTGCACAATGAACCTTTCATGCCTGTTTAAAGATGACTCATCAAATGCATCAGCATCTCCACCTTCCCTAGCACCCCTAGGAAGAGGAAGAAGGGCAGCCCCTTGCACAATGCTACACTAACTAGAAGAAAATGGTGGGGGGGAGGGGAGCAAATATTTATCTGTATTTATCTTGCATAGAAAAAAGCTTGCTTTTATAGCCTAGCCCATAAAGGACTCAAAGTTGTCTCTCAGAGACATGTCAAATTGTATTGCAGCTTTTGGTGAGTTAGAGTACTAACCTGCGTGCCTTTTAACATCATCCATAGAGGCTTGTGAACATGAAAAATCCAATACCTCAGTACTCCTTTTATAATTAAAACCTAGAATTAAATTTTGGGCAACCCTTAACAGCATTGCATTGGTTAAACATGAGTAAAGGAACTCTAACTTCTTATGGAAATGCTGCAAGTATGTAGAGATAGAAGATTCCTAGAACAAGGCTGACATCCCTCACCATTCCCAAAACAAGCTTTATTTCATTCAAGCTTGCTGCTAGACCAAAACAAGTCACAATATACTCAGGATGCTGTGGAATCAGTTATCAAATAACATGAGTTATTTTTAAAGTATGCTTTAAATGAATGGAAAGGTGACTGATAACTATCCAAGGTCAGCTGTCACTAGAGAAGTCATCAAATGTGATTCTAGCACATTCCAGGAACCAGATGCCAATTTGGAAGCAGAACAGTATCATAAGCATGGAGCACTTATGTGCCATTGCAGCAGTAAAAAGGGCTGTCTCGGGCTAATTGCAGCTTCTTGATAAAACACTTCTAGTATTAATATAATACAGCAAAATTCAAAGATGATTTTTGAATGAATGCTATGCCTACAGAAGACCACCTTCAAAGAACAGCAGTTAACACAAGACTGGTACTATAGAGAGAAACAACTGTGCATAAGTTTCAGTGCTGCATTGCAACAAAAACTTAATTCAGCCCTTGACTGTGTGCAGTAAATGGATTATTTTCTGGAAGGCATAGCAATTTTAAGCATATTAGGAAGCTCTTCATTTCCATACAGCCTTTCCAGAAACACTACTAAAGTTTTTGCAATTTCCCGTAATATGAGACTGAGTTATGTCAATACTACCTAGTGACATATTCACTATCCACAAAAGCATCAAGGTCACGATGTGAAACTGCTGAGGTTACTTCACTCAGAGCTGGTTATCATTTTACTCAGTCTGCAACTACAGAACTGCACGCCCTCTGTTCTCTTGTTCAAGCATACCGACAGTTATTCCCTAGCAAATATCCTCCTCTTTCTCACGCAATCAGGAAAGAAGTAAGGCTCAGGGCAATACCTTCGTCATGAAGGTCAAAGATCTTAATGTGAAAAGATGCTACAATGTAGGGGTAACAGCCTCCCTGGAACCACAGATTGCAGTCCCTCTTCCACCCTGTTGGCTGACATCCAGCATTACAAGCCTTGCTATTGGAAAGAGGAGCAGTAATCCTTACAGGTTGTTGCAAGTGGAACACTTAAATGCCTTGCTGTTCTTTGGCTTTAAGGGAGAACAGGGTTAAACATGGAAAACATGGCCTAAATGAGAATTCTTTTGGAGACAATTCTAAATCTGAATCAGTATTGTTGCACATACTAAAACCAAAACTGTCTTTAGGAGAGCTAACTTAACTCTTCAAACCTTTAATTCTCCCTCTTTCCCTACAGCATTTCTCAGTTCCTACAGAAAACAACTCTTATCTCCAGAATGTCAGCAGACAGCCCCCTCGATGATTGCTCACATTAAAGAAAGCTTACAAGTAGAATTCCATTCAACAGATTTTATTTATCAATTTGGTTTTGCAATTACAACTGTTTCAGTTTTCTTCCACTGAAGACAAAATACAAACTTTTACAGCAACACTTGCAGAGAACATTCATAAGGTAACAGCTTGATATTTGCACAAGTTGGCTTCAAGAAAAAGCCAGATAACTTGAAGAGTCACTACAGTTCAGTGCCTAAAATTGATTTAGGGGCAAATATAACTACAGATCTATGAGCTACCTTCCACTTCAAAACACAAGGCCAAGAAAAACTGCAAGTTGTTACTTCAGGTTTTTTGCTAGTACACAGCACAGATCAGCTGATATTGCCATTTCACAAAGGAATAATTACTTTCTATAGTGAGGCAGCCAAGCACAAGGTGCAGATGTATAACCCAACCTCCCCTCCCCCCAAACAACCAAAAGGGAAACAACCCAAGCCACAACTCTGTGAACTGTGGATTACACCTTGTTGGCAAGGCTAATGAGCAAGCAGTGCATAGTGCAGGCCTTCCAGAACACGACTAAATTGATATAGTACAAGCTTGAGTTTCTCACATTGGCATCTGTACATGTCAGAGATCCTGGGTTTCCTAAAGTCTTCAAAAGTAGCAATTGCTGGCACCAAGAAAAATTTAGTAACTAAGGCAAGGTATCCCTTCTACCCTTTCAAACAAAATTTGAGGCAAAAGATTAAGCAGCTATAAGGCACTTTAAAAATTATTTTTAGTTTGTTTCACCAGCATACTTTATCAGCAACTTAAATCAGGATCAGCATAGCTCACGAATAAGCATTTTAGCAACATTTTACAGAGCAACAACTTTTTTGTAGCGATGTCTTCCATGCTGTGAAATGTTCTGTAGCACTTTTCTGCAAGTTTCCCAAAAGTAGCCCTTTGAGGCCAAAAAAAAAAATTATACACTAGGCATACAGTTTGCTTTGCTGAGCTGAAGGGGAAGTCTGTCACACTTTAGAATAATGCTTTGCTCACTTCAAAGTACAGAATATGAGCTCATGGATATCTTTTTAAACAAATAAATGTAATAAAACATTTCCCAGATAGGGAAAGGACAGATTAAGTGATTTCACAATAAGGCCAAGGATATACCATCTAACCCACACACATACTGTTGCTGAAAAGTGGCTGCTCACTCTGCTGTTTTAATAAACCTGAGCTGATTGTCTTAGTTTTGTTTAGAAAACCAAAAGCTAATGAACTCACAGATACAGTACTGGTGAGTAACTTCTGCATTTCGTAGCAATTTGAGTCTTCTATGCAGCACAATGGAAATAATGCCATTCAAACTAGAAGAACACAAGAAAGCAACAATGCGCACTTTAGGTTTCCAACTGAAGTGCACTTAATTTGCTTTGTATTTAAGTTCCACTTAAATGGCCATGACTATTACCTGCATTAATGCTATCATTTTGTATTGGGTGCCAAATTCAGTCAAGTCAGAGTTAGTAAGACAGTACTACAGATTATCCTGAAATTGATGATCAAGGGATATCATCAAAAGCTATGTATTATGTGCTACATCCACCACTTGATTTTATCTTTACTTCCATTTTTCCTCTGGGTTTATTTTCACAGCTGCTCAAGTCAATCTACATTAGAGATGATGCGTACCTTTGATACTCAGATCACATGGCTGATCTGGCCAAGGAAAAAAAATAAAATACTATTTGGCCAAATAGATTTCCTTAACCAGTTCACCGCAGGGTGACACAAACCTGATGCCAAGCAGGAGGGAGGGGAAAGAAAAAAAAAAGATGCAGCCCTGGCAGCCCCAGAACTACAGCAATCCCAACTAAGATCATATGAGCAGATCTCTGAACTACCCTTAATTGCTCCTTCAGCAAGCAGACATACAGGAGCATAAAAAACAAAAAACCCACCCCCTGAAATTAATCACAACAAGTTTAAGAACCATTTGAATAAGAAAAACCTCAGGATTTCCCAAACACCAGTATTTCAAGTATAAATATAAGTTGTTGCCTTTTTATACAGGGAGTGAACTGAATTTTATCACTACTTTTGTGGTTGGTCTTTGTAGGCTGGAACAAAAGGTAAACAACTTAAAGCTTCTGCTTATAGCTGAACACGACTGTACCATGCTCCCTCACCCTCAAACATGGTCAATAAGGGACAGTTATTTAGTGTAAAAAGACTTCAAACTGGAATGCTTAAGTCACATGTATTCCATTCTCCTATATAAAGCTAGTACCTAATAGTTTTATTTATCGTCGAGATAAGCGGGATGCTTTTGCAGCCTACTGATTTTTAGATTTTTAAGGCACTAATCTTCATTTCCCTTTTATAAGGATTACCCCTACATCCCCTCTCCACCCTCAACATTAATTGGAAAGGGCACAGGTTTTCTGTTTGGAATGCAATATTTTATCAGGCAACCTTTATTCTTGTGTAAAAAAATTCATGGGTTATGTTATTCTGTTAAGACATTATCTATTTGTACAATTTTGTTCATCTTTATAGCCGCACGCTGTAAGAGCCACAAGCTAGTATAAATGGTATTTCACTCCCTGAAGTCAGTCACCAATAATTCACATCTTGATAAAACTGAAGGGATACTGTATGAAATGTTGATTAAATTAGCCTTCACAATAAGTCATCATGAGATTGTCTACTCAAGACAGTGTTGCCACCGAATAAGAATCTCTGAATGTCTACATTTGGCATATCAAAAAAAAAAAGTCCCACAGCAGCAGCAGCCACTAAAGGAAAATAAGACAGCCATTAGAACCCATGCAGCATATTGCAAGTAATCCTGTTGAAGAGATTCATATCACCTCTTGCCAAGTATAATGTTGCAAAAATATTCTTTTAAAGTCTTCTTTTAGAGATTTAAAGGATATTACGAACTGCTGTCTTCAATGAGCAACAGAAAATATTTTGGTTCAGTGAACTACATGTGTTGGGCTACTAGTCCGTTATAAAGTGGCAGGTCCTAAAGTGTGTGATAGTTTCGGTCTTTTGACTTGCAGAATTTGTACAGAAAGAAAACAACAGCCTGCAGACCCAGAACAAGGACAATTCCACCTATGAAACTTGCAGCATCAAACGTAGATTTGCGCTGAGAAGGTGCAGGAGTCACAGTAGCATTTGTACCTGTTGAACAGCATATTAGAGTTTGTGAGCGCACAATGTGCACAATAGTTTTACAGATTAATTTCCTTGTATTAAGATTACTCAAAACACCCAAACACCAATAAGAAAAAAAAAATAATCAAAAGTAAAGACATGTCAGCAGCTGCATTTAGATTAGTGATACTGAAATTCTGATTAAATACTGTTTGTACTAGCCTAGAGCTATTTATGGCTAAACTGCTCTGGACCTCAATACTGGGCAAGTCCCAGCTGGACTATCTGTACTTCAAAAAGCCTCCTTTACATAAAAGCATATCACTGATACGCTCACATTCAAAACACATTTTTCAATCTCTGCTGCTTGCTCCAGTGTTTTTGCTTAAACTCAAATTAAATTACTACCTTCCATCTACTGTATTCTACCCCAAGAGTTACGCTTAAAGAAATCAGCTGAAGCCACAACACACATGAATCTGGAAGTAACAGCCATCTGCTAATGGCTCCTTTTAAAGAGCTTTACTTCATGAGAGCTCTTCACGAAACAGCATATTCAGGACTTATGCTGAAATAAAATACTGCAGCTTATTCCCATCACTGTAGCCCAATTATCTTTTTTTTTTTTTTTTAAAAGTAGGTATCCCATTTTTATGCTGCAAGTGAAAAACAAAATACCAGCTCCCAAAGATAACAAGTGACTTCCAGCCACGCTATTAAAAGTAGCCAGCTGATTTTGTTTCACCAACACGTTTCTGACTTTTAATATCTCACCAACTAGCTCTGTTTCTCAGGGTATTACATACATCACCTTAACAAAATTAGATGCGCCATAAAGTTAGAAGTGATGACAGCAGATATACCAACCCTACTTTAATGTTGTTACTTGGTAAGTCTTTCAAGATAACGCTTTTAAAGCAACACTAATTTCTAAGTATTTTATGCTTTAATTACGCTAGTAGTAGCAGTTACCTGGAATACTGGTTGTTTTGGGAGCTGAAGTTATGGCAGTTGTAGATAGAGGAGCATGTGTAGTTACATTGGTGATGTTAGCTGTTTGAGAGAAGACAGTATGTACACACCATGATATTTAAGAGCAAAGTTTGCAAGCACCAAAGTTCTCAAGTAATTTGTTTTGTTCTGCTTAAACAAGGATAAGCTTTGACCTCAGATTGTACCCCACACAACTTAGATGTTCAGCTGCATGGCATTAAGCCAAGTTTCTGCAATAAGGATTTTTTTAAACTTGCATAGCATTGTTAGCCAAATATTTCAAGGTTCTCCACAGATCAGACAGTGATTCTTCGTTCAAACCCACTTTTCTTTCAAGCACTAATATAAATGCTGGTATTTGAACAAGAATCAAGACAGCTGCTTCAAGACAACTAGGCAAAGGACTTTCATTAAACAGCCCTTAGAATCAGTTAGTATTTATTGTACTAAAAAAAGTACTTAATGTAATATTGCTACACAGGAGATAAACACTTAAAGGACAGCAAAACTTCCTTCTTTCTCCCCCTGTCCCCAAAACACTAACTGTGAATGACATAATTGGAATAAGCAAACACTCACCTGTAGCTAGACTGTCTCCTAAAAGCTCGTCCATTATCAAGCCAGAATACTAGGTCTCTGACTACCCTCCTGTCCCAGATTAGTACGACTAAAAATTAATTGGTATTCCACTATGTGCCTGGGACAAGCGCCAACATTTGTAGGTTTACTCAAAGCTAAACATCATCCTACTGTACATTAGGCTGTTCTGAGCCTAATCAAGTACCAACTCGTTACCTCCGAGCAGCAAATGCTTTTAATGATGAGTTTTTGTTTGTTTGTTTTAAAAAAAAAAACAAACTTCACTGCTGAGATGGCAGCACATGCAAGAACAGAAATTTTTGAACTGGGCAACAAAAAAAAAATAATCAACCTCATAAGAACTCATGATTAGTGGAAATGACTAATCTAATTCAAACAACTACCACTGAGCCAATTCTTAATTCTATTGGAAAGAAGCATTTTCTCTGTTACGGTTTTATAAAATCCACTTCTTCCAAACCTTGGGACCATTTATGTATTCCATACCTCAGATGTTTAGTAGTCACGCTACTACAGTGATCTGTGGGAAAAGCCCTCATCCTTTATTTTATTCATCAGTTCCTAGTTTACTGCCATTCTATGTTCAGTGGTACTATATTACCTATAGTAGTATGAGCTGTGGTAGCAGAACTGGCTGTGGTAGTATTGGAAGGTGGTGTAGTAGTATTGGAAGACGGCGTAGTAGCATTGGAAGGTGGTGTAGTAGTATTGGAAGACGGCGTAGTAGCATTGGAAGGTGGTGTCGTAGTATTGGAAGGTGGTGTAGCAGCACTGGAAAGAACTGTAGGAGCTATGAAAGAAAAAAAAAAAGAGTTACATTAAAGAGATTAATTACAGTATTTAACTAAAAAAAAACCCCAACCAAACAAAAAAAAAAATCAAAAATTAAACAGCAGCAGGCTAAGTTTTAGGGAATTCGTATAGCACCAAGTTCTATTGTAGTTTCGGATCAAAATTGCAAAGCAGTTGAATGTTCAATCCATCACACTAACAGCAAAAGTTGCACGAGTGAATGGATGAAAAACCTTGTCACAGGCAGCCCAATCAAGCCAGCGTCCAACTGGCAACTCAAGATTCCTCAAAGCAAACAGACAGGAGGAGAGTCCTATTGTACAAGCATTAACTGTGCATGCTTTACACAATAGGAAGCTAGGCATTCAGTACTGCTTCCCAACCTCACTGCAACTAAAATTGAGCCTATCAAGTTGAGCTAGAAATCAGAGTGGTTAGACAGCTGAAGCAGTATGGGCAGAAAACCAAGACATCCTCAAGAATTTGAAAGTTTAGCTAAAGCTTTCTGCTCTGTTGTAGGTGCTCTCAGCAGGTGCTGTAAAAAAACCCATAAAAACAAACCAAGTTGCCTTCTGCAACTTACTGTATTAACTGAGTTAATCACACATGGCCAGCTTATCTAAAGTGTTGCTTAATCACACACTGATATATCAGCAAGCTTCCTGCTGAAATACCATTATATTTAGAAGCCTTTAATGGTCAGTGTCCTTTGAATGTGGTTATTTACATCTTGAAACAATTCAGCATGGTGGGAAACCAGAGCCAACTGTTTCTACAGAGGTAGGATGGATATATCAGAATTTACATTCTCTGAGGTCCCACTTGCATCAAGTCAGTTTAGGTCCACATTAATGTTTTTCCACATCAGTCCCTAAATGCAGTGCTTGCTGAGCCATGACACTGTAAGAGCTGATAAGGTATACAGGTTCCTCTCACACCAACAGAGGTCCTCTATTGAAGGCGATGGTTAAGTTTCCTTGAATATGCAGAAGCTAAAACACAACCCGATAACATCACTACAAGTTTAACAGGAACAGATTGTAGAAATTCTACTCTTAGATCTAGAAGAAGGCATAGTAACAGCATACTCTCTTTGGAAAGCACTGAAAAATGGTACTTTTAACACTCCTGATTACAAGATGATTGTTACAATTTTAGAAACAACACAGAAGTTCAAGTCAAGCAGAATTGTTTCTGACTGGCTGCCACCACCACAGGATAGCCCATTGCAGCATGGAAGCTTCATCTCTGTTGGTGTGAGCCAGCCTCTTTAGCAGTGCTGTTGAAGTCATCTAGACAAGAGTATTAAGAATTTACACTTTTCTGTTCTAGATCTTAAAACCAGAAAATCCTTTTTTAAACTCCATTTCTTGTCACCTTTCAGAAAAACTAAAGTTGGGGGGGCTTTCACAAAAGTTGAATTCAAGATTTAATCTACATTATTAATATCCTGCAAATCTGCTTTGCACAGCAAGCATAAATTAAAGAAAGACTGAAGTAGATATACAACTGAGCACATTCCTAGCATGAACGATTTACCTTATGCAGTTTTATAACCCAGATCCTGCACTTCAGGACCGCATGAAGAGCTGTGCTAGTTAACAATTAAAAATGGAAGGTTCATAAGTTTTTCCTATTTACTGCATCTCAGGTGAAGCAATGAACTTAGCAGATGAAACTTCTTTTGTTGAATATGACAGCTTACCGTCTTGAGGATGCTGACAAGTTCCTTAGTATATGCTGTATCTAATAGGAAATGTCACCCATTTTAATCTAAGAAACCAACGTGGTAGCCAGACACATGTGCCTAGTAAAATATGTCAGGTTTCTTGAAACAGCAACAGTAAGCAGCTAACTGAATGCACAACAAAATTGTGTATTTTAGTATCACTTATTGTAGGTTTAAGCTAGAAGCAAAAGGCTTATTTACATACTTGTACATGCTTATGTAAATTGTAGAAGGCATATTAACAAAGGTCAACAGATGAAGGAGTTTTAAATGCAACTGCTTCACATTAAACAATATGAAAGCTGAATATCTAAATACTTACAAGAACACTCTTCTTCAGTAGTACAGTTGCCAGCCTTCCAATCTCCTTCCGTTTCATTTACACACATTTCGTCTGTCAGAAAAGAGACAAGAATATTTACAGCAGCAGAATTTTAAAGTGTTTGAGACATTGCTCCTAAATACTAATAAACTGTTCGTAGGACAAACTAAACACCATCTTCTAGTCAGGATAACATTAAAGCCACTTCAATATGCAGGAGTCCAGTACATTAATAATCAGAAATTACGGAAGTTTTAGTGTTTCTTTTCACTACAGTTAGTCTACCACTCAAATCAACACTTAGGTAATACTTACACATTATTATGCACCATTTCGCAATAACAGTATAGCTTGGTATTTTTTCTTCATAGACTATAAAATTAGACAGTTTCTACTATTTGTGGCATTTTTCAAGTTAAACATTTTGCGTCTCTATGGTAGCATTGTAGAAAAAAACTTACTATCTTAAAGAACCCCTACATGCAAGCAAAACTTAGTTCCAGCTTTTCAAGCAGATCCTTGAAATTGCTGAAAGCATTAGTTCCTTATTCTCTGCCTGCACACCTTTTTCCCTTGACTCAGATTTCAACCTCTCCCTCAAGTTACACAGATCTCTTGGGTGTTTATAGTATGTGCCTGTTGATCAGACAACACATGCAGAATTCAAAAGGAGAGAGAGCTTCCTGAAGGACACTATTGTACTGGACAAGTTACATCCAAAATTCTTTTCATTAGTTCCAAAGCATCTTAGCCTTCATATATAACCTTTCTTGGTCATCTACAATCAAGTGCTACAAAATCACTATTACAGTCAAGCCGTTCTCTCTTCTTATTTAGTTTCCACCTCACATAAGTAGTACAAATAATCCACCTGAGGACAACTTATGTAGTTTTTTATGATTTGTCAACAGCAACCTCATCTCCTCCAGGACTGAGTACCAGAGGTCACTTAAAAGTATTTACATCCAACTCTCCTACAATGGGAAAAACAAAGCTCTGAATGAGACCAGCTAATGCTTCTTTGGCTCTGTCACGTTCCCTTCAGTGGGCTGCAATTCTTACTTTTAACTAATCTTATTTAATGGACTTCTCTCCCTTATTGCATTTCAGTTCAGGAATAGTGGTTGTGACCATGTCTATGACAAAATCTCAAGAGGGACTGAAGCACGGGGACATGCCGGCATGCCAGAATCTACTTACAACTCCTTAACAGCAAACACAAGTGACTCGTTTGTTCTAAAAACATTCTCAACCATCTGGGAAACATTAGTTTATCAACAACACAGATTTAAATCAGAAGTCTTAAAAATCTGGGATTATTTTGAACATGTTCAGCTGTCTCCACGTTAAGAACTTGAAACATTTAACAACAGATACAACTTATGAGTTAATGCTCCATTAGGTTATCAGACTGAACAGCATTATATTTGTGTGACGAACATTAATACAGACAAAGTAGGTCTAGTTGGGTTTAAGGTTCTGCACGGCATAGTAAGGATCTGCACTGTGTAGTCCTCCTTACTTTCACCACATTTGATCCACTTGCAGCCTGTTACATTTGTGTCATTCCCAACACACGAACTGCAGTTAGAAAGGCTTTCACAGATACCTAAAAAAAAAGAAAAAGAAATGCATTGATTAGGACAAAATTACCACTGTCAAAAGAGCAACTTCACCCACAGAAACAACTCTTAGATACGTACTTTCCCATATGTATGTCTCCCAGGTTAAGGGACAATCCTTCACACTGAACTAACTGCAACTGAAAGCTTCAACTTTGGAACGCATTTGACAAGACACAAATATATTTCTCTCCAGACACTACTGATGCTCCAAAACCAGACCCCACATGTACACCAAGATTATGCCTCATGCAACCTCTAACTATAGGAAACTCAGATAATAGAGGATATACTACTCCAGTGAAGCTACCAAAGTCCACCAAATTAATTTTGTAGAAGTTCATTCAAACCTTAGATGGTAAGAGCTTTGTTCCTTTTGATTATATTGTTCCTTTAGGTAATACAGCCAGCTATAAACAACCCTACAGTAGAAAGCAACCAAAGTATGGGAAATAAAGACAAGAACCTAGAGGACTTCATATATAAATGCATATAGAGGAGAGCAGAGGAAAAAAAAAAAAATTCAATCTCTTCATATTTTCATCACAGCAGAAGCCAGTAACCCAACCAGTCCAGTTGCTTTTTTATGTCAATCTCAGTCAAACATTTTTTGCCTTAAAACGACAATAGCAACACAGCCACTATCTGGATCAAATAAGATCTTCTCCCAATCCACAATTTTACTGTTTTAATTAAGACTTACTCATACAGCCATCATACTCAGAAAACCCACATACAACCCACAACTCCTTATGCCACATACTCTTCGGCACATTTCACATCATATCCACCTACTTCAGGCACCTTTGGATGACCTTTCACTTTTCTCTGCTCCCTAGTGAATGCAATACTGCTATTCATAGATCTTTGGCAATCAGCATGGTAATCTACATCTCAAGATAACAGCTACAAAATGCATTAACTAACTTCAGTATTCTGATAATTTGAATTAAGCCTGAATCCACCTGGCCTTTCTCTTTGTTATGGCGGGGTTATGTTAGAAATACTGGTGCTGTTTCTTCACTTTCAAGAAACTTAAGAAGATATGAAAAGACCCTTGTCGGTTTGCATCAGCGAGGTATGCAACAGACTTGCCCTGTTCCCTTCAGGGATACGGCACTTAAACCACTTCAAGAACTATATGACTGTTTCTGGACAACAGATTTCAAGGAAAAAAAAAAAAGGTCATTTATTGTTCTGGGTATACATGTGAAGAATGATCACAGCACACACAACACTCACTTCTGATGAACTGACAACATTCACTTTTGTAAATTCCTCACCAGTACATTGAAAAATTAGCACAGTACATCTGTGGAGACAGGATGACGGTCAGTGCAGTCAGCTAATACGAGGTGCATTAGTTTACTTTCAAAACAGCTTTCCCAGACTAGCATGGGGGAGGAACAGACTTGCAAGAGTAAAGCATCAGGAGACGTTTTTATCACAGCAAAAGGTTTCAAGAACGAGCTGTTAACTGAAGAATCAACGGCTGGGTGTCAGATGTTCTCCTAATGCTACTCCTGCGGTGAAAGGTTCTCTTCAGTTCTTTAAACGGGATAACAGCAAGCTCCCCAGCTCTCCCCATCAGCAGATGCCTGCTCTTCACTGAAAAAATGACTCTGTTATCGTGAACTCAGCTGTTAAGTGTGGGCAAGCTCACGTTTGATCGCAAGATAAAGCTGTCTGCTATAACGGCTCTTACAGAGGGTAAATTCCGGTATTTCCCTTATGCTTGAGGAGGAAACCTAGAAACACCAACAGAAGTCTGTCCTGCTGGACCAACACTGCCCTCTCCCGCTGCACAGGAGAGGTTGTTAACCTCTGACTCTCGGCAGCCCTCAGGCAGCTCACGGTTCCCACAGGGTGCCCGATATCGGCCTACATCACGTCGTCAGCGGTAAGGCTGAAGAGGAAATCTAAATCTAGACGGGCTGAAGCAGAGGTTACGGGACAGCGGCACCCAGCGCCATTACGCAAAGCGGCCAGAAAACACTGAAGGACTTCCAGAACAACTTCTTTCCTTAGCTTTTTGGGGCATGCAGCACATTCTGTGGTTCTTGGCCACGTAAACACTTCAGCAAATAGCTCACTGAGCCAGAAAGATTAGACGAACCCACGGGGCGAACGACGTCAAGATAACGAACAACCTCCACCGCGAAGGCAAAAACGAAAGCGAGAAGAGATGGAGCCAGAGAGAAGCGAGCGAAAAGCTCGGCGGGCTGCGGCCAAGGCGCTGAGGGCGGCGTGGCCGCAGAGCTCTGACGAAGCTGCAGGGCGGCTCCCCTGCCGGGCGGCCGACCCGCCGAGAGACGCCGGGGCGCCCCCCCCAGCAGGCACGGAGGGTCGGCCGCCCGGCCGGGCTGAGTACGCGGAGCCCGCCCCGTTCCCCCCTCGGGACCGGACAACGGGCGGAGCGCGAGAGAGGCTGCCCCGTCAGCAACTGCCGGGGGGGTGAGGGGGGGGGGGGGGGGGGGGGGGGGGGGGCGCGAGGCACTCACCAACGGTCGCGTTGCTGTTGTCGCCGCCGGCCCCCGCGGCCAACCCACAGAAGCAGGCCAGGCAGAGGGCGGTGAGGGGCAGCGCAGCTATCCGGCCCATGGCGGCGGTGAAGCGAGCGGTAGTGGCGGCGGCGGCAGCGGCTCCCGCTCCTAAGCGCTCTCCTTCTCCTCGCTGCCTCCGCGCACGCTCTGAGCGCCGTCGCTCCGCCCCGCTCCCCCGCCGGAGTCACGTGAGCGCCGCCACCTCCAGCTGGCCCCGCCCCCTCCCCCGCGCGGGCCGGCCGGAGCGACGGGGACGCTGGACTGGTTCTGTCCAGCCTCCTCCCCCCGCCTCCATTCGACGCGTAATGGAACGCCCCTCCCTCCCCCCGCTTTCCCGGGGAGCGTTTTCCGCCCGTCACGCGCTGCCCGACCGCCTCCCCGGCCCCGCTGGGTCCGCAGAGCGGCGGCCGCTCATTGGTCGGGGGCGCGGCGGAGGGCGGGAACGGCTCGCGGCGGCCTTCCCCCCGCCCCGCGCAGGCGCCGTGCGTGAGGGGAGGTGCGGGAGAGAAAACGGCAGCCGCCGGCTGCTGCTTCTCTGCGCCCCCGGGGAGCCTGGGTGGGCGAGCGATGGGGAACATAGACCCTCCCACCCGGTAGACACCAGGCGTCCGGGGAGGGCCGGCCACGGCGTGGTGCCTCCCCTGCGGGACGGCCACTGGCCATGGCGGCCTGCGGCCGCTCTAGCGCAGGGCGGGAGCAGTCTGGTGGGGCGGGGGGAGGCTGAGAGAGCTCGTGGCAGAGGGGTTTAGCGATCCTCCGTGTTGCCCAGGCCTGACCTCCCCTGACTTGGGGGTTGCCGGGGGCCAGCTGCTCGCTGCTCCGTAGCCCGACTGGCTGGCAGGTCGCAGGCTGTCGCCTGAGCTGCTGCGACTTTCGCTGAGGTTGCCGAGGCAGAACTGCTCCCGCCGTGTTTACCCTGCTCTCACAGCGCCTCAGGCACCAGCTCTTGTGCCCCTGACAACTCCAGTTTCTTGCGGTGGATTTCTCTCCCAGAGCGATTCTGAGTGGTGTGCGCTTCTCCTTCCCCTACTCTTTAGCTAAACTAAACTTAGTGGATAGTACATAATAGTAGTTAAAGCAAATACTACTCAATCACACAGGAAGCTTAACAGCGTGTGACAGTTGCACATTGTTGTCCAGCCGTGCTCCAGTCAGTGCTAGTGCCGTCGCAGGTGGGAGCAACACAATGGGAGTCCATGATGAAATAAATGTCTAGTACTAGAGAGGAAGCATGGTAAAAATTGTAACCTTTGTCTTCGCTCTTGTCACCTCCAGCTGCACTGTTAAGAGCACCTGGAGAAGGATGTTTGGGGATCCCATCACAGAGGAGAGTCCCTCCTCGCTCTATTTTTTCCCGTCTTGCTTTCTGTCTTTTGTTTTTCCCTAAGGCAACTTGAGTCAATGTATACCATCAACAGTGGACTCTGCAAATAAAAATTTGTTTGTGCAATGCCAACACAGGCAGATGTTGGGAAACCATGACAAACATTCATGCCTGCTTGTAATCAACAAAAGCCAAGCTAGAGCTATAAAGCAAATTTTAGTATGGTCCTGATTTGAGAAAGGTACCATCAGAATGAAATGACAGATAGAAGAGTTATAACCAGAAAAATTCTCCCCTGTTTCTCCTAAGCGTGAGCTGGACTTGGGCAGTAAAGCGGAAACTGCCAAATAAATCTCTAGCTTAATCTTCCATTTTACTTTCTTTCCTGAAGGTGTTTTATTGCCAAGAGACCAATACACCATCAGAAACTTTAAGGCAAGCTACCTACCATGATTACTGTGTGAGCTGTGTAAAGGTCTGTAGGACTGTTGGTAATACATAATTTGGGTATAGAGCTTTCTGACAAGCTTCTGCACCATCATATATTGTGGTGCTTCTGCTAGTGGGCAAGAGAGCTAATGCTTTGCCTTCCTGCAAAGGAGGCTTAGAGTGAAAATTTTAAAAAAGGGCTTCAAAGAAAACAGCAGGGAATAGATTTTATTATATGAACAGGAACCGTGTAGTAGCTGCAGTGAAATGACCCAGTACGTTTTGTTGGATGTAAATGTCAGTGACATCTGAATTTAGTTCTGAAAAGTGATAAGGTAACTGAAGTCACACAATCACTTTAGTTATCTTTCATTCCACATGTACTTTTTACTGGAGTGTTAATGTAAAGTAGTTCAGTTATTCCTGCAGTATGATTACAGTTGCTGGCTTTTTAATGAGAAGAAATAATTTTCACATTATTAAAATACTGTGTCTCTGTTCTAACTTTGAATAAGCAGCATGTAAAATAAATTGAGGAGCAGCATGAATACATATTACAACATAACTGAAACTGCTGTGAGCACTGAATATGGGAGTTTCCTATGGCTTCCCCTCATCCCTCCCGGCTGTGCCTGCAGAGATTTTTATGTCCTTCTGGGACAAGGGGCTCCTACTGGGATCAGGGCTTGATTCACAGGATTGCTTGTGATTTCACTTGATGTGTGGCATTATTTGAACTCAGGTTTTCCTTTTTGCAGAGTTATGATATTAAATATATCTCCAGCAATTATCATAGTGTTTTATGAGGGATGCAGTAGCAGTTCCATTGATGTGCTGGACACATGAAGCGTCATGGTTGCTGCAATCTGCATTTCATGAGGACTTCATACTAAAAATCTCTCCTTTTGAGAAAGAAAACAAATAGGACATATGTTAAAGGTGATCATAAAAGACAACACTTATCGATGTGTATATATATGGAAAAATGGGGAGAGAATGAAGTAGATAATAAAACAGAACTAAGATTAGCAGCAGGGCAAGAATTACAGCTACAGCTCGTCTCCACAAGCGAGTGAAAACATGTCTGTCGTGTAATCCTGGGGGCTGGTGGGAATCCAAGTGAATGATAAATGTGGTTTGTCTGTTTTTTCTTAAAGTCAGCATCTCAGGACTTTGTTGTAGCATACAGTCAGCAGGATCGTGGCAGTCTGGGTTGTTGTTGTTGGATTTAAAATATCACATTCATCACTGTATTCATTTTTCATTGCGCTGTTATATACTTAGTGGTTAGTAAGGCATTTACCTCTGTTTTGAATCTATAAGGAATTCCCAGCACTGCATTACTGTAAATTTATGTAAAGTCCATGGCAAAAATGGGTAAAACATAAGGGTCTGCAGATGTCCATTTTAGGGAAGCACATTTCAAATGAAGTAAATGCCCAGGATTCACAGCAGATCACGTTGTATCAATTGATGCTGGGCAAGATGCGATAACAGGGATTTTGAAGAGGTTCCAGAGGAGTGTACTGCAGTTTGGGATGGTAGCAATAAATGAAAAAAAAAATTAGTAGATAAACTGAAGGGAACATATAATTGGTTCAATTTGTAAACATTTGTGTTCATTTCCAAATTGTCATTTCACCTGCATGGAAAGAGAAGTGCGTGTGAAGTGTAAATACATGGTGGGTGTTTTAACAAGGGAAATACACCATCCAAAGGGGTTTGGGGGGATTTCATACCATTACATGATGATGCATTATTGCATTCTGGTGCCATTCGCCGCCTTTGTAATTGTTCAGAAATAACACGTAAATTCGTGTGCTCAGAGCTTCGTAACCTTAGTTAATCCTTGCATCGTGAGATGGGTATGATAGTAAATCCTGCTGTAGAGGTGTGTCTGATCAGGGCTGGATACAGCCCCAAGGCACGTACAGGGTTGCGTGTGCCATGCTGTGTGATGTCTAAGTGTGCATTTAAGGTGCCTGTGTGTCTGTCCCCAGCAGAAGTTCTGGGTGAAGACATTGGCATCTGCCTGCGGCGAGCAAGGTGGAGCTGTGTCTGGTGCTCCCTCACACATGCTGTGGTACAGGCACTTGCTCAGCCCCACCAGGTGGGGTGGAAAGGCTGCTTTTAGCATAAGGAACAGGTAAAAATATATACACAGTGGTGGTGAGGATGTAATAACGCTAAAAGATTTTTCTTAGCTCTTTTAGAGTTTGTGGTACAGACCAATGCTTTTAGCCTAAGGCAAGCCAAAGAGAGATGTCACAAGAAGAATGGAAGGCAACGGGGAGAGGCAAGATGGGGCAGAAGGAATAAACATTTCACCTGTGCAGCTGGGACCAACCACAGAACAAGGTCAGGCTGGTTTAGGTAACCAAATTAAAATAAGGCTGATGTTTAGACGGAGTCTTCCTGCAACAGTACATCCATTTACCATATTTGTAACATGCTTTTTTCTGTTGGTGATAGTGTAATACAGCAGTGGGCTCTGGCTGGCGTCAGGGCCAGAACATGCCCCCTGCTCCTAGGAGTTTAACTCTGTGCTTAAAGCTGGCTGGTTGATAAAAGATGCCTTGGCCAGCCTGGGAGCTTTTCAAGGGAAGTGACCTCAGCAAGGGCTCCCCCACTTTTTCTCAGGAGATGCTTTTAGGCTGAGGATCTTGCATCTGGCCCCTGCCTGAGCTGCAACCCCAGGCGTGTCACAGCCCTGCCTGTGCCTGGCCTTGGGGACCAATGACCCTGCCTCAGGCTCTCACTGCTCCCTGGTAACCTGGACGAGTACTTTTGCCCTCACAGCATCTGAGACACAGGCACAACTGAGCTCTGTTGAGCTGACCACCCATTAGTGCTTAACATTCTAAACCTTATCAGAATCAGATTTTCAGTATTGGGACAGAGGTTAGTGGTTCATATTTCTTGCATGGATTTTAAATTGTGTTCAGATGTTTGAAGATACAAGTGAGAAAAGTAATTTTAATTCTGCAGGTTACAGAGGGCAATGCTAAAAGACCAATTAATTGATTTTTTTATTTGCTGTTGGCTTGGTCTCCTACAAATATCAAGATTCTTCCTATTAAGTTTGTAAAATCATTCCACTTACCCATTTTCTTCATGCAGTAGCTGTATCACGTCATTCAGATCCATTTGATATGCTGCATAGTCGGTATTTTCAGTAAAGTTTTTCCAAACCCAGTCCTTTGGAATACTGGTTTTCTCCCTGGAATTGGTGTCAGGAGCTCTTTTATCTCTGACTTACAGCTGCGGGTCAACAGTGTTTTAGTAAGTGTATCCGAGGCAGTAAGTATACAAAGGGCAATAGGAGAGTGCTATAACCATGATGGTCTAAAAAGGGAAGTGAGGTTGGTCCATAGGAAGATGAAATATGTTGTGTAAGGCCCACCTGTTACAATTAAAATAAACGTATACTTCAGAGATCCCAGGGCTTCCCCAGATCAGTGTGGAGTACCTTCATAACTGAGGGGCAACCTAACAATTTCTGTTGACCTTAGCAGCCCTCCTGGGTCAGATTCAGAAACTCTCTGACTTCAGACTAGGTAAACTACATTGTAGTTAATGACTGCATGCTCCGACTTTCATGTGATCAGTGCTTGAAGGGTAGTGATTGGAGCCTACTGTCCATGGTTTATTAGCACACTGTCCTTTTAACACATACACCTGCATGAAGAAAATACCTTTGTATGTAGTCTGAGGACTTCTTTCATCACTTTTCATTTAGAGCAGTCTCTAAGAGAGGGTTTTGCTGGAGTAAGAAGCTCAGCATAGAACTCTAATAAGGCAAAACTTGAAAGACACCAATCTATCCTACAGCAGTGACACATTACGTAAACAGAACACTGTAATCTGCTAAGATAATCGTTTTCTCAGGATGCAGGTTGCTGCCATCTGCCCTTTATAGAAGGGACTTTTTGTATATGGTTGCTGGGAAGGGAACTTCTCCAAAACCAGCAGTTGGCAATGGACGTCTTCACCTCCCCGTCTGCCCGTGAATTTCCCGGACTTTTGGAGAACCCGTGGCTTGCCTCTGGGCTTACACGTCCTCTGGATGATTGCGCACACCACTTCTCTGGTCTGGCTGACTCAGAAGAGGCAATGCATTTCTAGTGACTTGATAAGAGATGTCGGTTACAAAAGAAAATATGGCACAAAACATAATTTTGGATTGAAGTTAAGACAATTCTTACTTTTCTGTTTCACTGTTCACTGCCTTGGGCTCCTTAAGCATATCCAACTCACAGGCACTGAGGAACCAGGGTTGAAAGACACACTCTTTCTTTTAGGTGACCTCCTTAATACTGGATGAAATATTTTACCACATTTTTTCTGGCAGAGTGTCCTGTTGTGGCCAATGCAAATACAGTAATTGTGGCTTGCCTGAAGGATCATTATGCCTGAAATTCAAAATATTTCCTGGTTGTACTCTCTTCTTCTCATTA
Source organism: Burhinus oedicnemus (assembly GCA_008921705.1). Classification (NCBI taxonomy): domain Eukaryota; kingdom Metazoa; phylum Chordata; class Aves; order Charadriiformes; family Burhinidae; genus Burhinus; species Burhinus oedicnemus. The sequence goes on from VFFE01006671.1 coordinate 738,846, forward strand.
TAACATTTTCCATATGGCATAAATGCAGCCAGTTGTCCCCTGCCCAGTCACCCTGCCCAGCTCTCCTAGATCCTGAGCGTACAACACCCTGAGTGTCGTACATCCAGGCATCATTCTTGGTAGCAGGTCTGCGACTTTTGGAACAGGATCAGCTTTCTGATACTTGACATGATCAGGCATTTGTCTGCCCTGAGGGATCCTGAACACTGCCCACTGCCAGAGCATGAATTTCTGGGCTCTGACTGCTGCTCAGATCGGGTCATTTGGACTCAAAGCACACGCTGTGCTCTGGCTCGGTCCCTTGTGGGGACACTGGGGATGTCAGGGTACAGCTATACTACAGAGCAGACCTGCTGTGGGCGACCAAGCCAACAGCAAATTAAAAAAAATCAATTAATTGGTCTTTAGCATTGTCCTCTATAACCTGCAGAACTCAAATTATTTTTCTGACTTTTATCTTTAAACATTTGAATACAATTTAAAATCCTTGCAAGAAATAACAGCCACTAACCTCCCTCCCAGTACTGAGTTTTGAATCCATATCCTTTCATAGCAATAGTCTCTGTTACTTATGAAAAGTAATTTGTCAGGAAATGTATTCTTTTATGAAGAAAATACACCACCATATTTTCATCTTTGGCACAGAAGTATGAAGTGAAAATAATTATTCTTTAGGCAGTTTAATTGATTTGAATGTTCCTACAGAAGAGTTAGTTCCTGTATAGTAGTCTCTGTATAGATTGCAGAATGCTTTAGAAAATAAAAGAAAATGTGTTAAAGGCTTCCGAGCTAGCTACAGATATATACATATAGATTAAAGAATCTTTTTGTTTCATACCATAAGTAAAGAAAAACCTAAATCCTCTTGCTAAAATGAAGACGATCTATGTACATTGAGATCACTCTAGGTCTGTGCCCTCTTCAGGCATTCAGTTAAACATTTGCTGTTTTGTTAAATTCATTCCCATATAGCAAATAAACTTAAGACTGTTACTTTTAATGAAATCTGTGGGCTTAAGCTCAGGCAAAATTAGGTCTCTCCTAATACATCTCTAATTCAGCCTTTCCCATCGTACACTGGCCCTGTTTTGTGGGGTTTAGCAGCTCACACGGTGAGCCAAGGAGCAAAGGTCGCTCAGCACAGCGCTCTTCGCAGCACTGGAAAGAGAAGCAAGAGAGCTGTAGGTACACCAATGGTGTCTGTGGAGCCCGGCACTGCAGGGCTGATTTAGCCTTGTATCTGCATCCGAGCCGGACAAATGAATGCTCTTTCTTTTGAACTTCCAATGCACTTGGTTATGGCCTCTCTTTCCAGGCTGTGTTTTGATTTTCCACGCATCTTCTAATTCTTTTAATGCTTACCTGCCAACCTCTACTGAAGCCATCCATGCCCAAGCTCTGCACTGTACATCAGAGAGATGGTGCATGTAAGAAATCACGGACACTGGGAATCATTGTGTATTATATATTTGCATCGGCATGTATCCTTAAAATTTCCTGTTTTGCAGTAACTTTATACAGAATATTTTTCTCTGTTTTAGTGGCAATAGTCACTTTTTTGTTACTTGAGACCATCTGCCAAAAATAATTACTTAAAGCTTACGCCTGCTCTCCTATTTCCTGGTTTTGGCCTGATGCAGCCCAACCTGATTTCCAGGGTATTACTTTTAATTTATAGCAGTCAGTGCAGGATCAAATGTATGGCATTGAGAGAGGCCGCAGTCCTGCAAACATTCTTTTTCTCCTTTCCTCTGAGATGTCTGAGTTACCATATGCAGACTATATACGGGGCAAACCTGGCAGGGCAATTGTGCTGTGGCGGTTGTGGTAGAGGCAGAATTTAGCCAGGAACAGCTAGCTTTATCCCTATAGGCGTGTATCCATCTGTCCACCCATGCTTTAGCCATGTGTGCTTTTTATCATATCTGCTTGTCACTATATAATTGTATTAACAGCATTTCCTGTAGACTGGCACTGAGATATGTTCACAAGTCTTTTTCTATACTCCTGTAAAAGTGCTTTTTAACAGCTTATGAACATTTTTTTTTTAAGCCAAAAGAACGTTTCCAAGCCATTCACATGTGCAAGAAGTGCTTTTATTTTTGCCTTAAGTGAAAGCCGTCAAGGTCTGTAAGAAGCTGAGCGGAAAATAGTGCTTTACCTTACAGCAGGCAGGAAAACCAGCTGGTGATCATGGCTCAAAGGTGCCACAGTTAATAATCTTGCAGGGTACCATAGGCCTTTCGTTATATGTAGGTACGACTTCCAGTCTCTGGAGGACCTCCGTGCCCTCGATCAGTTGCCTACAGGAGGGAGAAAGTGCACACATGATCTGCCTCTGTCCAGAGCCAGCTCTGCAGCCTCTGGCTTGTGCGGTGCTGTAAGAAACCCAGGCACTGGTTTCCTACCGACAGGCTGCACCTGCTCTGCTCTTTAAAAAGTTGTTCTTCACAATGGAGCTGCAAATGCTATCAGTTCTTGATTAAGTAGCATTTAGTTGGCATTTTGGGAGAGGTTTGGCTTTATGCAGCTGCATTTATTTAAAGAAATAAGCATTGTACCATATGCCCTGGCTACAAATGGCCATTACTTTTGAGGAGAAAGAAGTCAAGAGACATGATGTCAGTAGTGACAGTATTAGAAGTGACTCCCTGAGAAGTATCTTTCATTCCCTTCCTTCACAACACCAACCTGAATCCTGAAAACAGTCCAACATTTTGCAATCTTGACAGTTTTCAGCCTCCCACACTGTGGGAGCAGGAGCTGTGCCTCCTGCAGGCACCATGCGTGGCGATGGATGCCAGCAGTGCTCCAGAAAGCTTCATATCCCACCCCACCCCATCCCATCCAGCACAGTGGTACCAAGCGGGGATGTTAGAAGGACTGAGCAGAGCAGAGCTGGAAAGTGCCCGGCTGTCCTCATCACATACAGTGGCTGCTTTTTGCTCCCTCATGATTAAACTCCCACTCAGATTTAAGAGGCCCTAGCTATAAGACCGTGGATCACACACCTTTCAGATTGCACAGAGCTGGTAGCAAGGCAGAAACTCGAGGCGAACGCCACCAGCCAGCAATCGCTTTTGGTTTGTTCTCCATAGGTTAGACAGTTGTGCTTTTCGCTCCCTTTAAAAATGGTGTCTTTCTCCATGATGTGGTTACATGCGAACGGTGCTGTGAAATTCTTGTTCTGTGGTAACGCATGTATATTTTACTCTCTTACATCATGCAAACTCCTCAGAGCAATAATCTTCTTTATTATAGTCCTGAAAATCTAAAAACCTTAACAGCACCAGCTGTATACGTTGACCTACCGAGAACAAACCCTTGGCACACATTTGCTAAAATAATTTCCTTCAGCTTGTGAGGACAGAGCAGAGCCCAGAGGCTTTGCTCAACACCCTCCTGTCTGTCAGGACCCACCTTCAGCTGGCATCGAGCAATGCAGCCATCGGTTTGTAGCCTTCATCCTGAAGAGGCCCCGGCAGCTTTGCCATAAGGTTTTCCAGCTTGAGCAAGCCAGGCCAGGGCAGAGAAAGGGAGGGATGTGTGTCATTAGGTACTTCAAATCTGACTTAGCCACCCTCCTCCTGGCTAGAGGCATCTGTGTTGCAGCTGTCGTAGGGATTTCATGGATGCTTCCACCCGGGCAGCAATGTCCTGTGGGGCCAGGCTAGCCTCCCGCGCACTCCAGTGGTGGCAAACTTGTGTGTACCTACCCGAAAGCCACGTATTTTTTGTCCAGGTAGGGAGCTGGCTGGAGGGTGATGTAGAACTGCGAGCCATTGCTGTGCCGGCCCTTGTTGGCCATCCCGAGGACCCCTCTTCCCTTGTGACGGACAGAGAAGCTTTCATCTAGGGAAAGAGTTTGGGGATGAAAGGCCGCAGGTGTGTTGCTCCCTTTGCTGCTATTCACTGTACAGCTCCATCCTGCCAGCTCTCACAAGCTCCCCTTTCCTCCTTCCCTGCTCTCCCTTTCCCTTCTCCTTTTCCCCTAAAGGTTTCATCAAGTCTCATGCGAGCAAAGTCTGATTTGAATCATGACCTTCCTTGAAAGAGCTTCCCACTACTGCCTAGTGCTTAAGCCAGTAAAGAAGCTAAATTAAAAATATCCTTAAAAAAGCACCCTAGTTGTTTCTGAGTATTAGAGCCCCAGCAACGATGCCTCTGGCTCCCTGTTGTTGGTCTGTAATGCCTCTCAGCGGAGGAGCTCGGGGCACTTAGCACGGCATTTCCCTGCAGCTTCTTGGGATTATTCCCACTGTACAGATGAGGAAGGCAGGAGGCAGAGTGGACACTCCAAGCACAGCTTCTGCTCTGCCTGCCCTCATGCCACTGCCTGTGATGAAGAGGAGAAGATCCCCCGTGAGCACAGACAGGGCTGTGAGGGCAGGACATGCCTGGCAGGGGCGGGATGCCCGGCTGCTCCCGGTGCTCAGTGACTCGTGTGGGAGGGTGAGCAGGAGACTTCTTTAGCCAAATAAAATGACAGAGCTCAATAAATGGAGAGCAGATATTTAGTTCAGGAGGCCAGGGTACTCCCAGATCAGAAGCTTTGTTCAGCAGCTGGGGGGAGGAGAGGACGCAGGTGATGGGAGCGAGAGCTGTGAAGAGAATCCTCCATGCCGGCTGAGGAAGGACTAGTGAGGGAGAGAAGAAATGACTCTCAAGAGGGATGACTGGGGAAGGATAGGCATTAGGCGTGCTTGGGTTTGGGGAATGATGGCAAGGACTTGATTCCTTCTTCTCTGTGGAGGGGAGCCCTGCTACAAGTTGGGGAGCAGGGAGTCCAGTGGTCCTGACCTCCTCCATCACCCATCTCTGATCTGATCACACTGAACAGTCAAGAGGCCCATGGAGCTCTCAACAAGCTTGAAGGAAACTGTAGAAATATTTATGTTTTACTGTTCTCTGATTTTTTTTTTAAATTCTTTTTACCCTGTTGGAGTGCCTTCTCAGAAACTGATTCATAAAAATGGTAATTAAATTTTAACTGAACAGTTACTCCCTGACCGCTGCCTTGTGGTTTGCAAAATGACTTCAGCAGACTAATTTTGGAGTAGGATGCTTTGTCCTATGACATGACGCTCCAGTCCGAGTGATTCTCTGTAATTACCTCAGTCCTTTCAGCTCATTACAGTAAAATGCAGTTGCATCCCATTAATTTCAGCAAGCGTTGCAGTGCCTGGACATGTGCCAAGTGCAGAGTCTCCCAGAACATTACTGGCTGACAGAGGCATCTCTCACCCTTTTCGGATATCGAAGATATTTGTCCTCTGCCCTCAGTGTAAAATAGTTTGGCGGGAAGTACTGGGAAAGCAATCTAAGCCTTAAAATATAAAAGCATACCCAAGTGAACACCTTTATCAAGGATGAAAAGCAACTTTTAATTAAAAAGAGGGAGGGGAAGAGTTAGCAATCCTCTCCTTTAATACATCAACACATGGAGTATATGCAGTATGGGTAATAAAACTCTTCCAGGGACATTTTCAAGGTTGACAGATTCAAAATTAAATCCACCTTAAAATTAATTCAGCGATTTTTGATGCATTGTCACCTTCCTACATGACATGGCAGCTTCTTTCCTGGGTAGCACAGGGAAAGCACAAGCTCTGCCTGGAGGAGAAGGATGGAGCCAGGAGCAAAACGCTGTGTGCTGGGCTGGGGCTTCATGCCATAGCCTGGGCAGTGTGCGTGGGGCCATAGCTCTCCTGTATGCAGAAGTGCCTATGCACCCCCAAACTCATTTTCCTCCACGGACGATTTCTACCCAAACAGAAAGTGCGAAGGGAGCGAGATGTGCACTAGCACAAATCTATTGGGTAGCATTGCTGGTAAAAAGAATTCACAAACTTTTAAATCCTCAGTGACGTCCACCTTGCAAAAAATTTAACAGCCAGCCCTCATTTTGTCCAATACCAGCTTATGTCCTTTCTGAGATGTGCGTGTCCTGAGAGTCTAGGCTTGCTGCTATTTCCAGAGCTCCAGCATGAAAGAAGTGACTTTTGCCCCTTCCTGCCCAGTCTAGGGAGGGCGTAGCATTTACTGCCTTAAGTCCCACATGCCAGGCTTCCACTTCCAGCAGGTTTCCTGTCCACCAGTGCTGGGTCTCGACTGGGCAGAGTGGGCTAGTGACCCGCCTCCAGCCAGGTTTTGCTCCATCTGTCCCAGGGCCTTGAGGTGAGAGCAGCTTCTCCTTGTGTCCAGGCTCTTCAGCCTCTTGGGAAAGAAAGTTTTCATCTACACTTGGCATTTCTGATCTCACTGTTGGCTGCTGCCCAGCCTGCTCAAATGTCATCTCATTTGCACCATTGGCAGTGGGAAAGCTTTTATATAGGGCAACATAAATCAGTTTCAAAAGTGCTTTAACTGTCATAAAACATCTTTATGGGTAACATTTAATCTAGACAGAAGATCTCAAATGTCTATGTCAATTATGTGGATTGTTTTTCTTAAATATTGCATGTTATAATGTTCTTTTTCTCTTTAAGTTTTATTACTTTATACCAGTATGGGGGAACATTTTTTGTTAAACAGCTCATGTTTGTCATTTCTCGACTTTTATGACTTTATATGAGATTGAGAAGTAACTCCCCTTACATCCGCAGACTCACGTAACCACTGGTAGTGATGCCTGCAGTGTGCCCAAGCCCGAAAAGCTGCCCAAGGTCCAGGAAACCTAGAGTTAAAGCCGACTTACTTCCATTGTAATGGAAGAAAGTAATGGGGTAATGTACTGGGGTAATGGCTTCAAAGTGGAAGAGGGTAGATTTAGATTAGATATTAGGAAGAAATTTTTCATTATGAGGGTGGTGAGGCACTGGAACAGGTTGCCCAGGGAAGCTCTGGATGCCTGGAAGTGTTCAAGGCCAGGCTGGATGGGGCTTTTGAGCAACCTGATCTGATGGAAGGTGTCCCTGGCCATGGCAGGGGGGTTGGAACTAAATAATCTTTAAGGTCCCTTCCAACCCAAACCATTCTACAATTCTATGATTTTATGATTCTATGATTGCTTTAAATGCATTTAAAGAAGTGATATCGGGTACCTGGAGATCTGTAGCTAGTCCACCTCTGCGTTTCTAAGGTCCTGTCCACAAAGGCGAGTGTTGGCAGTTTGAAGTAGGTGAGTGGGTGACTATTAGCCCTCATTCAGGCAGGGAGAAGGGGCTGGTGGAGCTGAGCCTTGGGCAGGGGACATCAGAGGAGGGGGCCAAGGTTACAGATCAGACCTTGCTAAAGCAGTCCACTCATGCTAATGCAAGCAGATAATAATTCTGACTGAAAAGCAAACTGTTTTGCTTTAGGGAGATGAAAGGAAATTCCCAGGTTATTCTGTGAATAAGATCAGGTAAACAACTTGATTTTTGTGGAAATTTGCCATTTGTGCAGTAAGATAGCTGAGGAACTATACCTTCAAAGGTGGGACCGTAAATTGACTCTCCTTCGTCTCCCTTTCCAGTTATGATGTCTGCAGGGTAGATAAAAGTAACCATCAGAGACCAGGTTTATCACAGGCGTTATTGGGGGTTGTCAGTGAGCAGCTCAGCCAAAGTCAGAGACGTGGGTTGTGCATTAGCCTAGGGGAACAACTGCATCCATCTTTCTGTTTTACTACCAAAATTTAGCAGACCTTTGGGAAGAGCTCTGCTTCCATCCCAAGAGGTGGTCTCTCTATGGAAAACTATTTCACACGGTGCATTTAGTCACTCTCCCTCTTAGAAGGTCCAGCATCTCCTGCTGGGAGAGCTCCTGCAGTGGCAGTGGCCAGCTGAGGAAGGAGTGCCCTGGAGAAGGACGTCTATCAGAGGGAGTGAGCTTAGAAGAAGGAAGGATGAAAACGCAGCTGTGGTATTATGGTGAGTTAAGACCACTAACTTGTCTAAGAAAAGAGATTTGATAAGAGAGGAACTCCTATCGAACCAGATTTCTCATGGGTGAGACACTAAAGAAGTCTGATGCATCTTTTTTTTTTTTTAAGAAGTCTGGTTTTGTTACTTTATTTAGACATTGTCTTACACCAGTCAGGTTATGGTTAGTCCTCTACAGTAGCAAGCTTGTTATTTTAGGTTGCTTTTATGGACTACATAGATATCTGCATAGTTATTAATGGGAAGTAGAAAGTGTATCTTCAAAGTATAAACTTAAAATGGATTTAAGCATTCACATTTGGAGCAGGTAAGGCAAATGTAGGTAAGAAATATAGAGAGATAAGATGGATGATAGACCAAAAGGGAGTAATGAAGGAAATGCCTTCTTATACACCTAACTATCTTGACTACCCTGGGGATGCCAGGTAAGCTGCATGACCCATCGTTTGTAGTGTCTTTCTCGTCAGTGCCAAACTCCAGGCATAGCACTGGCATTCAAGCAACTCACCAGCACGTTTGGAAGGGCTCTGACACTTGGCTAAATGCCTCTGTACATTAATCTCTCCATAAAACAAGGAATATGTTTTTCTGTGGATATTCTCAGTGTTTTCACGTTTCCAATTAGTTTCCTAATTACTCACCGAAGAACTTAATGGCAAAGAGTTAATGCTTTCAATTAGTTTCCTAAATTCTTTTGAAAAGGTCTTGGATAATCAAAAGAACAAATTATCCAAACTTTTCCTCTGTTTAGAAACTGAGATGACTAAAAGGGAAAATGTTTTCTGGTTTAAATATATATATATGTATATATTAAACATTAATTAAGAGACTGTCCTGCATGTTCTGTCATGCAGTTCAGCTATGTCTCCATGGATGAAGGCTGTTATTCATGCAGATCACCCCACTTCCACTTCTATTGTAACTCAGATTTACTCAGGACACCTGGAAACGCACCTCCTCCTTGAATCCACCCATTTTTCACGAGGCGATGAAAAAGGGAGTTTTTGTAAGTGAGCTCTCGGCCGTCGCGGGGAGACTTTGCTCCACCGGCGCACAGGGCACGGAAATTCTCACAGGTCCTGGGACACGCGTCCGAAAAGAGCTGCAAAAGTGAGAAGAGGAAAACCTGTGAAATTCCTAGCTGACATCCACTGGCCAGATTTCTGTCCCCCCCTCCTTTGGCAGGTGAAACCACCACGCTGGGTGTGCTTGTTCCTCGCTTTTGCTTTTCTCCTCTGTAACATACCTCAAAGAGAAGCCTCCCGATGGGCTGTTCCTCAATGGCTATCTCCAGGTACACAAACACGTGCTGTTTAAAGCAGAAGAACAAATGCAGTGAGGGAAAGGCCAGCTCTCCGTGCCGTGCTCGCTTCCTAACGCTGGCCAGGGTCCAGCTACCTGGCACGAATGGGCTCAGAAAATGTCCGCGGGATTAACATTGCAGAACAGCATTCCTACTATTTTGTTTAAATAAACAAAAAAGTAGAGGATGTTTAACTTCATTCTGGGCAGAAATAATCCTAACAGTGTGTTAAAGCAAACTACTGGGCAGGGCCTGCTTCTTCCCCTTACATTTGTTTACATGCCTGTTGTAGCCTATACAATACAGGCAGGAATAAATGAATCCGCAGGAATACCGACCGCCCCACCAAAATGGACATTTCTCGCTCTTCCCAGCCAGCCTCAAATCTGCATACCATCAACACTGTATCTTCTACATTAGTCATTTTAGTATGACATTTTATTTTTCTCTGCTCTCAATACCATGTCAGTGCCGGCAGCATCGCACCTCATGCCACCACGGCATTTCAGGGGATCTTGGCTGGGAAAGGAGAGCTTTGGCAGTTGGGCTTTTGGTACCCAGGAATAAAAGTACCCAAGAATTTTGGGACCCAAGGGCTGGGCAGTTTGGGATTTTGAAGCAGCATGGTTGCAGCGCGGTTGGCAATGCACTTTTGTGTGTTCAGCCCTGAAGCAGATAGTATGTGTTGGGCATCCAGGCTAGTGTTTGCCCCTTCCTGGCTGCCGAGAGGCATGGAGGCTCTGCCGTCCTTGGCAGGGGATGCTCCCTGCTGGCCGCTCCAACCACGGCTCTGGCTCTGCCTTCACGGGCTAGAAACCAAGAAACTGCCGCTGCTGTTCTCTCTCTGCTTCCTCCTTGTGGTACCTGCCCTTCCGTAGAATCATAATCATTTTGGTTGGAAGAGACCTTTAAGATCACCAAGTCCAACCATCAACCTAACACTGCCAAGTTACCACTAAACCATGTCCCTCAGCACCACGTCTACCCGTCTTTTAAATACCTCCAGGGATGGTGACTCAACCACTTCCCTGGGCAGCCTGTTCCAATGTTTGAGAACCCTTTCTGTAAAGAAATTTTTCCTAATATCCAATCTAAACCTCCCCTGGTGCAACTTGAGGCTGTTTCCTCTTGTCCTATCGCTTGTTACTTGGGAGAAGAGATCGACCCCCACATTGCTACAACCTCCTTTCAGGTGGCTGTAGAGAGCGATAAGGTCTCTCCTCTGACAACCTTTCCAGCCACTTACAGTCCTTGTACTCTTTTTGTAAAACAGTGCTACTTGCCTGGCTGTTTTTCAGATATTTGCTGTAGAAATCCTCAGCAATTGCTTGGTAAAGTGTCTCGGGCTTAAAGTCACGATAGTCCCACTCACGGTAAGACCACTTGAGCAGCTCCTTCTCGTCCCCCAGCAGCTGGCCATCAACGAAGCACATCACTGAGGAGGCATATGCCCACACCTCACCTCTCAGTTCCTGCATTTCAGAGGGGAAACAAAGCCTCGAGAGATTATTTACACATTTAGTGAAGAAGCAATCAGTAATAATCCACCACGCCTGTGATGTTTTTAGGTCTTTCCTACTTTTCAAACCACAAATCCCACCAACGAGAAGGTGTTGAGCAGCAGCTTTTAGTGAGGTGTGCTGATGCTGCACACAGTTACATGCCCTAAAGGTCCTGATACCACTGCTACGGGACATTATCGTGGCAACAGTCACTGGGGTGTCACTTTAGGGACAGCTCAGACCGAACAAGAAAAGCACCCGGAGAGCCCCATCCTGCCTCGAGGGCGTCAGAGGACATTAAATAAATTGGGGTGGAAAAGCTCACTTCTGAAATCTGTGGATGGCACCAAGCTGGGAGATGCTGCAGCCCCGGGAGAGGACTCGTGTCTGAAATAACCCGAGGAAGCGAGAGTTACCTTCTTTTTCTCCTGTAAATATTCATGCCATGCAAATTCTACCAAAGGCTGGATTACAGGATCTGCAAACTTGCTTGCAAACTTCAGCTTCAGAGCCTAGATTTTCAAGGTAAGGAAAAAAAAATTGCTTACAAGCAGTTTAATACCCCCTCCATCTATCACAGCTTGTATTTCCCTCATGAACTACAACCTAAGTCACGTCCTAATCCAGTTATTGAACCGCACCCCTCGTGCCTCTGGTGTAATTCCCGACACTTGCAGAAGTACATGCAAATTGCTCTAAATCCCTGTTTGCAGATCTAGTGGGCGTCTTTTTTTATATGAAGGGCTGCTTCACAAATATTACTGAATTACGCTGGCATTCGCCCCCCAGAGATGAATATAAGCAGTGAGACATTCAAAGCTGTTGCTGAGCATCATCAACTGCATTTTTGCATGCATTTTGCACACACAGGGAGTCACAGTCCTCTGCTGTCCCAGGAGATCCGGCCCAGGGCCTTGGGGCAAGTGAGGGGCTCGGTGAAGGCTGCAAGGTGGAAGTTTCCAGCCCCCATTGCTTGTACCATTGCCTCAGGAGCACGCCGCTATTTAAATATGGGACATTGCTGCCCCACAGTTTAGCCTCATCTCCATGTGGGCCGTGGCACACAAGTGCCACAAGCTGTGGCTCAAAGCCAGCCCGGCTGGCCTTAAAAGGAATAAAGCAAAGAAGTGACTTTCTGTTTCTCTTACGGTCCCTGTTGCCATCGTTGGGATGCTGGCTGGGAAAAAAAAAAAAGAAAAAAGCCAAGAGGCACATCCCCCTGCAGCTATCGGCTTGGCTTGTCCTTAGAGCTGCTGACAGATGGCAGAGCTTCGTCAGCTGTAAGCAATGCTGGGGAGCAGGCCTGGCAGATAAACTCTTACGGGCAGGGAGGGCATAAAGGTCAATGTCCTGGTTTGAGCAACACAGGACTAATTTCTCTTCTAAGGCTTAGGAAAACTGCACTTTTAGAGACTCTAGTGTCTGAATTTGTGAAAATATTTATGTTATAGCCAGCTACAGTGTGTGGGTGTCAAGGTCTCAGTGTTTTCGAGCTCGCCAGGTGCAGGGATGAGGAAGAGCAAGACCTGAGCACTTGACCCAAGCTGGCCAACAGAATTACTTCATACCATGAACATCACATTCAGTATAAATTAGAAAGTTTGCTGCAAAGTTCTTGCTCTCCCTTGATGGTGGTGATCCAGAGAACTTCTTGCCCTGGTGCCGGACCCCTGAGTCCTTCCCTTCCTCCTGAAGCCATAGCGCTCACAGTGTCCAACATTTACTGTCCACTGCTGGGAGTGCACAGCTTCCTACTGATAGAGTTGGCTGAGTATAATCCTTCTATATTTTATATTGGTACCAGGATCAATATTGGTTCTTTAGTGTTATTAATGTTAATTATCTAGTCTTATTCTATTAAACCTGTTTATATTTCAACCCTCGGGTTTCCTTTTTTTTTTCCCCGATTTCCCTTCCTGGGTGGGGAGGGGTCATCGGGTGATAGAATAATTGTCTAAACAACAATAAATTTTTGTGGGTTTCTCAAACCAGAACAGTCAGCATTGTGCACCCCACAGTGGGCTGCGCATCCACCACACGGCTGAGCTTCTCATGAAAAGTCTGCAAAACCCCGTGAGGTTTGCAGCTTTTTGCTTTCTCATTTGCACCAGCAGAACAGCATTAAGGGACTTGTCATCAGCTGCTGAGCAAGTTGGGCAGAGCTTTGGTGTGCCTGAAATCTTATACAGCATTGCACAGCTATAAAATTTCTTGGAGGTGTAGGAACAAGGAGGTGAGGGTGCTGCAACGGAGACCCCCCGCCCCAAGCAGCGCTGAGCTGGCAGCCCTTAAAGCCTCAGTGCCTGTGCCTGCTCCTGGTAGCACCAAAGAAGAGCAGAGACCTGAAAATCCAAATATTTTCTTCCTAAGAGCCACCGCCGGGCGCAGGCATTCCTCTGCTTATTTACTTCCAGCCCACACTGCTCCCCGCTGCTCCCAACCTGGTGCTGGGGTTGAAGCCTGGGGGTTACCTCTGTCGCGCACTTGGCCACATGGAAAGCTGGGTCCTGGAGCAGTCCCACCACCGTCACCGCCACCGGCACCCGCCGCGGGCCCATGGCACCCTGGCCACCATGAGTCTGAATCTGTCAACAGAGCCCGGCTCCACGGCAACGCTGGACACCAACACACAGGCCCCCCCTTCTGCATTTCTAAGCACTTCCCAAGCCTAACTTCAACTGTGTCGGAGGGTGGGAAACGCTCTGATTTCTGTTTTCCCTTGAAGGAAGGAAAACGAGGTTACACAGAAAGTGTGTGGCAGAGCTCATGACGGATGCTGTCAGTACGAGATCATGATCCTGTTGCCAACGGTGGCTAATAGCAGATGCTCAGCAAAAAGGGGTAAGAATAAGCAAACATGAGAGCAGTGCTTCCCCATTACTCTCCCAACCTCTGGTGAGCCTCTGCTCAAGGATTTCCCGATATCTTTGTGTTTAATTCCCCTTGGTGGCTCTTTTTCATGTGAATTTCTTTGCTTTTCAGACAAATGTAAAAATCCGGCACCCACAAAATCCCGTGGCGATGAGATTTACAGCTTAATTACACCCTGTGTGAAGTCTGCATCTCCTTTTGACGCGGAAATTCCTACCCCCCGCTGTATTTGCTGGGCGCTGCTAAGACATCATTCCCGCTGGCAGCCCGGGCAGAGCGGTACGGCACATCAACGGGGCAGTTCCAGAGGGGTCGCGGCTCCCGCAGCAAAGCTTTGTGCCACTGCGGCAGCTTTGCGCCCTTTCGGCTAACGCAGCACGTGCAAAAGTGGTTTTGTGGGACAGCTGTAGGTTCAGCACGGGCTTCTGTCAGCACAGCTGGATCAGGTCACTTTTCATCTCTGAGCAAGGTGAATTTTAGGAGACACTGGTGTTAGAAGTGACAAGACTGAATTGTACGTCATGTCAAAAATTTGCACAATTTTTCATGACATCATGAAGCAACAGAGCAATCATCACATCCCCAGGAAAAACACATCTTTAACATGTCAAGATCCTGTTGCAGATGAGACAGTTATCATTTTTCATGTGGAAACTACGTTCTGCAGAACAACCCTATATTAAATGCAATAAAAATGATATTAATTTCTTGTGCACTTTTTTTTACAATTGTATATCCAAATGGCTTTATAAAGTGCTAAATTTGTACGTGACCACAGAGTCAGAACCAAAAAGCCTATAGCCTCTCAGCTAGGTGTTTCTGAACTACCCATGCCTGTAAAAAATTCAGATTGAGAAAGAAATCACAGGTTGCAGAAGGGCTTCCCCAGGTAGCCCTGAAGTTTCTCTAGGCCGTGTGTGGTGCAGTGATAGTTTCTTACAGCGATTCATCAGGGTCACATTTTCGTAGCTATTTTGTTGGGATTTACAGCAATGTTGGATTTGAAGAGCTCCGTCCTCATGTCATGAAAGACCATGAAGACGATCAGATTCTGAAGGTTTAGCTCCCACAGCTGCTCCCTGGCCTGAAAGACCCGTGCACAAGCTGTTATCGTTTCATTTTACGATGTTGTCCCGCTGAAAAAATGCAGAAGATTGAGGGAGGCGGAACAGTTTGGACAAGGGGCCGTATTAAAGTCCTACGGTAGGACAAGGCGGTTTGAATCGACACACAGGTACTGGGTGGCAGCAGACAAGCCGAGGCGTGACGGCAGGTAACCGCAGTAAAGCAGCATGTGAAACTGCAGCTACGGTTTGTAGTCCGTGACTGGGCAATGCAAAGGAAAGCCCGTTCCCTCCTCCTCCCGAGGGCCGGCCGGCCGGCAGGACAACTGCCGGAGCCTCTGCAGGCTGTGACAAGCAGAGCCTAATTTTTGTAGCCAGGCTCTATGGCTTCTGCTATAGCCCAAAAAAAGTCTACAGCAGCCTTATGTAAAGTCAAGAAGAGAAGCAGCATACCCAGAGTCTAATATAAAATCAGTAACGCTTCAGTAAATACTCTCTTCGCTACTTATTTTTCTCTACATCCATATTTTTAGCTTGATACAAGTTAATACAACTAAAGTTTATTTGGCCTTTTAAAATGCCTCTTCCCTCCTTTTTTAACTACAAAATGCAAATATTAAAACGAGAGCAATCCACTGCATATTATTTAAAAAAAAAACAGATTGATGTCTGCATTTTGTAAATGTGCTTAAATTTATGCACAAATTCTGTTCCTGAAATTCAATTCTGCACATACATATGACTGGCTCCTGTTATTCCTTTTGCTTTAAAAAAAAAAAAAAATTAGCTGGGTTTTTTTTACTGATAATTTCTAGGCATGGAAATTCTTACTGTCATTGTGGGCCAGAAAGGGAATTAACTATAAACATGCTGCTAAGTCAGCTAATGGCCGAAGTCAGGAAGAAAAGCAACAATTAGGCAAATGAGCTTAGTATTATTAGCCAACAAGCTAGTAATATCACTAGCTGTACAGGAGTGTTTTCTGCAAATTTATGATAGGCTTTTTAAAAAAAAAGAGCAAGCCAAGAGCCACCAATTACTTGCTGTCTCTATCCATTGTGGCTTTTATTTCTCCCCTTCTTTTTGCAATGTTTTTGTAATTCAGGTACATTAAAATCTATTCAACAGGTTGCCAACTATCAAAATTACATAGATCAAAATCTTAAACTGGATGATTATTATTCATTTCAGCCTCTTTCTGCTACCTGTTTATGACAATATGTTGTTCTGCAAGCTTATTCATATTTCTTAGATGAGCATAAATGTCTTGCTGGTGTTAAGAGTTAGACAGGAGTTTGCCGGTGCTGCTGTGCTCTGCCAGCTGCGGCAGACGTGCCACACTGCATTCGGTTTGGTGAGAGCGACGATTACCATGAAGAAAAGTATGGAAGAAGCATAGAATCCTAGAATAGTTTGGGTTGGAAGGAACCTTTAAAGGTCATCTAGTCCAACGCCCTGCAATAAGCAGGGACATCTTCAACTAGATCAGGTTGCTCAAAGCCTCGTCCAACCTGACCTTGAATGTTTCCAGGGATGGGGCATCTACCACCTCTCTGGGCAACCTGTTCCAGTGTCTCACCACCCTCGTTGTAGAAGTGTCTTCCTTATATCTAGTCTAACTCTACCCTCTTTTAGTTTAAAACCATTAACCCTTGTCCTATCGCAACAGGCCCTGCTAAAAATTTCATCCCTGTCTTTCCTGTAGGCCCTCTTTAAGTACTGGAAGGCTGCTGTAAGGTCTCTCCGGAGCCTTCTCCAGGCTGAACAACCCCAACTCTCTCAGCCTGTCCTCATAGGAGAGGTGAAAGCACATGAATGCATGGGAAGTTGTACAGCACATTTAAATTACGAAACTGAAACCCTTTCAAAGGCTGGGCAGCTAATGTTCTTGGAAACATGAAGTCCTTGAAACACGTACACATGCCCTGACATGAGACCCAAGAGTTTTGCTTCTGCGGGCTTGTCAAGCGTTTCCTCACTCCAAACCTCTCTGGCTGCAGCCGTTTCAGTTCCTTTCACACCAAGATAGCATCTGCAAGAGACTGAGAAAGAGAACAGAAAGGCAGATTGGATTAATACAATAAACCCAACAACTGAGAGAGCCCCCCATGTGAAGGTACTCTGGCAGGAGAGCTGATAGGGGTCACCCAGCGACATTTTGGTGAAGGGTGAGTCAAATGACTACTGCATTGCCCTGCTGAAAGTCACATAAAGAAAAATGCTGCGCTTGTAGAAGATGCAAATGACAAATAACTTCACAGCAAATACCTGGAGAGGAACCACTGCACAGCTTATCTGCTGAAGCTGCTGAACCACAACAGTGTGCTGTGATGACTAGGGGGAGGGCCACCACCGCTCTTTCACACCAGGCCCTTGGGCTGCCACGAGTCCTTTCTGAGAGATACTATGCAAGGAAAACTCAGCTGTTAGACCACCCAGCAGTCAAAGCAATCAATGTGGGAGACTTCAAAAAAGGTCTTCCTACTGCCAGGGGATAAAGGGCAGATTCAGCTCTGGAAAGAAGGAAGACCTCTGTAAGTTTACTCTTCCAGGTGGAAAGTAGAAACTGACATCACTTTATCAGGAAATTTAATGCAAAGCCAAAGGGATAACCTGTTTGTTGTACTGAGGTACTAATTGGGCTGTCCACAACAACCTGAAGCTCTCCAGGTGACTGCTATAATAGCCACAGGCATGTTGCCTTCACGGGCAAGGAGGATGCGGTGGTTTGAAGGGAAGACCCATGAACACATGTGAGAATTGGTTCCCTTCAGGAACGCACAGACAGCAGGCTACGATTGTGGATGTTAGAAAAACTTGCAGAACAGAGTGGGGAGTTGCTACCTAAAGCAAAGCTCTGCATCGTGCTATTCCAAAGATACTTTCAATTAAGTAGAATTAAAATATTAGCCAGAAATGAGTAGTAAGCATACTACAGTGAGATGCTGGTTCACCTAGCCTATGCCTGGATGGTTTTTTCCATTTGGAAGAATTGCTTGGGCCAGAGATGAACAGCAGTCCATCTGTTGTAGAAAACCGTTCATTGTTCACCATGTTTTATGCAGGATCTGAAAAGGGATGGAGCATATAGGACTGTCGCAGCTCACAGGACTCCAGGTCTGCAAGAAGCAGACTCTTTAATGCCTCTAACGAATAGATAAAAGAGGTCCTGAAAGCATAGCTGTGGCAAATACAGCATTGCCAGCTCCTTCTCCACTCTTAAAGAGAGCCTGCAATAGCGGTAGGATTGGGAAAAAGCCTGCACAGACAGACTTCTGACCATGGGAAGATAAGTGTACCCAGGAGGCAGCCTTGACTGCTGCCCAGACTCTGGGGCACACTTGCTTTGCAAACCCGTCTCCTCCCAGCCACTCACAAGTTGGGCTCAGCTTCTCCTGGATGTGGGCACTTGCACAGTCAGTGAGCGGTCTGCTGCAGGGGTGGAAGCCGTGGGGACACAGAAAATGTACCAGGTTGCTGCGCTCACATGGGCGTTGCGTCAATGATTTGGGAGGAATCCCGTGCTAGCTTTCATTTAAGGTGAAGTGGGAAAAGACTGGAAAAAACCCAAACCAGCACACTAGGATAGTTCTTAGCAAACACCATGAACTTGATCACAATGACTAACCCAGCTAAGATAGTAAAACAAGCTTTTTACAAATAAAGAGATGCAAGCCAAACTTTCCTGAGCAACTGGCAAGATTGATGCCAGGCTCAACACTCCTAACTTTAACCTGTGAATACGCGTTCAGTTTGAAAGAGATCATGGCGAGGCAGTCATCTCCTCTTCCACTTAGATGCTAAGAGGTAATTGCCGTACAACCCCTAGTAGTGCTTTTTTAGTTCCTCTGAGCAGGAAAGAGAGCATAAAACAAATAGAAAAACAACCCTTGCAAAGTAACACATGCCGGGATGAAGCTTTTCCTACTGGCAGCATAATTTGCTTTCACAGCTCATGAAATACTCTGATACGCATTTGTCAAAAATGAGATGCTGGACTGGAAGGCCCATCGGTCTAATCCACACTGCCCGCGTCTCGGCTTCCACGCGCAGAACAGCAAACTCTCTTGAACTTTAGATTGCCGAGGTCAAGAAATGCTACTTACAGCTAAACCATGAATACAGCTGGCAAGCAGAGTAAGTGTACACACAATACTCAAATACACGCTTAACACCTCATGTTTGCTCTACCCCTCAGGAATTTGTTTCAACTTCCACCTGAAGAGTCAGCCAAAATCTTCAGAAAAAGCCAATATTTCACAAACTTGCATTTGAAAAAAGAATAGTAAAATCCTCCTAGAATTGAACTACACTGGGTAACTTATAAATGGAGTAGAAGAAACACAACGGTGTTAATTGCTCATAAAAATGGATCTTTCCGTAGTCTACTTCTTTTCCTGCATTTATGTCCAAAATCCTAATCTCATTTTAACATAGTAAGCAGTGAGATGGATTTGCTAAGATTACTCTGTGTGAGAAAATGAGAAGTTAAGGTGTTTACTGGCTAAGGAATATTTAGAGAGCTGCTTTGAAACGTAGTTTTTAGGGCATGCATCTTTTGCTAAATAGTTCTTAGTGGCAGCTGGAGTAAACAGCAAAGCTGAAGGGGTTTCCTTTCAAATTCAAAGCAATCCTAGGCTTCAGTTACAGCCTTAAAAATGCACATACAGAAAAGGGGTTTATTTTCATCTTTAGTAGAAATGCATTCACTAGAAAGGAAGCAAATGGTGTCAAAAAAGCAACATTTGTGGTATGAGAAACCACGAGCTTCTCAAGTGCAAGCTACAATGTGTGCTGACAGCTTAAGCAACGCAGGGTGCAAGATGAGTCACTGCTGTGCTATTCTCAGAAGCTCATTTCTTCACTGGTAATTTGGTAGAAAAGCATAAGAAAATTCCAAACCTAAAACTTGATTCTTTTTAGTTACCGCAAAAGCATCAAGTGATCACTATGTGATAGTGTCTCGAGCATAACTGTAGCACCATACTTAATCCTGCAACAACAATCCTGATCAAAGCTCAAAAAAAAAAATTTAAGTTATTTTACTGGCAGTCTTAGAATTTAGCTTGTAACCAGCTTTTAAGCATTTCAGGATTCATAAGTATATGGCAGAGGACCTCAGTGCAAACTCCTGTAAACTTATGACCAGACAGTATTATGGCTGCACATTACAGTATTTTAGAGAAAATCGAAGCTGTTAGGATGAAAACTCCATAGTATTTATTGTAAACTTAGATTTATACAATTAATCGGTACGATTTTCACAGATGTCGTAACAAGTTTCACTTGTATTTTTCCATCTGTTCTTGCAACATCAAGACTTCAAGCTTCTGAAGTACAACTGCAGAATATGCTGCTTCTTTCTGGTGGCAGAAGTATATAAACTATAATTCCCCATTCCAAGAGGAAAAAACAAAAGATGAAACACCTAACTAGAGTTTTGCTGTGGCACATTTTGTTTTTTGCATTGATTTATTCCCACTGTTTACCCTTTTCATGATCCATTTATGTAAAAACTGATCTGGTACTTTGACAAAATGGAGACAGTCGACCAAACTCCAGCAGCACATGGTCAGAAGCCAGCTGAGTAGTCTGGACTTGAACAAGGAATTTCATCCAGAATTTGGGCTCCCCAGAACAAGACAGAATTGACACACTGGACTGAGGGCAGCAGAATGCGGCCAAAGTGACTAAAGAGCTGGAGCACATGATGGAAAAGCCAGAGAGAGATGGGTTTGTTCAGGCCTTAAGAGGAGAAGGCTTTGGGAGGACCTTACTGCTGTCTTCAATTACCTAATGGGAGGGTGTAGAGAGGACAAAGCCAGACACTTCTTGGAGGTGCAGCAGAAGGACAAGAGGCAGTGGACACAAACCAGAACATGGGAATTTCCAGTTAAATACAGGAAACATTTTTTTCCACTGCAAATATGGTCAAACACTGCAACTGGTGGCATAGACAACTTGTGGATCTCCATCCCTGGAAGCGTTCAAAACTCAACCAGACAACAGCAACATGATCTAGGCGCATCTACTTTGAGGAAGGTGGTGGACCAGATGGCCTCTGGAAGTCCCTTCCACCTTAAATTATTCTATCATTCTACACACTGGGCTTTTATGCCAGTGACTCTCTCTGAGCAGTCATATAAGCCACACACTTACAAAGATCTTTTGTTTTGCTTTTAAATTGACCTGCTAATTCCTTAATTGTTACATTTTTCATTTGTTAAAACATAAAATATAAATGTGAATCACAAGTATGGCATTTTAAACCTGAAGTGATGATTGAACACATTGCTTTAAGTACCAGTGGCATTTTATCTGGATTTTAACACACTATAGTGAGATGTTACCAGTAGCCAAACTTGAAAATGCAAAGCATGTATTCTGGCATGGCATTTTATTAAGATGTCAATCTTTTGTGTTAGCAGTCAGCCAGTCATTGAAAACAATCTGTACACATCTAATCTAGTCAGCGAAAATAGCTGTACAACTTCAACACAATATGCCCCCTTTATATAGCTCATTATGCTTTGAAGTGATTCTATTCATTGTTCAAGTCCCCACAAAAACAATTACCACCTTTTACATATATTAAAAGTAACATTACATTCTGCTCTCAGAAGTACAAAAAAATAACACTTTAAATATACATTGGCTCCTAAGCTTAGATTGAGTCCTGTCAGGAAGAGAATTTTGCACTTCAATAGACAGGGCCTTCAACATCAAGAGCTCTTCAAAGTGCTTGGTGGAGCGTGTGAACGCTATCCCCACTTATCGATGATGAAACTAAGGCACAGAGGTCAGTTACCTTGCCCACAGTCACACAGGGAGCGAGTGGTAGAACTAACAGAGCAGAACTTTCAGTTGTCCAGAGTAACCACCGCATCTCATTGCCGCTATTCAAGTGCAATGGCTTAAAGACTTCCGAGGAGCAAAACTTGTACAGCGTAGAGTAAACAGAAGGGACGATCCAGGGCCAGTCAAAGGCTGCAACAATTTCAACCCAAACCAAACAAATATGGTAGTCAATAAATCAAAATGCACTTAAGGGAATGATTACATAGAAAATTATACATTAACCTGCAGAGAGAAAGCTCATTAAACGTAAGACATAGGGTGTTAGCTTTGCAAAAAGTACTGGTTATCTTAAGCTTGACAGTAGTTCAGGTAATGTCGACTTCATCAGCGAAGTCATACTTTCTGATCAGCAGACATCTTAAACACCGTTCTACTACCAGCAAGGTACGCTCCTCTGGAGTCACACAGAAATGCAAGTAAGGGGCCAAATATCTCCTCAGTAGGCATGGATGTGTATGAGGCACAAAACCCCACATTAATCACTTGTGAGGTATGGACTAAGTGGTAGAGAAATACCAATCTGGAAAAATAAAAAAAGTCTAAAATAAATAAAGTTAAGAAAACTGAAAGCCACCCATCAAAAATCACCAAGAAATGCATTTTCAGATAGATTATGCTGAAAAAAAAAAAAAAAGCGTAACACATGTAATCGCTGCCTGGATGAGAAGCATGCTATAGCCTAGCCCTCTGATGACAAATAAGCATTTCAGAAAGCTTGTCCTTGAATAGGATGCTCATGAGATGACTCATTTACTGACAGAGACTGCTGATGGGATTCAGAAACATTTACACTTTGATTCTGTTCTTCACTGATTTGATGGGAAGGAACCGTATCTTGGCTAGAGTGAGACTGTTGACTTGATTCCTGAGTCAATTGCACATGCTGAGCTGGATGTGAAGATCCTGCTAAGTGAATTTCCTCATTTTGTCCTTGATGAGCATGGAGATGTTCTAGCGCTTCCTTGGAAAGAGTGATGACATGCATTTGTTCAGGTTGGGCAGCATCTATTGGGTTTGCAATCATATTGATACTTTGGATTTGTTCCGCTTGCTCCTGCTGAGCTGAAAGCAACAAGTTTTGCAACTGCTGTGGTGGCTGAGCAAGCAGCGTGAGGTTAGCAGCCTGCTCTGTTGTCATATTTGGGGCATTTTCTGCAGTAACAATACTAATGCCTTGATTATGACTAGGCATGAAGTTTATATTATGTACTGCATCTGTAACCAGTAGTTGAATTTCCTGCCCTCCAGAGGTGGCAAGTTGATACTGCTGCAGCTGAAGAATGTTTCTCATTTCTTCTGAATTAGTGTTGGTGCTTGGAGCAGCGCTGGCTTCCTGAAACTGCTTTTCCTTGCTATGAATTTTCAAATGAGACTTCAGGTTGTCCAGACGAGCAAACTGCAAACTACATTCTGGGCAGGAGAAAGGCTTTTTGCCTGTGTGTAAGATACAGTGTCTTCTCTTAGCACTGGAATCGGAGAAGGATTTTCCGCATATACCACAAGAATATGGCTTTTCCCCTCTGCAAAAGAATGTATTTGATCTCATTAAAATATTCACTTTGACAGTGCTTTCTGAAACTTATTATAGAACAAAAAACTGAAATTATTATTCTGTTTTGCTAAATCATAAGCACTTAAGAATAGTGACGTTAAAAATGCTATTTGACTTCCTAATTATTTCTATTTGACTTCACAAACTGTACTTTCATTAGTATATACTCAAGAGCTACAGAGATAACATAACTGCCCTCCTGTCATAATACCAGAGGTACAAATTCTGTGCTGTTAGATCTCGACAAGAATGCAACAACTTTGCACAACTGAAAGCACTGATCATTTAAAGAACGTTTATTAAGAGTGTGGGCTTTAAAACAAAATGAAGTGTCCAAATCCTAACTTGCTGCTGGACTCGAAGGGATGAGGAATATTACTGGAAACGTTTTCTTTTACATAAGGCCCACAACAGTCCTCCAATGACTTAAAATCTTACATGCCTTTATGCAATACATCACAGTGACACGGGTAAAAGATAACTAATGCTGTTAAAGAGACATGATAGAGTACAGGGAAACAGGACATTGCTCCAATAACCTTCTTACACCATGGCTAACGTTCTGCTGTCAAACAAAAATTCACAGTAAAGTTTTCACATAAATAATATAGCAGTTAGTACACTGCCATTAAACAGACACAAAAGAAGAATCTTACAATGTCTTGGCACAGTGGTATTCAGCAGCGCAGTACCTTCCACTACCAACTATTTCTTTAAAAGAGATTAAACCGTCAATCTTTAACCATCCATTCAAAATGCAAACAAGCCCTGACCATTCTATAATTGAACAAGCACTACATACAGGTATCAGATTTTCACTACATTCTTTAAAAATGTAACTTCTAATTGGACATACTCTACCTGTGAATTCTAATGTGAGTCTGAAGAGAACTTTTAGCTGTAAATGATTTGCCACAAATTTCACAAGTGAAGGGCTTCTCACCTACCAAAAAGAAATTTGACATCACTTTTTATATAGCACTTCCCATCAATATATTAAACATTTTCTATTTTACCATACACAGCATCAAGTGTGAAATGTCAAATCCTCAGGCTTCTGCCATGGGTCAGGACAGATATCTGAAACTGAATAAACTTAATAGTTAAATGAAGGTGTAGTATTTTAAACATACATCTCTGATGTTTCTCCCCTTTGAAGATAAAGAATTAGGTGATCCAAGCCCTCACAGCAACAAAAAAACGTACCTATGATACAGATGCAGGTGTTCCACATGGAACAGACAAGTCTGAAAAAGGCTGTCCCTGAACTAGTAGGCATTAATGCTAGGCTCGTGTGCAGCACCATGCAAATGAGTAAGCCTGGATTTCCAAACCCGAAAAGCGAATCCATTATCTTAACAAGTTGGCTGGCTTCCCATAAGGCTCCATCATCTGAGGCCTACGATATCCTGGAAACACCAGTCGGAGAAAAATTAAATTATGGTGGGTTGAATAAATTGCGGGTTTGGATTTTTTTACTGCATTTGGAATTCTTGTGTCTAATTGAGTAGAAGCAGAGGAGCCAAATTAAATAACAAAAAGGTTCACAAGAAACAGATACGACCCAACAAAAGTGAATCCTAATTCAGACCACAACATATCCTTGTTGCATTGGGCTTCTTTAAGACACTAGACACGAGAATTCGGATCCCCCTGTGGTACTTCACACCATTCAGGCACACTGAACTGGGGAGGGGGCAGCAGCCAGTTTTCAAGGAAGCTTCACATTTAGTATAGAACTGCAACGCTTAGCACCTTTCATATGGCTTCAGAGGGCAGGGGCACAGTACGACAGAACAAGAAACATTTGTCAGAAGGGACCTCTCGTCACCTAGTCCCAGCCTCCTACCGAAAACAGGAGTAACTTCCCAAGTAGACTGTACTCTTACGATGTTCTTCTGCCAAAGCAGAACAGTTGTATCAATGTTAACATCTGTCCCCAAACTCCTTAAAATTTTACTTTTTGCTTTTGAGATGGGACAGATGAATTGCTATTTCTGCATCGTTAATACTGGTATCCAGCCTGTCTTTTCTGGAAGCAAAATACATTGCAAGCCAGTAACTCATCTTAATTGATCTATTTTTGCGACTTACCTTGCTACTATGCTTCCTCTTTTCATTTCACACTACAATTACACAGCTGTATCAGCCTCAGATAAAAAACTGTTGCGTATGTCAACAAACACTATGTTCTCCTTAATAGAAAATGCAGTATTTGTATCGCAAGTTAACACTATTCTGGATACACCAAAAACTCCCAAAGGCACAAGTTCTGACCTCATCCTATCCCAGGGAATTTAAAGCTGTGTTATTTTCACTGAGAAAAAGAAGGAAATGAATCAGCTACATAACTTGATCTTGTGCATACCCTACTGCAATCGCAGGCAACATACTTTAGAAAAATTGATTTAGGGAAGAAACAACTGCCACTGTTTATAGCTATTTCAAAAGAAAAAAATATTTACAAGTCATTTTATGAACTTACCCTTCAAATAAACTATTTTAAGAACATTATGCCTTGTTATCACGAGATGGTAGATCAACATTTTTATCCCTGTTATACATCCTTTCAAGCATCACCTTGCCATCTAAATCTCTTAAAACACCCTCTGACGCACTTGCATTAAATCATCCCTCCCAGCCCATCTCCTGCCAATGTCTGGTTTATTACAGCGTAATAAAAAGGTAAATGGAAATAATTATTTTTCTGGTAAGCAGCATTTTTCGTAAGCACCCATCCCTCACAGACAGGGGTGCCCAACTCATTTAGGACGTACACTTTCTCTTACTACTTAGCTCACTTCAAGCCCCATACAAGCTGGATACGCCTGTCCCAATAAACTGAATTCCCAGTCCAGGATTCTATCACAGGAGAGCTAACTGGCAGCAGGCTTTATAAGAATGGGGAAAAAAGAGCTCTTCCTACAATAGGCACCGCTTCTGCGCTGTTGTAATACAAGCTTTTTGGTGTTCCTGCATTTTTGATGTTGAATCCCTTCATTAGCAATACAGGAGGCATCATTAGTAAAAGTAGAGCAGAAGTTCATCCCACAGAGACAAGTGTCATTTGCCTAGCATTGTTTTGTCTGTGTTACTTCAAGGGGAAAAAAACAAAACAAAACAAAACATGACACACAATATTACCTGTATGTGTTCTTAGATGTTTCTTTAACTGAGCTGCATCCATGAATTTGCGACGACACTGGTTACATTCCGGCAGTGAATGGCCTTGTCGCAATAATAAAAAAAGTGTCAGTGCATAAGTGATCCCCTGTATCTCTTCAGTGATCTTTGTTAAAGCACTTTCCTGTAAAATAACCACTTTGATATAATATAGAGATAAAACAAATGGTGAATCACTGCCTCCTCCCTATCTTAATTGTCCTGCTCCCATTTCTTTAATATTATCATGGCAAATGAGGGGACTGACACCTGCTGCCCCTCAAACACGTCTTCTCTTAAAGCTTCGTAAATTCTGATTTCTTCCACCACTTCCTGTGTGCGTAGCTTAATCTCCATCCTGCTCCAGAAGTGAGGACACTTCTTAAAGCTTGTTTGCCATTACTAGTCCAAAGTAGTGGGAAACTACACAGCAATTTGCACAACAGGCAGCGGACACAATTGTTTATACAATTCCTAGTTTCTACGTAACACAGACAGCAGGGCTAAAATAATCAAGTTGTATGTCAAATACAGCATGACTAATTTTTAATCATCATAAGAGTCCTTCTTGATTAACT